>PVKZ01001502.1:0-316749 GCA_004027375.1 Macroglossus sobrinus | reverse complement strand
AGTATTCCTAGTCATAGTTTTTTATTTTTTGAGTTTTTTTTCCATTTCATCATTTTGAATATATCATGTCATTCCCTTTTGGCCTACAAAGTTTCTCCTGAAAGCTCAACTAATAATAATATGGGGTTCCCTTGTATATAACCTTTTCTCTTGCTGCTCTTAAGATTCTAGCTTTATATTTAACATTTAGTATTTTAATTATGACATGTCTTGGTGTGGGCCTCTTTGGGTTCATCTTGTTTTGGACTCTCTATACTTCCTGGACTTGGATATCTTTTTATTTCACCAGATTATGAAAGTTTTCAGGTATTATTTCTTCAAATAGGTTTTCTGTTCCTGTCTCACTCTCTTCCCTGTTGGGACCCCTCCAATACAAATATTGGTATGCTTGATGTTGTCCGAGATAGTCTCTTAAAATATCTTTATTAAAATTTTTTCTGTTTCAGTTAGGTGATTTCCAATACCTTGTTTTCCATATTGCTGATTTGTTTTCCCACATCATCTCCCCTCCAGTGTATTTTTCATGTCAGTTTTTTTTCAGTTCTGAATTTTTATTCACTATTTTCCTTTTTTGTTGACGTTCTCATTGGGTTCATCCATTCTTCTCCTAACTTCCTTGAACAGCTTTATAACTATTGTTTTAAACTCTGTTAGATTGCTTGTCTTCATTTTATTTAGTTCCTTTTTGGGGGTGCATTGCCCTATTCTTTTGTTTGGAACATATTTTTTTGTCTCCTCATTTTGGCTTGGGAAAGGCTGCAGTGTGAGCCAAAATCAGTGTGTGGCCAATCTGGAGCTGCTTGGACGGGGCTTACAGCCAGGGCCTGTGAGTTGGGTGGGGCAGGGCAGAAACTCAATGGAATGAAAGGGAGGGGCAAACAATGTTAGGTTAATGAAAAGTGACAGATTTGTGGCCAGCCAGATGGAAGGAGAGTACAACAAAATACAAATGGCACCTTCCAGCTGTTTTGTCCTTTGAGAGAGTTCCCACTGATCTCTGCCACCTCCGGCACTTGCCCTAAAGTTAGTCAATTTAATTTCTCTGTATTTGACCCAGGCACTTCTCAAATTGCTTTCTTCATGCTGAAGCTTGAAGCACGTGGATTTCTTAATTAGCCCTTGAAGAGCAGTGTCTCAGTCACCCACAGTCCATTTCTTGGAAGTAATCCCTGCTGGTTTCAAAGCCAGATGTTGTGGAGACCTCTTTTCCGAAATAGATCCTCTGGGCTAGAGAGCCCAGTTTAGGGCTCAGACACCTCACTCCTCAGGGTGGATCATGCTGTTGATTTCCCTCCATGTGAATCACCACACAATGAGTGTGGGACCAGATGAGACCTTATCTCTTTTCCTCCTGCCCATCTCAATCTGGCATCTTTTTGCTATCTTTATAAAGTCTTAAGGTGGTTCTCAGTAGTGGTTGCTCTATATTTAGTTGTAATTTTGGTGTATTTATGGGAGGAGGTGAGCTTTGGATATACTGACCCTGCCATCTTGACTGGCAATCAATCTGGTGCTAGTTTTATTGCTCAGCTCTAGGTTTTTCTGAAATTAGAATAATTTATAATTATCACAAAGATAAAAAGAGAGGCAAGTGTCCATATACCCAAGGGAGAGTAAACCCCCGGTCTTGCTCTTTAGAGACTCTCATATGCTTTCATATGCCTTTCCTTATCAGCCATTGTCATTTGCAGATTTGGGGGTTTGATGCAACTTTTTGTAAAAGTCCTTTTGACTCAAACCAGAAAAACAGTTGATTTTTCTATAAGCAAAACAATGAATGTGACACATGTAACAAGACCTGCTTCACATACAAGTGCAGCACAGTTTCATTTCTAGCAGGATGGCAGATTCAGCCATATTACTTCACTTGGCATGGGAACAGGGAGTTTTCAAATATGCTGCCAAAACTAGAATTATATATGTTTCATATTTTTTCTTTTGTTTTAGTTCTCTTTCTAAAGTTTTGAGCTATTTTAGTCAAGATGAGAGGGGAATAGATTGAGGGTATATTTTTTTTTCCCCCTCAGCTTTATTGAACTATAATAGACAGTTACTCATATTTACATTGTACAGTTCAATGGGTTGTTTTTTCAATTATAGTTAACATACAATAATATATTAGTTTCAGTTGTACAGCATAGTTTTTAGAACTATGTAACTCACAAAGTGATCACCCCACTAAATCTAGAACTCCTCTTTATTAACTATTTTTCTTATGCTATGTTTTATATCTCTGTGTCTGTTTTGTAACTATCCATTTGTACTTCTTAATACCTTTGCCCTTATCCCCCATTCCCCCTAACCTTCCTCCCATCCAGTAGTCCTCTGAACAGCTCTCTGTAAGTTTATTTCCATTTTTGTTGTTGTTGTTGATTTTGTTCTTTAGATTCCACATGTATGTGAAATCATGCGATATTTGTCTATCTCTATCTGACTTATCTCATTCAGTGCAGTGCCCTCTAGGTCCATTAAAGCAATATCTTTTTCCTTCCTTTTAGTCGGTGTGTCTTTTAATCTGAATTGAGTCTCTTGTAGGCAGTATATGTAGGGGTCTTGTTTTCTTATCCATTCAGTCACTCATCTTTTTGTTGGAGCACTTAATTCTTTTCCATTTGAGGTACTTGTTGATAGGAATGTACTTATTACCATTCTTAATTTATGTTTTTGATTCATTTTTTTTTTTTCTTAAAGAAGCACCTCCAACATTTCCTGTAATACTGGCTTGGTGCTGATAAATTCCTTTAGCTTGTTTTTGTCTGGGAAACCATCTGTCCTTAGACTCTAAATAATAGTTTTACTGGATATTCTTAGCTGTAGATCCTAGGTTTTCATCACGTTGAATACTTTGTGCCAATCCTTTCTGTTCTACATAGTTTCTTTTGACAAATCAAGTGTTAGTCTTATGGGTGCTCCCTTGTAGGTAACTAACTGCTTTTCTCTTGCTGCTTTTAAGATTCTCTCTTTGTATTTAACCTTTGGCATTTTAATTATGATATGTCTTGGTGTGGGCCTCTTTGGGTTCCAATTTCTTGGGACATTCTGAGCTTCCTGGGGTTGTATATCTATTTCCTTTACTAGGTTAGGGAAGTTTTCCTTCATTATTTTTTCAAATAACTCTTTAACAACTTGTTTTACTTCAGATACCCCTATGATACAGATGTTGTTACATTTAATAGTGTCTCATAGGCTCCTTGAATTATTGCTATAGTTTTGGCTTCTTTTTTCTTGCCATTCTAATTGAGTGTCCTTGGCTTTCCCATCTTCTATTTTGGTGGTTTAATCCTCTTTTATCTACTCTGTTTACCATCTAGTATATTCTTCATTTCAGATAATGTGTTTTTTTGTTTCTGACTAGTTCCCTTTTATAATTTCTATTTCCATTTTTGTTTTTATATCATTTTGAAAGTTCTCACTGAATTCATCTGCTTTTCTCCTAAGTTCATTGAGCATCTTTATAATGAGTGGTTTGAACTCTGCACCTATTAGACTGCTTAAATCCATTATTTCTGGCTCTCTGTTCTGTTCTCTCATATGGTTTCTGCTTCTTTGTCTTCCCATTTTGACTGCCTTTCTGTGTCTGTTTCTATGTGCTAAGCAAAGCTCCTAAATCTTCCGGTCTTATTAGTGTGGCTTTATTTAGTAAGTGTCCAGTGGCATAGTCTTAAAGAGTGGTTCAGCTACAGGCCAAGCCCCAGCCTATGCCCCTCCACAAGCAATCCACAGATGCTCTACTTATAGTTGCCTCAAGAAACCACACCAGAAAATGAGGCCAGCTGCCATTAGTGTGGGTCTTGGCACTGCTCAGCAAGGAGCATTAGTCTTGGAGAGGACACACCTGGATGTGGCTTGGATGGGGCCCAGAGTTGGGGGAGGCAGAGTTCCAGAGAGTTTTCTGGGTGGAGCAATCTCTGTTATCCGGTTCAGTGACATCTCAGCTATGGCAGTGCTGAGTCCCCACACTAGATGCAGGGAGGACTCAACAGAGGAATAATGGATATGGCCACCACTTCTGCTCTGGAGAGAGCCCTGCCTCCAGCCCTCATTCCAATATCTCAGTGACCCCTGTAAGTCCCTGGTGCTCCCTGAATAGCCTACCCACCTCTGGTGCTCAGAGCAAGTAGGTCCCTTATCATGAAAATCTTATGTACACAGCCCCTTTAAGAAGCATCTAAGTAGACTATTAGATACCATAATCTTTACATAAGAATTTTCTTTACTATATATATATTTGTCTCTATGTTATGAAATTTCCCAGTAATTCTTGGTACAGAAAGGGCACCTGAACTTTTTATTCTTACTTCTAGAAGCTATCCTGATACTTAATGTACAGGATTTTTTTTTTAAGAGGATGCTGTTTCCTTGTAAGTCTGTTCTTTAAAATTTTGTACTTATGTCTGTATAGTAAAATAAATAGACATGCCTATAAGAGTATTGAATCAACCAATTTTGTGTAGTTAGAACACTTTTTAAATGTATTTCTTTAGATGGCAATGCACTTTCCTTTAGAATCCTTACCACTATTTTTACTTCTACACATGCTTCACATACATGTTTTTCTGGCCCCTGATAGCATTTGAATTTGTGATCTTTGCTTTACATTACAGCATGATGAATTATTTAGTTTCTTATACTGCTATGTTGATCACAAAAGTACTTAGTTATGTGAAGTTAAAGGTAGAAATAATAAAGTTGCCATGTATTGGTCATGTTATTTAGTAATTTGTTTTTAGTGTTTCTGTTATATGGGTGGATGACATAATTCGAAAGTAATCCTTTTATGTGACTAGGGCTTTAATTAATCAAAGCATTTTAGTTATAATAGACCAACAAATGCAATAGGAGGTATAGAAATTGAAAAGAAAGTAATGAAATGATCAATATTTATAGATAAGATGATTACCTAGCAAACCTTAGAGTTAAGTGAAAAAACAGTTGAAAAAGTTATAGTAATAGTTGTGAGAATTATGCTGCATGTTTAAAGTTATAAACTGTCATAAACAGTTGTTTTTGCTCACTGATACTATTATTAACCCACAATATTAAATTTGTATGAACTTATAAAACATAAATTGTATGAGAACATGTAAAATGTGTTTGTAGTGAAAATGCATATATTTATTTTTTATTTTATACTTTTATTTTTTTATTTACCAAATCCACCCTCCCCCATCCTCTTGCCCTCTGGTAACCACCATTCTCTCATCTGTATCTTTGAGTTTGGTCTTGTTTGTTTTGTTAGCTTGTTACTTTTTTGTTTTATTTCACATATAAGTGTCATTTTCCAGCTGACTGATTTCACATACTTTAATACCCTCGGGACATCTATGTGTCCCAAATGGCAATATTTTATCTTTTATGGCTACGTAGTATTCCATTATCTGTTTACCACATTTTCTTTATCCGTTCATCTGTCGGTGTACACTTAAAAGATATTTCCATATCTTGGCTGTTGTAAATATCTTTTTGACTTAGTATTTTCATAGTTTTTGGATAACTAACCAAAAGAGAAATTGCTAGATCATATGGTAGTTCTAGTCTTAATTTTTTGAGGAACTTTCATACTGTTTTTCTTAGTGGCTGCATCAATTTACAATCCCACCAACAGTGTAGGAGAGTTCCCTTCTCATCCTCTGCAACACTTATGTCTTGTCATTTTGATAAAAGCTATTTTGAAAGATGTGAGGTAATATCTCATTGTCTTTTTAATTTGCATTTCCCCAATAACTAGCAAAATTGAACATCTTTTCATGTACCTGTTGACTATTGTATATGTTTTCTTAGAAAAATGTCTAGTGGATAACTCTGCCTATTTTTCATCAGATTGTTGTTGAGTTATAGGAATTCTTTACATATTTTGGATATTAGCCCCTTATCAGAGGTATTGTTTGCAAGTATCTTCTCCCATTCAGTTGGTTGCCTTTTTGTTTTGTTGGTACAGAAACTTTTTATTTTGAAGTAGTCCCATTTATTTATTTATTGCTTTTGTTTCTTTTGCCTTTGGAGTGAAATTCACAAAAACACTTCTGAGACTAATATTCAGAAGCTTAGTGCCTATGTTTTCTTCTGTGTATTTTATTGTTTCACGTCTTACATTTAAGACTTTAATCCATTTTTACTTAATTTTTTTATATGGTGTAAGATAGTCGAATTTTACTCTTTTGCTTATTGCTGTTTAGTTTTTTCAGCATCATTTATTGCTGTTTAGTTATTTCAGCATCACTTCTCCATACTTGGCTGTTTTGTTGTAAATTAGTTGCCCATATATGTGTGAATTTTTTTGGGGACTCTCAATTCTATCCTATTGGCCTCTGACTGTTTTTCTACCAGTACCATAGTGTTTTGATTATAGCTTTGTAATATAGTTTGCAAATGGGGAGTGTGATACCCATATTCTTTTTTTTTTTTTCTGGATTGCTTTGGCAATTCAGTGTTTTTTGTGGTTCTATACAAATTTGAAGGTTTTTTGTTCTATTACTGTGAAAAACTCATTGAGATTTCGATAGGGGTTCCATTGAATCTGTAGATTGCTTTAGGCAATATGAACATTTTAACAATGTTAATTCTTCCAGTTGATCATAGAATATCTGTTTCTTTGTGTCTTCAGTTTCATCAATGTTTGATAGTTTTCAGTTTACAGATCCTTTACCTCCTTTTTTAACTTTAGTTATTTCATTTATTTTGCTGTGATTGTAAATGGGATTGTTTTCTTCATTTCTCTTTGATATTTTGATGCGAGTATACAGAAATACAACATATTTTTGTATATTGATTTCATATACCACAACATTATTGTATTTATTATTTCTAACAGTTTTTTTTTTAGTGGAGTTTAATGTTTTCTTTATATAAAAACTTGTTATTTGCAATTGATGATAGGTTTACTTCTTCTTTTCTGCTTTTTATTTATTATTCTTGCTTAATTACTCTGGCTAAGATTTCCAGTACTATGTTTAATAACAGTATCAAGAATGTCAAGTCCTGTCTTCCTCTTTTTCCTGATCTTAGAAGAAAAGACTTTGGTTTTTCACTGTTGAGTGTGATGATAGCTGAGGGCTTTTCATATATGGATGGCCTTTATTATGTTGAGGTACTTTCCTCTTTTACCCATTTTATTGAGAGTAATTATTGTAAATGGATGATGTATCTTCTCAGATGCTTTTTCTGCAGCTACTGAGATGATCATATGATGTTATTTTTATTTTGTTAATGTGGTATGTCACATTGAACTATATTTGCATTCCTCAAATGAATTCCACTTGATTGTGATGTATGAATATTTTAATGTAGTGTTGTATTCAATTTGCTAGTATTTCGTTGAGAATTTTTGCATCTATTTTCATCATATTTTCTTTTATTGTGATGTCCTTGGCTGGTTTCAGGGTGATGTTGGCCTCATAAAGTTAATTAAGAAGCATTTTCTCCGCTTCAATTTTTTTTGGAAGAGTTTGATAAGGATAGGTATTAAATCTTTGAAAATTTGGTAGAATTCACCAGTGAAGGCATCTAGTCCTGAGCTTTTGTTTTTTGGGAGAGGTTTTTTTTTGTTTGTTTGTTTGTTTTCCAATTACTGTTTCGATAGCCTTAGTAGTAGCAATCCACCTATTCAGATTTTCCAGTTCTTCATAATTCAGTCTAGGAATGTTCTGAGAATTCGTTCATTTCTTCTAGATTGTCTAATTTAGTGACATATAGTCTTTTGTAGTATTTTGAATAATTCTTTAATTCTGTGGCACGCCTTGTAAATGCTCTTTAATTTCTAATTTTATTTATTTGAATCTTTCTCTTATTTTTAATGAGACTAGGTAGAGCTTTGTCAATTTTGTTTATCTTTTGAAAGAACTAGCTCTTCATTTTAGTCATTTTTCTGTTTTCATTCTCTATTTTTCTCTCTGATTTTTATAATTTCCTTTCTTCTACTGTTGGCTCATTTTTTTCCTAGTTCCTTAAAGTGTGATGGTAGATTGTTTATTTGAGATATTTCTTATTTTTTGAGGTAGGCTTGTATTACTATAATTGCCTTCTTAGTATCGCTTTTGCCTCATCCCTCAAATTTTGGTATGTCATATTTTCATTTGTCTCTATCTTTTGATTTCTTCTTTTGTTTCTTTTTTGATAAAATAATTGTTCAGTAGCATGTTGTTTAATCTCCACTTATTTGTGATTTTCCCCCCAGCCTTCTTTTTGTAATTGATTTCTAGTTTATTAGTATTATGATCCGAATAGATGCTTGATATGATTTTAATCTTCTTAAATTTATTGAGATTTGTTTTGTATCCGAACTTGTAGTCTGTCCTGAGAATGTTCCATGTGCACTTGAGAGGAATGTGTATTCCGTCATTTAGAGATGGAAAGTTTGATAAATATTAAAAGACTACTGCAGATACCTATTAAGGCTATGTGGTGTAATGTGTCATTTAAGGCTAATATTTTCTAATTAACTTTGTGTCTAGATGATCTATCTGTTAATACAAATGGGGCATTAAAATCCCCTACTATTATAAAACTATTAACTTCTCTCTTTAAGTAGGTTAATAATTTCTTTATATGTTTTGGTGTACATAGGCTGAGTGCATATATATTAATAAATGTTATATTTTCTTGATGGATTTTCCCCTTTATCATTATAAAATACCCATCTTCGTGTTTTATAATCTTTTTGTCTTAAAATCTAGTTTTTGTATAAGTGTGTCTACACTCGCTTTTTTGTGAATTTGCTTTCAGTATCATCTTTTACCCTTTCACTCTGAGGCAATATTTGTCTTTGGATCCAAGGTGGGTCTCCTGAAGACAGCATATATAGGTCTTGTTCTTTAATCCATTTAGCTTCTCTGTGCCTTTTGATTGGTGAGTCAAATCCATTTGCAGGTAGGGTGATTATTGATATATGACAACTTACTAGAGCCATTTTATTCTTTGTTTTCTAGTTGATCTATATCTCCATTGTTTTTTTTTTCCCTTCTGTTTCTCTCTGATACTTTTTTATTAAATTTATCTGGGTGACGTTGGTTAATAAATTTGTATAGGTTTCAAGTGTCCAGTTCGATAATATATCAACTGTATATTGCATTGTGTGTTCATCACCCAAAGTCGAATTGGTGGTTTTCTATGATGCTTTTCAGATTTTTTTCTTTTTTACATTTCATGTCTCAGCTCTGGATTTTTGTTCTGTGGTTACCATGAGGTTTATATAAAATGTCTCATAAATAAAAGTCCTTTTTATTCTAATAGTGTCTTCCTTTGCCTATACAAGTTCAATTTTTTTCTTCTTCCCCTTTTATGTTGTCACAAATTGTCCTTTTTTATATTGTGCTTTTGTTATCAAATTGCAATAATTATACCTATTTTTAATGCTTTATTTCCCCCTTATAACCTTTGCATTATAATTGTTTAATACCCTACTCTAAAATAGAGTTGTAATTTCCTACTTCTTTCTGTCACCTTTCTCAAAGTTTTGTATACTTTTTTTTGTTTCAGGTAGAAAAGCTAATTTCAACGTTTTTTGAAATGCTGATCTTATGTTGGTAAATTCCTTTGGCTTTTATTTATCTTAGAAAGCCTTTATTTCCCCCTTCATATCTAAATAGTAACTTTGCTGGATATATTATTCTTGACTAGTGATTTTCCTTTTTCAATATTTTGAATATGTTATTCCACTGCCTCCTGAGAAATCTGATGATAATCTAATTGTGTTTCCTTTATAGGTTACAGTCTTTTCCCTGGCTGCCTTGAAAATTCTTTATCATTAACTTTTGAAAGTTTTAATATAATGTGTCTTAGGGAGGTCTTTTTGCATTTAGATCATTAGGTGTTCTGTTAGCTTCTTGTATTCAGATGTCCATCTCTTCCTAAGACTGGGAAGTTCACATCGATTATTGCTTTGAATAGGTTCTCTGTTCCTTTCTCCCTCTCATCTCCTTACAAGATACTCATTTCTTTTCTCTTTTTTTTCACCTTTTTTTAAAGTTTATTGGGGTAACATTGGTTAATATAATTATATAATTTTCAGGTGTACATTATAATTTGACATCTATATATTCTGTTGTGTGATTACCACTCAAAATCCGGTTTCCTTCAGCTACCATATATTTGATCCTCTTTACCCACTTCACCCTCCCCTAAACCCCCTATTTTTGACCCCCTTTACCCTGTCTACCTCTTCCCTCATCCCATACCTCCTACCCTCTGGTAACCACTAGTTCATTGTCTATGTCATTGTCTTGTTCATTTGTTGTTTTTAGGTTTATGTCCCATATATGTGATATCATGTGATTTTCAACTTTTTTTCAGTCTGGCTTATTTAGCCTAGTATGATTATCTTGAGGTCTATCCAGGTTGTCGCAAATGACACTATTTCATCTCTTCTTATGACTGAGTAATAGTCCATCGAATATATGTACCACAGCTTCTTTAGCCAGTCATCTATCATAGGACACTTCGGTTGCTTTTGTGTATTGGCCACTGAATAGTGCTGCTGTGAACATCAGTGTGCAAATATCTTTTTGGATATGGGTTTTCAAGTCTTTGGGGTAAATACCCAGTAGCAGGAATTGCTGGATCATAGGGTAGATCAATTCTTAGTTTTTTGAGGAGCTTCCATACTGTTTTTCGTAGTGGCTGTACCAATTTGCAGTCCCATCAGCAATGTATGAGGGTTCCTTTTTCTCTGCATCCTTTTCAACATTTGTTATTACTTGTCCTTTGATTATAGCTATTCTAACAGGTATAAGTTGGGGGTACCCATTATTTTTATTTTTATTTTAATGGAGTCAGAAGATTCTCATTTTTTTTTTAACTCTAGATATCTGTCTTCCAGCTCATGAATTCTCTCTTCCATCTGGTTTGCTCTGTTCGCAGTGCTTCCTAATACATTCATCTCATTAAGTACTTCAGCTCCAGAATTCTTTTTTTAAAAAAGAGTTTCAGTAGTTTTGGTAAAGTACTTCTTTTGTTTATTTATTTTGTACCAGAGCTCATTGAACTGCCTTTCTGAGTTTTCTTCTATACTGTTGAGTTTCTTTATAAGTGCAATTTTGAATTCTCTGTCATTTAAATCAGTTTTCCAAGACTGAGTTTGTTCCTGAAGACTTGTCATTTTTTTTCTTGTGGTACCATTTTACCTTGATTGTTCATGGTACTTAATGGATTGTTTCTCTGCCTGTATATTTGAGGTAATGAACTTTTTATTGTGTAATTACCATTTTAATATTAAGATAGCACAGGGTTGATTATTAGAAATCTTTCTCTGGTTTTCTAGAAGATGGTTCTATAGTACAAGTTTTGTTTTCTCTTACCTGCACTGATTGTGCCTCCAGGCTTGTGGTAAGGGATAGAGTTAGCTGCGGTTATGGAATTTGATACCTGTGTAACCAGGGTAGTGGTTGTCCCTGCTGTGTCCAGTCTTCTAGGTCTTGTGGCACCACCATAATTGTGGGCAGATAAGGCGAGTGCTGGTGAACTGGGTTCATGAGTTCTCAGCACTGCTTCCTTGTTTCTTATGGCTGCTGGCACCGTTATGCTGTAGCCTGGGGAGCATAGACACTCCTATACTGAACCTACCAGGTTTTGCTACATTGGTTGGGGAGAATTCCAGATTCTCAGCCAGTGATGCTGCTTCTGGCTCTCTTGTCCTCCACCCGACCTAGTGTGAGGACCACACTCCAACTCCCCCTCTACTACATTAGTTGGGGTCGTGACAGGCACTGAACTATGTCCGTGGACACCTTTCTGTCCTCCTTGTTCTGCCTACCCTGTACCAATTTGTGTATCACTCAGGCATGCTTGTTGAACAGAGGAACCTCATATTATAGACCTCCAACTTGTAAATTTACGAGGAGATCCAAATGCATCTTCTCAGTTTGCCATGTTGCTTACATCACCCTCTTAAGATAAATTTTTTAGTGTCATTTAGGTGGCAAATGATAACATGTGAAAATGCAAAAATCAGTATCCTGGAAATCAGTAACTAGTTAGAAAATATAATGGAAATGAGTTCACTTATAGAATTGATTTCATTCATAGAAGAACAGAAACAGAAAGTAGTTAGAAATAATGTTTAAAAAAACTTACGAAAGTTTTATAAAGAAATACTATAAGACTCCACTGAAGATGATAAGACTTGAAATGGAAAAAAAAATACCATACTTTCTGGGAGAGAAAGACTGAACACTGCTTTGCAGACATTTGTTGGTATAGCAGAGACAGTTTTCTAAGCTGAGCTGCACTTCATTTGCTGTCAAGAGGAGCAAAAATCAAAGCCCAGAGTCTTCATTGGTGGGATCTCTGGTAAATTACCTTTCGTTTTAAGATGACACATCAAAGGAAAATGGTGGAGTCATGTATAATATAGTCCTCTCCTGAATTGCATCCTGACCTTGTATCCTATTATGATCCAACCTGGATTAAGTGGTCAAACTGTGATTAAGATATGCAGTGTGGTAAAGCCCCCAGTTCTCTGGAAGAAACAAACAAAAGTCCTCTTGGAGAAGGTACCATTTTCCTAGGCCTGAAATTTGCCATATGATTTTTTTTTTAACATACAGTGTTCAGCTCCTAAATATAATTAGGCATACACACCTGTCATTAAGACCAAGAAGCAACTGAACCAACAGAAGGGAGAGGGACCAAAATGTACTGAGATATCAGAATTATCAAACACAGATAGAAAACCATCATACAAAGTTGATAATAAAAGCAGAGGTATTACATAATGGTGGGAAGTTGGAAACTATAAAAAATGACAAGGCAGATTTGAAAAAGAACTAAATGGAAGTTTTAGAATCAGAAAATAAAGTACCTGAAATTAATTTAGTGTACAAGTTTAACAGATTAGGTAAAGCCGAAGCAAGCATTAGTGAATTGGAAGGTATAGTTCGGAAGAACTATATGAGGAGCATAGAAGAGGAAAGAAATAGAGAAAATTCTATATAGAAGAAAAGGGTAAAATTCAAAGAGGATACACTAAAATTTCAATCTGTATTTTATTGGAGTCCCAGAAAGATAGGTGGAAATAAAAGGCAAAGGAAATATTTGAAATGATATACAAATAGACCAGTGAAACAGAAGGGAGTACAAAAACAGATCCCTTAATAATTGATTTATCACAAAGTAATGTGGAATGGTTGATATTTTTAATAATTGGAAATTGGGTCTTTATATAGAAAAAAATAAAATTGAACTATTATCATAAAGACCAATTACATTTGGATTATAAACCTAAATGTGAAGGGCAAAAACAGTAAGTCCTTTAGAGTGTAATGTAAATTTCTTATCTGTGGGTGGAGGAAGATTTCTTTAACAAGAAACAAAATGACTATTATATTTAAGAACTTATAGTAAGTGAAAAACAGCTTTAAGGGAGTCAGAGTGGGAAAGTTACAGAAATACCCTAGATGTGTCACGGGTTTGGTTCCAGACCACTGCAATAAAGTAAATATCATAATAAAGCAAGTCACATTAATATTTTTGTTTCTCGATGCATATAAAAGTCTGTTTATACTATAATGTTGTCTACTGAGTACAAAGGCTTTATGTCTCAAAATATAGTGTACCTTAATTCCAAAATAATTTATTGCTAAAAAATTCTATCATCTGAGCCTTCAGTGAGCCATACTTTTTTTTGCTGGTATAGGGTCTTGCCTTGTTGTTGTTGGCTGCTGATTGATCAGGGTGGTGGTTGCTGAAGGTTAGGTGGCTCTGGCAGTTTAAGACAACAATGAAGTTTGCCACATTGATTGACTTTCTTTTACAAGTGATTTCTCTGTAGCATGCAATGCTGTTTGATAGCGTTATACTCACAGAACTTCGTTCACAATTGGAGTCAATTGCTTCTTGGCCTTTTGGCTAAGATCAAGTGCAAATTTGGAGTCAATCTTCTCAAACCCTGATGCTGCCTCATTAACTAAGTTTATGTAATATTCTAAATCTCTTGTTTTCATTTCAGTAGTCTTCACCAATGGTAGATTCTGTCTCAAGAAATCACTTCCTTTACTCATCTATAAAAAGGAATTCCTTATCTATTCAAGTTTTATGAGATTGCCACCACTGAACTATGTGAACCACTGAGTCACATTTTCAGGCTCCACTTCTAATGCTAGTTCTCAGTTTCACAACTTTAGTTACTTCCTCCATTGAAGTCTTAAACTCCTCAAACTCACCCATGAGGGTTGGAATCATCTTTCAATCTCCTGTTAATGTTGGTATTTTGACCTCTTCCCATAAATTATAAATGTTCTTCATGGCATCTAGAATGGTAAATCCTTTCCAAAATTTTCAGTTTACTTTCCCCAGATCCATCAGAGGAATCACTATCCAAGACAGCTATAGCCTTAGAAAATGTATTTCTGAAATAATAAGACTGGAAAGCTGAAATTGCTTCTTGATCCATGGGTTGCAGAATGGATATTGTGTTAGCAGGCATGAAAACAACATTAATCCTATACATGTCCATCAGAGCTCTTGGGTGACCAGGTGCATTTCCAGTGAGCAGGAATATTTTTAAAGGATTTTTTTTTTTTTTTTTTTGGCAGTAGGTCTCAACTGCAGGCTAAAAACGTTCAGTAAACCATGTTGTAAATAGATGTGTTGTCATCCAGGCTTTGTTCCACTTATAGAGCACAGGCAAAATAGGTTTAGCATAATTCCTAAATTCCTTCAGATTTGGGAGGTGGGAAATGAACATTGGCTTCTACTTAAAGTCACCCTAACAAAAGAGTAAGCCTGTCCTTTGAAGCTTTGAACCCAGAAAATGACTGCTCTCTAGCTGTGAAAGTCCTGGATGGAATCTTTTTCCAATGTAAGACTGTTTCATTTATATTGAAAATCTGTTGTCTCTTTCATTAATTATCTTAGATCTTTTGGGTACCTTGCTGCAGCTTTTACATCATGATATGTTGCTACACCTGTACTTTGAAGCAAATTCTTTCTTTAAACCTTGTGAACCAAACTCTGCTACCTTCCATATTTTTTTCTGTGGCTATCTCACCTCTTTCAGCCTTCATAGAATTGAAAGTTAAGGCCTGCTCTGAATCAGGCTTTGGTTTAAGGGAACGTTGTGACTGGTTTGATCTATCCAGATACCTAAAACTTTCTCCATATCAGCAAGATGGCTGTTTTGCTTCCTTATTTGAGTGTTCACTGGAATAGCACTTTTAATTTTCTTCAAGAACTTTTTTTTTGCATCCATAACTTGGCTATCAGGCACAAGAGACCCAGCTTTTGGCCTATCTCAGTTTTTGATATGCCTTCTTCACTAAGCTTAATTAGTTTTAGTTTTTGATTTAAAGTGAGAGATGCACAATTCCTTTCACTTGAATACTTGGAAGCCATTGTAGAGTTATTAATTGGCCTAATTTAAAAATTGTTGTGTTTCACAGAATAGACTGTAGGAGAGGCAGAGAGATGAGGCAACAGTCAGAACACACAAAACACTTATTGATTAAGTTCACTGTCTTATATGGACATGATTCGTGGTACCCCAAAACAATTACAATAGTAACACTAAAGATCACTGATCACAGAAAACCATAACAAACATAATAATAATGAAAAAATGTGAAGTATTGCAAGAATTACCTAAATGTGACACAGAGACATGAAGTGAGAAAATGGTGTTGTCAAAATGATGCTGATAGACTTTCTTAAATGTAGGGTTGCCACAAACCTTCTATTTGAAAAAAAAAATCTGCAAAGCATAATTAAAACAAAGCAAAAGAAAATGAGGTACGCCTGCACTTTCAATACCACCAATAAAAGACTTTTATCTAAAATGACAGCAAAACATAGCTGTAAATCAGTAACAAAAGTAGCCTCGTAGAAAAGCGGGCAAAATATTTAGCACTTCATCAAAGATGAAATCCAAATGATCAGAGATATTTAACATAATCAGAAAACTAAATACTTATTCTAGTTTTGTTTATCACAAAAGCAAATTAAGAGAAATCTAAATAGCAATAATAGATAATAAGCTAAATAAAATTTTATACAGATGATAGGAATGCCATTTGATCTTCACAAGTGATTTTTAGAGTTAATAGGCCTACAATATATTCAAAAGTTTACAAAACATTAAATGTCATCTCTGTAAAAAATATATAAATATATTTTTATGAACATATATTGCAGGGTGTTTTGAAGTATTTTAAAAAGGTAGTACCTGTGTGTGTGGATGATGGTACTTGCAATAATTTCAAGCACTTTTTTACTTCTTTGTATTTTCTAATGTTTCTAAATTGGGCATGTACTATGTTATGTAATTGGTAACATAGAATGTACCAAAAATAGGGCATTTTGTCCATTTTTCTGTTATGAGAGTCAGCTTTCTATTTTACATTAAATTCTGATCAAATGAACCACCTTGTGTTAGAAAAATTTGTGTTCATGCACACAGGATCATGACTGTAGTATGTGCAGTAACAACAGAGAATGTAGACTAGTATCAATATTATAAAGATATAGATCAGAACTGAGTAACTGTCATCCTTAATTTTCTTTTCACTTAAATGAGTCCTAAGTGTCCTTTATTATTATTATTATTTTTTTACAATTTTAAATTTAATCTATAGAGAGTCTAAAGCTTTTCAAAGGAAAAGTATAAGTTAAATTGAATTCATTTTGATAGCTTTAGGATCTTAAATTTTTTTAAAGATTTTATTTTCTTAATTTCTGGCCTTTTCACCAAAAAAAGAAAAAAGAGTACCTCCTGAAGTTTCTTTTCTGATAAAGTAAATGAATGTGTTATTTGAAAAATGATTTAGGTCATGTAGGTTTTAAGAGGAAAGAATTTGCTCTCTGACTTTTTCTCAGACTTATCAAGAGCAGTTATGTTTGTGTTTTGTTTTCTGGTTTGAGTGTGTTGTTATCTGACAAATTTAAAAACTATGTGCTGTGTTTTTTTGCCATGACTTCCAATAAGCTTAGAGATAAATTTAGGGCTCATTACGCATCTATTTATTCTTGTCTGCGTCAACTTATAATTGTTCTTAGACATTCATTGTCCTTTTTATTCTTTTTGAAGTAATGGCCAGAAATGTAAGTAAATATTCATGAATGCAAATATATATATATATATATATATATATATATATACACACACACACACACACACATGCACACACATAAATACCGTTACTCTATGTAAACATGCTATTTTAAATTTCTTTTAGCCAACAAATGGAATCTTCTTGAGCATGTTTCTGATTGTTTTGCCATTGGAATCCATGGCTCATGGGCTCTTCCATGAACTGGGTAACTGTTTAGGAGGAACATCTGTTGGATATGCTATTGTGATTCCCACCAACTTCTGCAGGTACAGTAATCTAGTATACAGTAATTAGTAATAACTTATTGATTTTTTAAATGTTTGTATGACTATAGATATAAAATTTGATAGCTCATCTTCTCAAAACTAATATTTTCAAAATATAATACTGTTGCATTTTTTTTATTCCAAATGTTTAAAAGCCTTTACTCTGAGTAATAATATAATCCTCAGGATTCAATTTAAATATTTTTTTGTTAAATGTGATTAGCTTTTATTTTAGCTAGAAATCAGGAAATATGAATGAATTTTCAAAGGAAACATCCTACCCTTTCTTTAGGAAGGGATATCTTGTTTAAGGAAATACCCCATGAAACAACATGGTGAAATATAATAGAATGTACACTGGACCTGAGAGTCCTAAATTCTAGTTCTGTGTTGCCATAGGCAAATCATAACTTCTCTGAACCTCTCAGTGTCTATATCTAAAATGTAAACAACAATACCTATTCTGTCCATCTCAGAGGAATGTAATAAAAAGCTAATGAGAATATGAATATAAAAACACTCTGCCCACTAGAAAATACAAATATCAGAAATTCAGAAGATTGGCAACATAATTTTTTATATAGTGTATATATAAATATCCATTTTTGTGTGTATATATATATATATATATAATATATATATTTGATTGCAGTTATATTTCAAAATAATTTTTGATCTCAAATATGTGGCAGATCTGAATCTGTAAGTATTGCTGCATTAAAATTTTTCTTTTACATAGTTAAATACCTTTGTAATAGAAAAAATGAGTTCTTTGCATTAATGAATTCTAATGACCAAGTTTTCATCATAACTTTCCTTGGGGTGGGGTGGGGACTTGAAATCAAAATTTCATTATCTAATTTCAAATATTTGACATAAAACCCCCAAACAGACTATTTGTATTAAATATTTTTCTCCATGTTAAAGACTTAATAAAAAGTTAAAGATTCTCATGAGAAGTAAAATAGATTTAGAAGAGTCCTGTAAAGTAAGACGTTAAAATGACTTTTACTTTTTTAAAGTAAGACGTTAAAATTACTTTTACTGCATGGAAAAAGTAATTTGCACAGTTAGATTTTTATTCCATTATAATTTTTATGTATTTCTTATTGTTTTTTTTTTGTAATTGCTAAGTATTACAAACATGCAACAAAATTTTTATTCTTTTAATGAGACCTGAGGTGTTATAAGAATAATGTTGATAATACATGAAGCAAAATGTAAAGTTTTCAAAATTTCTGGTAAAAATTTCTTTTCTGGATAGGAGTGATGGTTTCTCTGTGCCCTTAATTTTGATAGTATTTTGATTTTGCTAATTGGAACTCATCTTTATTATAGAGTACCATTGTACATTTGTTCCAGGACCTAGATTTTAATAATTGTTTTTAAATGCCATTTACTAATAGGTAACTTCTATAATTTATGTATCTTATGTTAGTAAAACTTGAACATAACTTTATAAAGACATTTTCAAATATAGAAATTAAATATATAATATAAAATATTACTTTTGTATTTTATTAAAAATATTTTCTCAAGAAAGAAAAGTCTTCATGATAGTCCCCACCCAGGTGTTCTTAAACATTTCTGGAGTAAAATTAGTATTATTTTGCTCTTAATAAACCTTGTACAATACCTGTCATTTGGTGAGAAGATATGAATAAAGAACAAAAAGTACTATCAACATTTGGAGATATTATTCTTTCAGCTTTCAGTTTGATTATTGTTTTATTGATAAGAAATATAATTTTTAGAAATTAGGCTTTGATTTTCAAAGCCTAGTTCTTAGCACTATAGGAATTTTAGAAAAGATGATTTTTTAAAGTCTTGCCATTTAGTTGACAACAACTATTATGATTCCTAGGTAATTAATTATAAATGAAAGATAAAAATGTGACATAGAATGAATACTTCTTAAACACCAAAATAATCTTTTTTCTCCTTCTTCAGTCCTGATGGTCAGCCAATACTTCTTCCACCAGAACATGTACAGGAGTTAAATTTGAGGTCTACTGGCATGCTCAATGCTATTCAAAGATTTTTTGCATATCATATGATTGAGACCTATGGATGTGACTATTCCACAAGTGGACTGTCTTTTGATACTCTACATTCCAAACTGAAAGCTTTCCTTGAACTTCGGACTGTTGATGGACCTAGACACGATACATATGTTTTGTATTACAGTGGACACACCCATGGTACAGGAGAGTGGGCTCTTGCAGGTAAAGTCATCTCTGGCAGTTTCACTATTGGAGATATACCTATTGTGGAAATATGTCCTTCACACTGAAACAGTAAATTTTCAGAATTCTCAATTTTCCACTATACAGTTTACCAAGTATACATGTGACTTGTTTTATTTTCTTTTCTATAGCATACCTGTTACAATAATTTTAGTAATCTCCAAAAGTTTTGAGAATTATGTTATATTTATTGGAAGAAAAAAATCTGACTGTTTAATCTGAGACTTATAATCAGTTTTACTTTAATGTATTTTCAGAAATATTAGAAATAGTAACATTTTTCATGAGCTGATTAACTTATCTGACTAGTACTTTTAAGTCTAAATATTATGGATGCTGATTAATAGTAACTAATGTGATATGGTGGAAGAATCACCTAGGTCAAGAGACTTTGGTTTTGGTCCTAATTTGCCACAGTTGTGTTATTTAGTTAAGTTACTTAACTTCTCTGGCTTTGGTTCTCTTATCTGTAAAATGAGAGGGTAATATTAAATCTCCCTGCCAAGGGAGAAGTGAGATCTCTCTAGATTATATGTAAATTTGTTTGTTGGTTTTCCCAACTAGAATAGACACCCTGTAAGCCTAGGATTTTGTTTTATGAATTATTTGCTTTGTACCTAGAACAGAGCCTGGCACATATTAGGGGATTCCTAAATAATTGATAGTTGAAATCATTAAATCATGAAAAAAATGGGTAATTTTCTTATTTTAGATTAGAAGTAGTTCTTTTAAGTTTAACTATATCCTCTTTAAATAAAATATTTTAGATGTTTTGTACCAAGAACATATAAAAATAATAATCCAAAAAATAAATATAAATAGTGTTTCAGATCAAATAAAAATATAAATGTAACTATTATAGAAGGACAAAGGCAGAGCCAGTACAGGATCTCCAGAAAGAAGGAAACAAACTCAAGATTAAAGTAGTGATGATTTTAAACCAGCATGGTGTCACTAATTTCTTGCCAGATTTGTAACCAGGGTTTTATGATAAAGAAAAATATTATTGTAATTTTTTGTTTTTGTAAATAAATATTGAATAACTCAATGGTTGATTAGGAGTACTGGCAAAGTAACATTTATTGGGCACATTTAAAGCATAACCACTATACTTGGTACTTTATACACATTAGATTTAATCTTCACTTGAAATCTTTTGAGGTAAATAATGTCACCTCTGTCATCTACATTTTTTAAAGGATGAAATTAAAGCTGAAAGTGTTTACATAACTTATCTGTTGGTCATACTATTGATAAGTGAGGGAACCATGATTCAAGCTCAGATCTGCCTGACTCCTAAAATGTATTTTTTCCCCATTGTACCAGGTTGCCACCAAAAGCAAAAACAAACAAACAAAAAATACAAAAAACAAAAAACGTGAAGGTAGAGAAAGGGCGTATTCTGATTAAGCAGATGTTTTTGTTAGTATGGTTCACCTATTTTAAAAATGGACAATGTAGAAGAAGGTAGTCAACATTAAAACTAATATAGTTTATAAAACCTTAACTTTTTATTAACTCAATATAGCAAACAACTTTTTAACTTTCATGCCTGCTTCAATTCCAGGTAAAGTAGTATTCCATGTACTTAAGAGCACAAGACAAAAAGTTCTAGTTAATTAAAAAACTTTTAGAGATGTAGAATTTCAGAGCTAAAAGCAGAGATTGATTACTGAAATGTTCCTGAAATGCTTATAATAACAAACTATCCCCAAATGAAATGGGAAAAAGCTTGATTTTGGTGGTTATCATAAATCTTTAGTTATTTTTAGGTATAAGAAAGTAATTTTAAAAGTAAACTTGTATTTATGTGAAGGATTTATTAATATAAACATTTTTCAAAAATTTTGTATTTTTCTTAAATCTTAAAATTTAATTAAAGTGTATTTTTAAAAACATAGCTATGGAAGTAAATTCTAAGTGTCCAGTTTACTAATATTTGTGTCAGCCTTTTCTTGTCTTAGGAAAAGTAAATAAACACCAAGATATATAGCATATATATATATATATAATCAGTCTTCTGAAATTTTCATTCACTATCAGGAATAATTTATGAAGATTTAAAAACTCTAAAGTCAGATTATATTTTAGGTAAATATCAAGCAATTACTTTCTGGAATAGTATCTTTATATTTTTTGAAGTACATTACCAGTAGACCATTATCAAATTTCTCTATTAACCAAGATTTATTCCTTATGTGTAACTTCCTTTATCAAAGATTTTATTGTTAAAAAGTAGAACAACAACAACAACAACAAAACAATGGAGAGAGCAAAGCTTGATAGGGCCCTCCCCTAGAGGGGTAGGTTTTGTTCCAATATTCAGCATTTGTATACTCATACCTGAGGCACGTGGTTCACTTGCTGGTAACCAGGTTGAACCAGGCCCAGAGGCTGAGCCCTCTTTTCAGTCAGATCCTGCCGGAGACACAGCCCTCAAAGGCCATCTCTACCTCAGAAATAGCATTGAACACCACTGCTCTGAAGAAGATGCCTTAATCCATTCTAAACCAAGTTACACGAAGAACTCTGCGCTCTGAGAATTTTTTTAATAGTTAGCTCTATAACAGGAGAAACATCATGACTGAATTTTATGTGAGTTAGCAAGTTAACAGCAGATTCAAAACTAAATATCACTGCGAGAAAAAGAATATATATTTGCCCTTTATCCCATATCTTTACTCATAGTACTTCTTAGAATATGTAGTCTTCTTATACTTATGGGGTTTTATAATATGAACCCTAACATTTTTGCCTTTTTGCTTGAGGGTAAAAAACAATGATAGTAATGACGGAGAGAAATAAATGAAAAAAATGTAGATTATCTGCAAAGCACTTTATCACAGACAAAGCCTTTAAAAAGCAATCTCGGTTACTTAAACTGCATCTGATGGTTGTTATATGAAATAAATGTAAGTACTTTACATCTGGACCAAAAGCCAAGAATCAATTCATAGGAGAGAGCAGAGCAAAACAAAACAAGAGAGGAGAAATAGTGTTTAAAAGGCTTTAGTGCTTCTTTTAAGTCTCTTGTGGATATCTAAAGAACATGAGTATAAGAGAATTAGTATAGAATGTACTGAAGAATATTTATTGAAACAGTGTGGAAGACAAATTATATAGTCATGTTTTGTGGCAGATGGAATTTGTATAATAGCTCTGTAATCTGTCAACCTCTGATCTCTAGAGAAATTTAATAGAATTGGCAATAATGAAAAGTTAACATTTGACCATCTTTGGAAAGGTATCTTCAGGAAGTATCTGTAAAACAACACTTTAGTAATATGTGGAGACTATGTATTGATATAGTATCATCTTTGAGATAATATGCATGTTTAAGGCCATTTTATGAAAAAACAATTTCATTGTCAGAGTCTAAAATATAGCAGGCCGAAGAATAAAAGAAAATTAATTATTCATAAGGAATGTGATATACTCTGACTTCAGAAGTCATATTACTAATAGAATCTAATTCATTATTTTTAGGCAAGGCAACCCTTGGTTGACCTCACAGACTGCAAGGACCTTGTCATCTGACAATCCCTATTTTTTTTATTTTTTATTTTTTGATGCCTACAGCACCTGGCCTTCCTAGGTGGTCTCCTATCCAAGTACTAACCAGGCCCGACCCTGCTTAGCTTCCGAGATCAGACAGGATCGGGTTTATTCGAGGTGGCATGGCCATAGACTACTAATAGAATCCAAATTCTGAAGGATTCTTTCTCACTCTGGTGTTGTCATTTTGATAAATTAGCAAAGGGTATGATTGCTCTTAGTAGAAGTGTGTATTCTGAAGTTAGGTTTTGGATCTTGCGCTAGTAAATTTTAGCATGTTAAAACTTTTTCTAATTATAAAAGTAACATATGCTCAGTGTAAAACTTTTGGAAAATATAGAAAAATATAACAGAAGCCACATGAAATTTAAACACCCAGCAATAACTACTGCTATTATTTTTGTAGATATAATTTTGTGTCATGCTTCTTCTAATTTCAGATATCTTCATGTCATTAAAATTTCTTTATAAATACCATTTTATTATAAAGTTTCCTAATAAGGTTTTTACCATAATTTATTTCCATTCCTCCTAACTGTTTCAGATTTTACACTGCCTTAGATAAAAGAAGGAAGAAGATCTTTATATGTAATTTTGGCCCCCATTTCTGCTCTTTTTTTTTAGGATAAATATCTGGAATTGTAGTGACTGTATCAGTGTACCATTAAGAGAGCCAGGACTAGGGTAAGGTGAGGATAGCAATTGGCCTCAGGCATGAAATTTAAGAGGGTGCCAAAAATTAAATAATCAAGATATTATTTTAATGTAACATTTAAAAATCAAAAGTAATGCAAATGGAAAACCTGTTAGCTATAAGACAGGTTTCTAGTTCAAATTTGTTTACTTTAGACCTTTCTGGGTATCTATTTTTAATCCTTTGTTGTTTTGCAGGTATAAAACTGATTTAACAGTAAAGTTATTCTTAACTCATTCTCTGTACAGGGAAGAAGAGTTTCTTTTTCATTTAATAGCTATCTACATATGAGGATAAGGTAACATTATTTTATTAGTGGTATAGAACAGGATTGGCAAACCTTTTTCTGAAAAGGGCCAGATGTTTTTGGCTTTTTGGGTTATAAGGTCCCTTTTGCAACTACTCAACTCTGCCATTGTAGTTGAAAAGCAGCCATAGACAAAATGAAAATGAATGTGATTTGTGGAAACAATGATATGAAATTTAAATTTTCTATATTTTCCCTTGAAAAATACTGGATTTTTCCAACCATGTAAAAACTGTACAATCAATTTTTAGCTCTTAATCTGTACCAAAACAGGTAACAGGCTGGATTTGCTGCTTTCGATGTAGAACTTTAGCTTTTCTTTATAATTTTTTTTTCACAAAAGTTAACTTTATAAAATATTTTCTTGATTTATTATAGCATGTCCTGTTTTTCTCATGTGAGTTGTAAGGATGATTGGTATATTTTTTTTTTACCTGAAATTGAACGTCTTTTTAAATTTTCTGAAAAGATACTTTGAAATGAAGATCCTGTTTTTTTCCCTCACATACTTAAATACAAGAATTTAAAGAAAGTACACTTAAGACAGAAAAGTATTCTTAATGAGAGGGTTCAGAAATTATTTCTCTAATAAATGTTCTTTTGTTCACAGGTGGAGACATACTACGCCTTGACACACTTTTAGAATGGTGGAAAGAAAAAAATAGTTCCTTCTGTTCCCGCCTTATTATTATATTAGATAGTGAGAATTCAATTCCTTGGATAAAAGAAGTAAGAAAAATCAGTGACCAGTATATTGCAGTGCAAGGAGCAGAGATGACAAAGTCAGTAGATATTGAAGAAGCTGACCCACCACAGCTAGGTGACTTTACAAAAGACTGGGTAGAGTATAACTGCAACTCCAGTAATAACATCTGCTGGACTGAAAAGGGACGCACAGTGAAAGCAGTATATGGTGTATCAAAACAGTGGAGTGACTACACTCTGCATTTGCCAACGGGAAATGACGTAGCCAAGCACTGGATGCTACATTTTCCTCGTATTACATATCCACTAGTGCATTTGGCAAATTGGTTGTGTGGTCTGAACCTTTTTTGGATCTGCAAAAGTTGTTTTAGGTGCTTGAAAAGGTTAAAAATGAGTTGGTTTCTTCCTACTGTGCTGGACACAGGACAAGGCTTCAAACTTGTCAAATCTTAATTTGGAACCCAAAGTGGAATATTATTGAGAGTTCATACTACCCTTTATCACTCACTTTTTTGTACATTGTTTTTTTATTTTTGAAAAATATCTTACTACTTCTATAGCTGCTCTCACTTTGTCTTTTCTCAAGTATTATGGTATATATAAAGTGTTGAGAATAAGCATCATTTTATACTAGAAGTATGTAGAGAGTCATAAATTCTGACTCCATAAATGCATAAGAGATGTTAAAAATAACAATGCACTTTGAGGAATGTTTGCATATGCCTCTTAGAAAGAAAACACTGTCTGCTCTGCAGTAGCCAATGAAGAATTACCAATGCCTTATTTTCTAGGTATAGATTAGAGGATGTAGACCAGACAGTTTGTTTACTCTTGTTAAGAAAACTACAAATTTGCTTACAGAAGACTATTAGTAGAATTACAAACTCTTTCTTCAAAAAGGAAAAAAGGAAGAAATCTGCCTGAAATTAATGCAAAATTTGCTTAAAGTTGATCACATTCAAATGTCTTGCTTGTGACTTGTTACCAGTATAGCAGAGAAGCCCAAACCATTGTTTAGAGTAAAACATTTTTTTTATGTAGGTAAGAGGCTAGAGCTTGTAAGTTGCTCCTGCATGCATTGTTGGGGGCTTCTGAAAGTACTGACAATTTTAAGTCTTTCTCAGGGTAACCATGTTTTCTTAAGTGTTTCAGCTACAGATTTCTTCCAAATAAATTGCCTTCTCTTTCTCATTGATATAGGTATTTTAAGTACTCAGAAAGGATTTTAATCTCTGTAAAGTTAATGTTCTGCCATCTGCCATTAAAATTATTTTTCAAATCCTCATTAGTAATATTTTTTTTCACTTAAGATCAAAGGCTTGAAAACAGTTCATGTATAATGTGTGTGTGTGTGTGTGTGTGTGTGTGTGTGTGTAATGTGAAAAAGTGTTCATATTGACCATTAAGCATAATGGTGTGGTTATAATTTTTAAAACTCATTTCAGTGTTTTATTTGATTAAAGCAGGCACTGATCAGGATATTTTCTAAGAGGTAATTTACCTCCTATTTTCTTCTAGTAATTCTTACATTCTAAGTTTTATCTCTGGGAAATAACAAGAGGGGAAGATAATAAAATTGGTGGTAATCTAATCGTTGTTGTTTAAATGTATCACTTCTCATCATTAAAGCCATTTTTCTAGCCTCAGAAAGATGAAATAATGCCTCTACCATTTTCTACTTGGTAACTTGAAAATTGAAGTTTCAGTTAGAAGTCACTAAGTGTCAGGGAACTTGTATACCACTATCTATGCAGCATTGTTATAATGTGATTGTTTCTGTGTTTTGAATATGTTTTCCTAATGCTTTGAATAAAATTTTGTTAAAAATTTTTCATGTTATGTGCAAGTAACAGTTATTGAATATTTTAGTATATTAAAAATGATAGTCATAAAAATTGTCCATGCATTAGAGTTTATGGTTGGTAGTGGATTGATTGGAAAATTTTCAGCACTTGGTTACATATTTATATCAACATCATCCAAATGAAATATAGTGTTTCATTACTATTTAGAAATAGTATAACAGAAAAGCCAAATGTTAAAATTGTCAGCTATAAAAAAAGTTAAATTGATGTTAAATAAAATCTTTTAAATATCTGAGCCAATACTGAGCAGATTAGTTTTAACTAAAGCATATCTCTTTTACTCTGAGGAAGCCAAATATGAGGGTATATTCTGTTTTTTAAATAAAGTATTATTAAGATGGTACTACAAATCATATTCAAAAGATAGAGGATACTTTTACAGCCACAAAACATATTTTCTATTTACATTTATATAAAAAAAGTTGGCTCAAAATATGACTTGAGCCAATTTATTAACCAAAAAGTTATGGAATATTCATTTTAATGAATTCTCCTACCCAAACAAAAAACTGTAAATGATTTAAGAGATAGCACCCTAAATTAAAGCTGCCAATTTTTAAACATTAATGTAGCCGATAGTATAGAGAAGGAATAGTATTGGAAGGATAGATCAATTGATCACTTTTACCTAAATATTAAAAAATAGATCTGGCAGTTAATGAGACAAATTTTATCATGGTTTTCACTTTATAATATGTTTACGTAGAAGTTAGTTGGAATGATAGGGATTATGTTGGAGCAAAACTGCAATTCCAGTAAAAAGAAATAATATGGAGATATTTTTTAACACAATGTTGACTTGTTTCCTTACATGATATCTTGCTAAAACTACAAAAGGACTACCCCCTAAAAACATCTTTTTAAAAAATATATACTGTTATGTGATAAAGAGTTAAGTTCTTTTCCTATAACTTTTCATTAAAAAATTTGTTATAGTTTGCTCTAGCTCAGCTCTTTCTCTGGAATGTTTGTATTTTATCGTTGCTTATTGTCTCTCTTGCTCTTCTTAATAAATACAGAAGTCTACAGAAAAGACCTTTTCAGAGAATCATTTTTTGATGTGTGTTTTTATAAGTTCTATGTTTTTAAAAAATTACATTGTTAATTAAAATGAATTTATATGTAGTGCATTAGTGGATTTAGTAAAATCTTCATTAGAATCTATTTGTAAGTGCATATTTTGTTTTTAAACTTTGGCTTAAATATATTTGTTGTTTGGGGTATTGCCTTTTTATATGTATTTCACATTCTTTCAAAGTAATGTTCTGTATTACCTGTCCACAGATGATGTGATAGTTAACATTATATATGCCAGAAGAAAATGGTTTAATTTTAAGAATGATTAAGTACAATTGATATTAAATGTTCAAAAGAGTTACATCTGTATTTTTCAACATCTCTATTGGAAACTACTAAACTGTCATCTCTTTTCAGGCAGAGGCTTATATATCTTGGCATTTCTGGTACACAGTTATCCAGAAGAGTATTTTTAAATATTTTTGACTGAATGAATGAATTTAGAATTCTAAGGAGAAATTGGAATAACTTGATTGTAAATTACTACATTTTCTTTATAATTTTATTTTTAGTGGATATTTCAAGATCTTCATTAAGTTAATAATTACTAAAGACTGTTATGGAGTCAGTAAAACTAAAAAAATCTTACATTTGTAGGTAAAGAATAACTAGTGTAAAGATTAGGGAGGAAAAACTCAGGCAAGTTTGAATGAAAACATAGATGATGTCACCAAAAAATAGCTTTTTGTGAATTGAGTTCATTTTCATCATGACTCCAGTATAATTAAGATTGAATCTTTTGTTGATTTTCCATTAGAAATAGAGATTTATCACAAATGGAAATTATTTTTTTAAGTCTGACTGATGAACAAAAGGAATTTGGCTATGCATATTAGTGACAACTAGACTGTAAAGTCAGAAAAAAATTGGCCAATAAACATAAGCAGGTTCAGGACAAGCTAGGGAAACGGCAAATATCTAATTTTTTCAGCATCTTCCCTATTCACTAGTTGCAGTTGATAGACATAAAATATGAAACAATGAAATTTAAAGTAGTTATTGTTTTGAGCAACTGCTTAGTTGATAAAGTAATTTACATTTATGTTTATTAGGAAATACTGTTGTTATTACTTAGACCAGGACCAAAGCTGATTTGAAATTAAAAACTAGTCTGTGCACTTGGGTTTTTAATGCTATACATAAAACCATTTTGATTAAAAAAATCAAATTGACTATCTTGTGTGATGACCTCACAATATTTTATAAGTATGAACTTAAAAATTAATTAGAATAAGTGACAATTTGTTGTATCCTCCTCACCCCAGAACACCAATTTTATTTTTTTCATAACAAATCTAAATCTTACTTTTTTATTATTTTTTAAAATTAAGTTTATTGGGGGTAACATTAGTTAATACAATTATATAATTTTCAGGTGAGTGTTATAATTTAACATTCATATGTTCTGTTGTGTGATTACCACCCAGAGTTAAATTTCCTTCAGCTACCGAAGAATCTTTAAACACAATATTAGATGTTAATGACAATATACAGAATATTAAAAATAAAAAAGGAATTCTTTGTTTTATGGATTGTAAATGCAAATAGCACAATGAATTTTTTCTAAATTTAGTGTGTGTGTAAATATATGTGTGTGTATGTATATATATATACATATATAGAATTTCAAATGGATGCCATTTTAATGCATTTTTATAATCTAGATTCTTTGGAGTCCTTGTACATATTGATTTCTTGTTTTATACAACTAGATATTGTTAAGAAAAATGGGATGGGGTTTTTAATTTGTAATACACACAACATATTGATACTCATTCTCACCTATTTGTCTTACCTAATTAGAAAAGATGTTCCTGTTTCTAACATCTAACCTTTGGATTATTTTCTTCCTTTCCATATAAAACAAGTATTTGATCAATAACAAAAATGGCCATAGCTATCTATTGCATGTTTACTATGTTCTAGGCACTGTGCTAAGCACTTCTGTATACATGATTTTCTTGAATCCTCACAGCCACCTTTTATTATGGATATACTTTTTATGAGTGAGGAAACAGGCAATGAACTTAAGTAACTTTCCCCAAATAACAGTTATGGCTAAGAAATTGGGTCTCAAACTCAACCAGATTTTATGTTGCCAGGAAAAGGAAGGTTTTACTTGAGTGTAAATACCTAAATGCCCTTTAGAGAACTGTTTTGAATATTTTGTCAAGGGGATAAACACCTGGCTACAAGCACATAAGCATAGGTAAGAAGGGCAACAGGTCAGTTTAAAGACCTTCAATCATTAACTGCACTTATACCAGCCGCACTTCTTAACCCCTCCCTAATTTTCCAATAATCTCTGATGCCAGAGCCTTTCTAGATTTGTGATAGGTTGATCAGACTCTCATCTCCAGAAGCATCTTCTGTGAGGCTGCTAGGGTACAACTGTTCTTCTCTACCTTCCCAGTTTATACTCTTCTATTTTGTCTTCTGGATATATACCAAAATCTCTGGTCTGGTGATAGATTCTTCCATTTCTTATATCTTGATGGTATAGTCACTTGTCCCATTACTACAAATAATTCTTTTCCTATTTAATGGAAACTAGAGAAGATATAAAGTCATGTGTTCACTGTCTTGAACTCAAAGCCAATGTAAATTTCACACTTTAAAAACATGGTGAAATTGACTTCTGGTCAGAATATAAAATAGAACTTTGATCCCATGGAAACAGGAAAAGTCCAGATAAAATAAACATACTCTTTATTGGAGCTATTTCAGAGTAGTATGTACAAGCAAATCTAGATGAAATAAATCCCAGACAGGGATGAGTTCATTAAGTAAGCAGAGATTGAAGCAGCTACTATACCTGGGGCAAATGACTGAGTGTTGGTGGAATAGAAGTGGAGCTGCCATATACCAGAAGATTTTGCAGGAAAGAAGAAACCAACTAAAATTATTTTTTTTGTCCAATATTAAATAGTTTTATTTATCAAGGCATCACATTTTCCACTTTACAGTGTTTATAACATGCATAACTCCTTTTCCCGTGCACACATATTTCATATTTAAGTGTCAAGGACACCCCATTATTTACTATAGAGCAGCTCAACTTTAAAACTGCCATGGAATTTGCTACAAATTTTGGTCCTTCAGTATTTTGTGTGAAACAGTGCTAAATAGGTGCTTAATTAACCTCTTCATTGGTGTGCCCAGAAGAGGCATCACCTGTATGAAAGGCTCTACTACCAGGGAAGCCCCTAAGCATTCTTCCTGGCATGCCTCCTGCACTCTGGTACAGCCTGGTAATAATAATGGGGTTGCAGACTTTTTCCAACTCTTTCTGCTGATATTCAGATTTTTCTCTGTAGTCTGGTTCTTATCAAGCCAGTTGATGATTTCGTTGCACTTGTCAAGAATCTTCTGTTTGACTTCATTAATGATCTTGCCTTGAAGTTTTTAATCTTCAACAGTTGCTTTCATATTGAATGCATAGGATTCAAGTGAATCCTTGGAAGACAGTTTGTACCACTGCTTCTCATCATCAGCTTTGTACTTAGCTTCCTTGGCCATGTACTCGATGTCTTCCTTGCTCAGACAATTTTTGTCATTAGTGATGGTAATCTTGTTCTCTTTTCCTGTACTCTTATTTATAGCAGAGACACTGAGGATGCCATTGGCATCAATATCAAAAATGACTTCAATCTGAGGAAAACTGAGGTGCAGGAGGTATGCCTTAAGTTATTATCCTTGGTCATGGCCTGCTCACCTTTATAAATCTGAATGAGCTCACCAGGCTCATAGTCAGAATAGGTAATGAAGGTCTGTGTCTGCTTGGTAGGAATGGTAGTATTGCGCTTGATGAGGACAGTATGACTCCGTTAGCAGTTTCAATGCCAAGAGAAAAAGGAGTGACATCCAACAGCAGCAAAACATAAACAGATTTTCAGATTTGTTTCCAGATAGGATGGCTGCCTGGACAACTACACTATAAGCAAGCACTTCATCAGGGTTAATGCTCTTTTTCAACTTTTTTTATTGGAGAAGTCCTGTAGGAATTTCTGAATCTTGGGGATATGGGTAGAACCACACACCAGGACAGTATCATGGATCTGGGACTTTTTGAGCTTGGCATCCTGAAGGGCTTTCTCTAGAGGGTCCAGGGTGCCATGAAAAGGTCAGCATTCAGTTATTCAAATACGGCATCGGTGATAGAGGTATAGAAGTCAGTTCCTTCATAGAGTGAATCAATCTCAATACAGGCCTGGGTGCTGAAAGAAAGAGTACACTTAGCACATTCGAAAATAGTATGGAGGCAACAGCCCTCTTGTTCTCACTAATGCCATGCTTGCAGTTGAACTCTGCTATAAAATGGTTGACCATTCGGTAGTCAAAGTGTTCTCCACCTAAGTGGGTGGCCCCAGCTGTAGATTTCATCTCAAGGATTTCATCTTCAATTATAAGAATTGACACATCAAAAGTGCCATCCCCCAAGTCAAAGATCAGCACTTTTCTTTCAGCTCCAATCTTTTAATCTAAACCATAAGCAATAGCTGCAGCAGTTGGCTATTGACGATTCTAAGTATGTTAAGACCATTTAGTAGTTTCAGCATCTTTGGTAACCTGACACTGAGAGTGATTGAAGTAAGCAGGTACTGTGATGATAACATTTGTAACAGTCTTCTCAAAGTAGGCTTTTGTGATATCCTTCATCTTTGTCAAAACAATAGATGATACCTCCTCTGGATAGAAACTTTTTGTCTCTTCCTTGTACTTTACTTAGACTTTGGGCCTACCAACATCATTCACCACCATGAAGGGATAATACTTCATATCAAATTGGAAAATAGCATTATTAAATCTACATCCAATCAGGCATTTGGCATCGAAAACAGTGTTAGTGGGGTTCAGTGCAACTTGATTCTTTGTGGCATCATTGATCAAGCGTTCAGTTTTCAGTAAAGTTGACATAATATGGAGTAGTTCAGTTTCTCTTATCATTGGCAATTATTTCCATTTTCCCATGCTGGAAGACACCCACACAAGACTAGGTGGTGCCAAAATCAATGCCAACTCCAGGGCCCTTTGACATGGTTGCTTCAATGTACACCCAGCTTGCAGAGAAGAGAGATTTGGATAGCTGCCCCCATGTTCAATGACAAAACCAACTAAACTTTGACAACATTGTGAGATGGGTCTGCAAGGGCATTAAGTGTCTGACCAAAGAATTCGGCCCCTTTCCCTGGAATTTTGCCAAGAAAATTGCAGTGGAGGAGGGCCTAATAAGCAAAGAGTTCATGCAGCTTTGCACATCACATTTAACTGCCAAAGTAGGAACAAAATTTGGCTTCAAACTAAAACTGAGACCCAAATCATTCCAGTTAAAATACTTAAAGAAGCTAACTTGCTCAGTCTCTTGGCAGATGAAGCATGGGAGGTTAGAGATTATTAAATTGAACAAAGGTGAATTCAGTGTAATTAAAGCTGCAGTTCAGCAACAGCTCAGTTCTACTTGTAAGGGATTTTGAAAGATAAGTCCCTCACTCTAATGACCACAGAATGAAAGTATGGATTCTGAACAGACATAAAATTATGTTTACTCTCCACTGTTTTTTTATGCCTAATACAGAAAACATTTTTGTAAAATTATAAGTCTAATGAAAAGGGAAGGAATTCAACCCATTATCAAGAGTAAGCAGTCAATAGAAACTTGTAGATTACAATCAGATGAGAACTTAAAAAAAGTTTTTTGAGGGATTTACAGAAAAGATGGATAATAGGCAAAGAGGAAATTTCAGAACCAAATTTATATTCTAGAATTAATATATCAGAAATAGAAAAGTCACTGGATGGCATTCGTGTGTGTATGTGGGGGTAGGAGGGAGCAGTCCCTGACAATGGGTGTCAACATATGGCAGGAACACTCCACAAAGAGTGATCTGGCATGGGATCAGGAGGGCATCTACACCAAAGATATGGGAGAGATGATGGTGAGAGATGGGTTACATAAGGAGGGATTCATCAAATATGAACATACATTAAAAATAATGGCAATGAATTTTCTGTTGAAGGAAATTGCAAATATGGAAATGGAGAGAACTAGAATGATTCTGAAGGTGCTGAATTGGAAGAGGAAGTATTAGGTAGATATAGAAATTAATATAGATGTGAATCTGTAAGTATATGTGTGCATGTGTGTATTTTTATACATATAATCCCAGGCTTTGTCTACTAAAAGAGCCTGAGATCAGTAGCAATGAACACATCTAGATTCTAGATTACAGCTGCTGAATATTATTCTCTACTAAAAGGAATCAAGCATATTTGGAGAAATAACTGATTACTTCAGATTACTTTTGATGGAGGAGCAAAACAAACAAGATAAGCCTGGAAAATTTGTTAGTTCCAGAACGCAAACAGTGCTAAAAGAATAACAGGGACAAGTCAAAAAGGCATGAAAGTCAGCTTGAAGCAAATCCTGTTGGCAAAAGCTGGAACAATTTGAGCATTAAAATAATGATATTAACAGACAGTAGCCCATAAAGTAAAATAGGAACCTGTGAGTTCATACTGAAATAAATAGAAAAACAAATTAATAATTAAAAATTATAATTGCTAATTATATTAAGTGTAAATAGACTAATAGTTTCAATTAAAAGTCAGTAATTGTCAAACTAAATAAGAGTTTTGCTCTTCAGCACTTTTTTGGGCTACCTAACTTTTTGTTGTAGAAAACTGTCATGCAATGCACAGGATTGCTGAGGATGTCTAACAGCATCCCTGGCCTCTACCCATTAGAAAGCAGTAGCAGCATCCCTCTCCCTTTAATTGTGACCAAAAAAATTGTCTCTATATATTAACAGTTGTCACTTGGGGGACAAAATCAGGACTGATTGCCCAATACTTGGTGAAAACCAAAATCCAACAATATGCTGTTTATAAGAAATACATGTTAAATATAAAGACACTGATAGTTTTAAAGGATGGAAAAAGAATACAAATATTAATCATAAAGTTGTGATAATCATAAATCACAACCACATCAAAATTACAACTAAACTCAAAATAACCATCCTAGACTTGATAATTCCCTGAAGTCTAGCTGAACAGAGGTTCTATAATTAAGGATATATGGAAAAAGCCACTTTGAAACAGAACAGAGATGCAAAACAAGCTGATCCCACACACACGTGTGGCGAGAGATCAGCCACTGAGAACCCCCTGAGAAGTGAGGGGTCGCAGCCCCATATCAGGCTCCCTAGCCCAGGGTTCCAGTGCCTGGAAAAGAAGTCCTCACAACTTCTGGCTGTGAAACCAGCAGAGACTGGCTAAGACAGAGGGCTGCTGGAGTCATAGGCTTCCTCTTAAAGAGCCCATGCATGAAGTTACTTGCTCATGACTCACTTGCTGTGAGCTCCAGCACTGGGGCAGTAGCTCAAAAGGCACCAGGAGTATATCGGAAGGAACAGAATTCTTTTGCTTCAGGGCAGGGTTGGTGGTGTAGCTTTCACATAGAAATGCTTACAGAAACAATTGTTCCTTTGTTGAACCCTCTACTCACCTAGCATGCAGACACAAGAGGGTCCCGTATCTGAATCTCTAGGAACCTAGCTAACACTTTTTCCCCCACCTTGATGATTCCCTGGAACCCATCCCACCCAATTTGTGGGCCCACCCAAGCCACTTCCAGGCTTTTTCAAACAAGTGGCCATTTTTGGCTCATGCTGCGACTTTCTAAAATCTCTCAAAGGCTCACAAATTCCAAGCAAGAAGCATCTAGCCTTGGCATGCCCTATACCACTTGCTCAGCAGACTAAACCTGTCACTAGCAGCAGCTAGTCTCAATTTGCAGCTTAGCCTCTTCCAGACATCTGCAAGTCCAGCACAAGTGGCAACCAGCTACAGATCAGCAGAGCACAGGCAGCAGCTGACCTTGGCCTGTAACAGAATGTCTCCCAAGAAGCCCCATAACAAACACACCCAGTGGACACCTTCAGACCACACCAGCACACACCCAACCACCTACACAAAAGACACACCCAAAGGGCAACTTGTGCAGGCACCAGAGTCCTGCTAAAGCGAATTTTACCCCATAGAGTCAGTGCCTGCACAACAGCACCTTCACTGTAGTCATGGCCAGTCCTCACAACCAACAGTCTGAGGATTGATCTCTCCCACTGATATGCAAACAGCAACCAAGACTCAACTACAACAGGAGAGCACACACAACCCACTCGAGAAACACATCAGTAGCACTCAGCTCAGGTGACCAGGGAAGACTGTGCCTGGGCCTTGCAGGACACCTACTATGTAAGGCTACTCCACTAAGACCAGGAAAAATAGCAGGCCCATCAAACACATAAAAACAAACAAAGGGAGGCAAGCAATATGAAGAGACAAAAAAATTCCTAAATGAAAGTACAAAACAAAGCTCCGGAAAAACAAGTAAACAAAATGGAGACGAGCAATCTACCAGATGCAGAGTTCAAAATACTGGTTGTAAAAATGCTCAATGAATTTAGGTGAAGAATAGATTAAATCAGTGAGAACTTTAACAAAGAGATAGAAAATAGAAAAAAGAACCACTCAGAAATGAAGAATACATTAGAGAAAATCACTAGTAGATTAGATGAAGCAGAGGATCAAATCAACAATTTAAAAGACATGGTGACACAAAACACCCAGTCAAAACAGCAACAAGAAAAAAGAATCTAAAAAATGAGGATAGTATAAGGGACTTCTGGGACAACATCAAGCTTACCAACATTTGTATCTTAGGGGTGCCAGAAGGAGGAGAGAGAGCAAGGAATCAAAAAGCTATTTGAAGAAATAATGACTGCAAACTTCCTTGACCTGGTGAAGGAAATAGACATACAAGCCCAGGTAGCACAGAGTCCCAAACAAGATGAACCTAAAGAGGCCCACATCAAGACAGGTCATATTTAAATGCCAAAGCTTAAAGACAATCTTAAAATCAGCAAGAGGAAAGCAACTAGTTACCTACAAGGGAGCTCTCATAACAATCAGCTGATTTCTCAATAGAAACTTTGCAAGCCAGAAGGGATTGTCATTAACTATTCAAAGTGATGAAAAGCAAAGACATACAATAAAGATTATTCTACTTGGTAAAGCTATTATTTAGAATTGAAGGACTGATAAAGTGCTTCCCAGACAGAAAAAGCTAAAAGAGTTAATCAACTACTTTAAATGCAAATGTATGAAATGTTCTAATTCTTTTAAAAGTGTGGCTGAATAAATAAGGAAACAAAACGCTTACATATGCTGCCTATAAGATACTCACTTTAGATCAAAAGACACGCAGATTTTGAAAGTAAAGCGATGAAAAAAGATGTTTCATGAAAATAGAAACAGACAAAAGTTGGGGTAGCCATACTTATACCAGACAAAACAGACTAAAATCAAAGACTATAACAAGAGGCAAAGAAGCACCCAGTAATTCTACTTCTGGGTATTTATCTGAAGAAACTCAAAACTCTACTTGAAGGGACATGCTAATCCATATGTTTATTGCAACATTATTTACAACAGCCAAGATATGAAGGCAGTCTTGATGTCTATCAATTGATGAGTGGATAAAGAAGACAAATGCCATATGTCACATGTGTAAAGAACAAAATAAACACACCAAAAAAATAAAACCAGATTTATAGAGAACACTTTGATGGTTGCCAGATGGAAAGAGTGTTTGGGATATGGGCGAAAAAGAAGAAGGGATTAAAAAGTATAAAGTGGTAGTTACAAAATTATCATGGAGATGTGAAGTATAGCATAAAGAATATAGTCAATAATATTTTAATAACTATATATGGTGTCAGATATATTGGGGTGATCACTTCATAATTTGTATAAATGTCTAATCATCATGTTGTATGCCTGAAACTAATATTGTATGCCAACTGTAATTGAAATATAAAAATATATTTGAAAATAGATCTACCTGTCAAAAGAACTTAAATATGCATGTGCCTAATAACAAAGCTTCAAAATACATAAAGCATAAAACAACAGAAACAAAAATAAAATTAATTTGAGATTTAAACACTGCTTTTTCAGTAATTACTAGAATAACTAGATGAAAACCAAAAAGGTTATAGAACATTTTAACAATGCTTTTAACCAACTTGACTTAAATGATACTTTTCAACAGTTGCAAAGTATGCATTCTTTTTATTTATACCTGGATTGTTCACCAAGATAGGCCATATTCTTGGTCCAAACAGTACAACTCTTTTTAAATTACAAGTGACTAAAATAAAACAAAATATTGCTATACTACAAAAGAAATAAATTAAAAATCAATAATGAAAATGAGAAATGAGAAAGACAAAGATATCTAGAAAAATCCCCAAATATTTGAAATTGACATACTTAAAAAAAAAATAAAATAAAAATAAAAACAAAAACCTCCTGGGACAAAGATAAAGTCACAAGGAAAATTTTAAATATTTTAAATTAAATGTCAAAATTCTCCAGAATCATTTGTTTTCATACCCTTTTCTCTGCTGGTACTTTAAGTAAATGATAGAGTAAAGCCATCACTGAGTCAGAATTATTTACATTGTCAGTACAGAATATAGATATTAATTTTTAATGCATATATAGGTCAAATGATATCTAGAAAGAGTTTGTCAATTAATAGATATGGTAGAGGCATATTTTAGGTAACAACCGAATCATAAAGATTTCTCCAAAGATTGATATATAAGAAACTTGAAGATCTTTTTAAATCTAGGGACCCTCGGGTTCTTCTTATGGAGGATTACAGATCCATGTAAAACCTCCAACACAAGAATGAACTCAGACCCTCCTCACATGGAAATTTACCTCTTGAGAGAAGACATTTCAACTGAGTGACTGGTCTAACTAGGAAGTGATTCTCCCTCTTGGGTACAGTAACTGAAGCCCCTTACCTAAGTGATTAGGACTATTTAACAAGAGATATAACCTAGCTTATTCTGGCACTTAAAATTAGATATTCCTACTCTAGCCTAGGAATGGCAATTTGCCCTGGCTAAGGTAAAAGCCTTCCAATTACACAACTTCACCAAAATCCCTGAAGCACCTTTAGTCTCACTCAAGCCCTTTCATCTTGCCCATCTAAATTTTTACCTAAATTCCCAAACAGGAATTCTTCTGGACAAATGCACAAATCAACCATTTTACACTTGATAATACGTGCCAAAATTTTGGTTGGTTATACTTGCTATAATAGATTGAAAAATCCTTTCTCATCCCACTTCTCTTGGATAGCCAATATATATATATATATATATTGGTTAAAACTATTTAACTGATTTCCTGCATCCTTGAGAAGCCATGTACCCTTCATTTTTTAAATTGTTGAGTTTATTGAGGTTACATTGGTTAATAACATTATATAAGTTTCAAGTGTACAATTCTATTATACATCATCTGTATATTGCATTGTATGTGCTCAACATCCAAAGTCTGGTCTCCCTCCATCAGCATAAAATTGCCCCCCTTTACTATCCTCATCCTCCCTCCATCTTCCTTCCCTTCTGGTAACCAACAGGTAGTTGTCTGTGTCTATGAGTTGGTTTGTTTGTTTTGTTTATTTGTTGCTTTCTGTTTTATATCCCACATATGAGCAAAATCATATCATTCTTGTCCTTTTTCTGCCTGACTTATTTTGCTTAGGATGATACTCTCAAGATCTGTGTTGTTGCAAATGGTGGTATTTCATTTTCTCTTATGGTTCAGTAGTGTTCCATTGAATATATGTACCACATCTTCTTTATCCAATCATCCATCAAAGGACACTTAGGTTGTTTCCATGTCTTAGCTACCATGTATAATGCTGCAATGAACATAGGTGTACATATATTCTTATTAGTAAATGTTTTAAATTTTTCAGGTAGATACCCAGAAGAAGAATTGCTGGGTCATGTGATAGATTTATTCTTAATTTTTTGAAGAACCTCCATACTGTTTTCCAAAGTGGCTGTACCAACTTAACATTCTCACCAGCAGTGTATGAGTGTTCTTTTCTCCATATTCTCAACAGTTGTTATTTCTTGTTTCATTGATAATAGTGATTCTAACAGGTATGAAGTAGTGTCTTATTGTTTTGATTTGCATTTTCCTTATTGCTAGGGAGGTTGAGCATCTCCTCACATATCTGTTGGCCATTTGTATGTCTTCCTGAAAAAAAGTGTCTGTTCAGGTTCTCTGCCCATTTTTTAATAGGGTTGTTGGAGTTTTTGTTATTGTTGTTGAGTTGTATACGTTCTTTATATACGATGGAAAGTAACTCCCTATCATAGCTATTGTTTGCAAATATCTTCTCCCTTTTGTTTTGTTGCCTTTTTATTTTGTTGATGGTTTCTTTTGCTGTGCAGTAACTTTTTAGTTTGATGTAATTCCATCACTTACTTATGCCTTTGCTTTCCTTGCCTTTGGGGTCAAGCGCATAAAATCCTCCCTGAGACCAAAGTCCATAAATTTAATAACTATGTTTTCTTCTATGTATTTAGGTGTTTGATTCATTTTGAGCTAATTTTTGTGTGTATGGTGTCAATTAGCAGTCTAGTTTCATTTTTTTTGCATGTGACTTTCCAATGTTTCCACCATAATTTATTTAAGCAGCTCTCTCTTTTTTTCCTTGTATATTTTTGGCTCTTTTGTTGAAAATTAGTTGCCCATATACATGTAGATTTATGTCTGGGCTCTTAATTCTGTTATATTAATCTATGTGTGTTTTTTCTGCCAATATCATACTTTGATTATTGTAGCTTTATAGTATAATATGAAGGATGATACTTCTGGATTTGTTCTTTCCTCTCAGTATTACTTTGGCTATTAAATGTCTTTTGTACAAATTGAATTTCATACAAATTTCATTCAAATTGAATTTCTTGTTCTATGTCTTTGAAAAATGTATATTGTTTTAGGTAAAATGGCTATTTTAACTATGTTTTTTTTTCAATTTGCGAACATGGAATATATTTCCATTTCTTTGTGTCTTCTCAATTTCTTTTAACAATGTTTTATAGGTTCTTCACATCTTCTGTTAAATTTATTTCTAAGTATATTATTCTTTTTGTTGTAACTGCAAATGGATTTTTTAAATTTTCTTTTTCTGATAGTTCATTGTTAGCATATAAGAACACAATGAATTTTTGTACATTGATTTTGTATTCTGCAATTTTATTGTGTTTATTATTTTTAATCTTTTTTGGTGGATTAGTAAGGGTTTTTTATATAAAACATCATATCATTTGCAAGAAGTGACAACTTTACTTCTTCATTTCCAATTTGGATGTTTTTTAATTCTTTCTCTTGCCTGATTTCTCTGGCTAGAACTTCCTGTACTTTGTTGAATAACATAGGTGAGAGTAGGCTTCTTTTCTTGTTCCTAATATTGAAGGAAAAGCTTTCATGTTTTCATTCGTTAAGTATAATATTAGCTGAGAGTTCATCATATATGGCCTTTATTATGTTCTATCTTGTCAAATGCAGAAGACACTGAAATAACATATTCAAAGTGCTGGATGAAATAGCTACCAACCAAGAATTATATACCCAGCAAGGTTTGAGAGAATTTAAATCTGCCTATCAAGAAATGCTAAAGACCTTCTTACTGATAGGAAATGAATGACTCAGAAGAAAGGAAGAACACCAGAAATGGTAAATGTGTGGGTAATTGTAAAAATTTGTACAAATATTTTTTCTTTTATTATTTAATTACTTTAAGAGATATTAGATTGTATAAAACTGTAATTATAATACTATATTGTTGAGTTTATAAAGTAAATTGATGTAATTTATAGGACACTAATAGCACAAAAAAGAATGAAGAAAAAACAGCTACATTGGAGCAGAATTGCTCTATTTTACCAGAATTTGTCTGCATTAACCTGATGTGCATTGTGATCAGTTATGTTGTACACAGTAATCTCTAGCACAGCCACTAATAAAATAACTCAAAACAGTATGCTTAGTATGTTTAAAAATTTGACAGAAGAAATAAAATGATATACTAACAATATTTGGCACAAAAGAAGGCTGTAAAGGAGGAACAGATAAACAAAAAATATATGAGATATGTAGAAGACAGCAAAATGAAGATGCTTCCAAAGAAATAAATAATTACATTAATGTAACTACACTCTAATTGAAAGGCAGAAATTGTCAGACTAGATAAAAAAGCAATATCCAAATATATCCTGTCTATAAAAGATACAATACAGTTTCCAAAACAAATTAGTTGAAAATAAAAGAATATTAATATAGTTGGAGTGGCTACATTAAGACAAAACAGACTAAGAAATATTTCTAGAGATAAAGAGGGACTTTTCATAATGATTAGTCAGCATATCATGAAAATGAAAATTTAAATTTATAGTAGCAAAAGAGACTCAAATCACAATGAAAACTAACAAAATTAAAGGTGAAATAGATAAACAACTATAATTAAGAATAGCAGTGCTGCATGTTCAATATTGAATGGAAAAAATAGACATAATCAAACTGGATATAGAAGAATTAACAAACTATTAATTCATTTAACCTAACTAGTGTAGACTGTGGTAAATTGAGATGCATGTAGCCACCCACATTCTAGTCAACAAGGAATACACAGTTATTTCAAGTACAATTGAAACATTCTCCAGAACAAACCATATGGTTAGCCATAAAACAATTAAAGTATATTCACAACTAAATTAAATTACAAATCAATAGCATATATAAATTGGAGAAATCCCCATCTATTTGAAAATTAAATAGCATGCTTATGAATAATCTATGAGACTAAGAAGAAATCACAAGACAAATTAGAAAATATTTTAAAAGGCACATTTCAAAATGTATAGGATGCAGCTAAAGCACTACTTTATATATATATATATATATATATATATATAAAATATTGAATACCAATATTTGAAAAGTACCAAATCAATAAACTAAGCTTCTAATTTAAGAAGAATAAACAAAGAACAAATTAAACCCAAAACAAAAGAAGAAAAACAAATAATGAGTAGAAAAATAATGAGTAAGGATATTTTTCCAACTCATTTGAAGAAGCTAGTTGTACCTTAATACTAAAACCAAAGACTTTATAAGAAAGGAGAAAAATCAACATAAACATAGACACAAAAACATCTAAAAAATATTAGATATTGAATTCAGCAACATAAAAAGGATAGGATTATATACCATGACCAAATGATATTTATCCCAGGAATGCAAACCTAGTTAACAAATGAAAATCAACTAATGTAATAAAGCATATTAATAGAATAAATGCAAAAAACACATGATTATTTCAATAGACTCAGAAAAATTATTCAAGAAAATCCCACAACAATTTATGATAAAATTTATTAAATTAGAAATAGAAGATTGCTTTCTCAACCTGATAAAGGGAGTTTACAGAAATGTATTAATTGCTTTCTTTTCACCCCATTAGTGAAGGAGATAATTTTACCCTAGGGTTTTAGGCACAACTGAATATATAACAACTGATCCTTGACAGATGAGATCAACAGCAGTTTATTAGTCACATATACATATCGTTTAGGGAAGGAGTACACTATGTGCCATGAAGGACCACACAGTGGTCGCATTGAGGAGCAGAGTGAATAACCAGGGGCTGTGGGAGGCAGGCTTTGTAGTGTCAAGAGGGTGAAGTACCCCTTAGTGCCTGTAAGAGGAAGTGTTGTTTGAATAAGCCCATCGCCTGGCAGGAAACTGAAACATGTTACTGCGAGATGAGCAGGAACTTTATCTGGTCTGTTTGATAAGGAAGATTTTTTTTTTTTTAAGTTATAGAACTATATCCATGAGAACAGAATGGGGAGAGGAACTTGTGGTTAGGCTATCTGAGGACTTTCCAATTTTAATGGATGACAAGGCAGCACATAATGCTAACCTAATACACTACACACACACACACACACACACACACACACACACACACACACACACAAGTAGCTAACATGATACTTCCTGGTGAAGAAAGAATGAATGCTTTCTTTGTGAGATCAGAAAAAAGAAAAGGATATCCACCCTTATAACTTCTATTTGATATTGTACCAGAGGTTTAGCCATCATAATTAGGCAAGAAGAGAAATCAAAGTCATACTGATTAGAAAGGAAGACGCAAAACTATTTTTATCTGCAGATCACATGGTAGAAAACGTGTAAGAATCTATGAAAAAAAACCCAAAAGCCTACTAAAACCAATAAACTAGTTTAGCAAGTTTTCAGATTATAAAGTTACAAAATCATTACATTTTTATGTTAGTAATAAACAATCTGAAAAAATTAACAATTCCATGTATAATCTAATAAAAAAATAATATACTTAGAAACAAATTTAGCAAAATGGGCACATATCTGCCCCTATGAACTTTGCTAAAAGAGATGAATAAGTAAATAAGTAAATAAGTAGAGACATAATAGGTTTGTAGATTGCAAAACTAGACATTGTTGAGATGGTAATATTCCCCAAACTTATCTATAGATGCCAGCCTTATAAAAAATTTAGCGTTTTTTATGTTTTGTTTTGTTTTTAGAAGTGGAGAGTCAATATTAAACTTATATGGAAATGCAAAGAACTTAGGATAGCCAAAATAATTTTGAAGAATAAAAGACCTTATACTTTATTTCAAAACTTACTATAAAGTTACAGTAATCAAAACAGTGTGATATTGATATAAAAATAGACATACAGATCAAATTTATGATAAACTGATTTTTGACAAAGTGCCAAGCCAATTCAGTAGAAAAGGAAAACTATTTTCAGCAAATGGTGCTAAAACAATTGGCTATACATATGCAAAAAAGTTATCTTAGACCATTACTTCACACAATACAGAAAAATAAACTCAAAATGAATTAGACTCATATATATGAGCTAAAAATATAAAACTTTTGAAGAAAACATAGAAAATTTTTGTGACATTGGATTAAAAAATGTTTCTTAGACATAACACCGAAAGTGTGATCCATAAAAGAAACATTTCACAGACTGTAAAATTATAAAGTTTGCTTTTCAAAAGCATCATTAATAGCAATATAAGACAGAAATTAGTAGAAACATTTGCAAACTATACACACACACACACACACACACACACATATACACATACATATATATAATATTAGTTTCAGGTGTAAACATAGTGATTAGATGTTTATATTACTTACAAAGTGATCACCCTGATAAATCTAGTATTCACTGACATCATACATAGTTATTATTACTGACTATATTCCTTATACTATACTTTACACACCCATAACAATTTTGTAACTACTAATTTGTACTTCCTAATCTCTTCCTCTTTTTTACCCATCCCTAAAATCCCTTCTGATTTGGCAACCATCAAAACATTATATGTATCCATGAGTGTGTTTACGTTTTGTTTTGTCTGTTCTGTTCTTTAGATTACACATGTAAGTGAAATGATATGGTATTTGTCTTTGTCTGACTTACTCCACTCAACACACTACCCTATAGGTCCCTCCATGTTGTCAGAAATGACAAGATTTTATTCCTTTTTATGGCTGAGTAATATTTCATTTGTATATGTGTACATATCTTCTTTATTCATTCATTCATTGATGAATACCCAGGTATCCTACATATCTTGACTACTGTAAATAATGTTTTAATGAACATATGGATTCGTATGTCCCTTCAAGTAGTGTTTTGAGTTTCTTCAGGTAAATACTGAGAAATAGAATGACGGTATCCTTCTTTGTCTTTTCTTATAGCCTTTTTAAAAAAAGTCTGTTTTGTCTGGTATAAGTATTGCTATTCTAGCTATTTCTGTTTGTTTGTTTTCATTTCATAAAATCTTTTTTTATCAGTCATCTTCAGTCTGTGTGTACTTTTCCATCTGATAGAGATTGTATTTTTTTTTATAGCCTTGGAAATCACAAAACAAAGAGTTTTCTGAAACAAGCTTTGGCATATTTAAGATATATTAAATTTCTTTACAAAAAATTCTGAATTAATTTAAGAAATAAAATGGGCTGCTAAAATCAAAACACTCGCATTTTAAGCAAAGTTTTATTTTTTTTTTATTCAGGAAAACCCAAGAATAATTGATGGAATTTACATTTCTTATTACATTTGCAGCCTACTGTAGGTTTAATTCAGAACACAGCCCCTTCACATACTTAGAAGACTGATAGCTACCTGGCCAGCAGCCAAGGAAGGCAGTATACAAAGAGCTTTCAGTAGTGCTTATGCCCAAGGACATTTTCTGCTGCTCTTGTAGATGTTATCTGTTTCTAAAACCAAGCATCACATCTTGTTCCCATCCATCTGAGAAGATGGCTGCTCCCCCAATGAGATAACCCCTCCCTCTGCTTGTGAGCATAAAAAAACTCTGCTTTCACTTGGTCAGCAGCAGTTTTCCTTCCTGCATTTCTGACCACTGTGCTGCAGCTTTCCTGCCTTGTGAGTAATAAATGGCATTTCTCACCCCTCTGGTTCTCCTGGTGGTTTTTCTGAAATATACAAACCCAGGTGCCAGTTCCAGGCCTAGGGTACTTGCATTACACATACAAATATATAGTTTCTTAAGATGGCTTCCTGTCAAATACATATGATTTTTATATTTGTCTACTATTATAGTAATTGGCTAAACACAAGATTGCACTGATTATGCTTTCCCTTTATAGGCATAAGCAGCTGTGTTTCTTTCTACTTTTGTGACTTGGAGGTTTTATTAAGAAGTTTTCAGCATGTAACTCAAGAGTAGTCATCAGTGTAAGCACCCAGGCACTAGCTGGCAATTTTTTTTTTTTTACCAATGAAGGGAATATTCTATTAACACTTACATGTATCGTATAGAAGGAAGGATACATGGATGCACATATAAAACCACTGCAACCATAATAATTATAATAGGAAGAAAACTGCTAACTTCTTAGGAAATAATGGATCAACAGTCAAAGACCTGAATTTAATCAAGATCATAAACTCTTAAACCCATTCTCTTTTACTCTTCCTCAACTGAGAACTATGAATAGTCTTGTTTTTTGACTTACCAAGGTTGGCGTAAGTATCAGAAAGGGTGGAGGTAAGAAAGGCAGGCCCACTGAGGGGAAAGGTAGAAAGGCTGACAGAGAAAGCCACCAAGAAGTAAGGAGAAAATCTATGAAGAGAAATAGCCAGAAAAGAAGAAATAAGGGAAGGAGACAGGGGAACTGACTAAGGTAAAGAGAAATAGAATGGTAAAGAAGCTCAATAGTCACTTAGGAGGTATATGTATAAATGTACCACATCTACGTTATCCAATCATCTATTAAAGGTACTTCATTTGTTTCCAAGTCTTAGCCACTGCAATGTACATTTATCTTTAGAGATAAATGTTTTCAAAATTTGGGGGTAAATATCTAGAATAGGGATTGTCAGGTAGTATGGGTAATTCTGCTCTTAATTTTTTAAGGAAACTCCACAATGTTTTCCAAAGTGGCTATACCACTTAACTTTTCCACCAACAATGTATGAGGTTCTTTTTCCTTCATAATCTCTCCAACACTTATTACTTACCTTGTTGGTGATAGCCATTCTAACAGCTGTGAGGTAATATCTCATTTGCTTTTCATTTGCATTTACCTAATAGCTAGTGAAGCTGAACATCTCATATGTCTGTTGGCTGTTTTCTTGGGAGAAGTATTTGTCAGGTCTCCTGTGCATTATATAATTGGATTGTTTGTTTTTGTTTTTGTTGTTGAGTTGTATATGTTCTTTATATATCTTGAATTTAGTTCCTTATTGGAGGTATTGTTTGCAAATATATTCTCCCATTAAGTTAGTTGCCCCTTAGTTTTGTTGCTGGTTTCTTTTGGTGTGCAGAAGCTTTTTAGTTTGATATAGTCCCATTTATTTATTTTTTTATTTCCCTTGCCTTTGAGATCAAATGTATAAAATCCTCTATAAATCCAAGGTTCATGAGTTTAGTACTTGTTTTCTTCTATAAAATTTATTGTTTCAGGTCTTATATTTAGGTCCATTTTGAGTTAATTTTGGTGTGTAGTGACATATCGAAGTCTAGTTTCATTCTTTTGCACGTAGTTTTCATATTTTCCCAGCACCATTTATTGAAGAGGCTTCCTTTTCTCCATTATATATTTTTGGCTCCTTTTTAAAATTTAGTTGTCCATATATATGTGGGATTATTTCAGGGCTCTCAATTCTGTTTCATTGGTCTGAGTGTCTGTTTTTCTGCTGATACCATGCTGTTTTGAGTATGGTCACTTTAAAGTATGATCTGAAGTCAGACAGTGTGATACCTCTGGATTTTTAAATTATTTTTCCCCTCAAGGTTGCCTTTGCTATTTGGGGTCTTTTGTGATTCCACACAAATCTGATGATTTTTTTTGGCCTATTTCTTTTAAAAATACCATTGGGGTTGATAGAGATTGCATTAAATCTGTATATTGCTTTGAATGATATGGCCATTTTAACTATGTTGATTCTTCCAATCCATGAACCTGAAACATATTTCCATATCTTTGTGTTTTCTCTATTTTCTTTAACAATGCCTTATAGTTTTATTAAGTTTTTTCCCTAAGGATTTTATTCATTTGTTGCAATTGGAAATAAAATTGTTTCTTCATTTTTTTCTAAAAATTAAGTATTGTATAGGAACACAATGCAATTTTGTACATTGATTTTGTATCCTATAACTTTGTAGTATTTGTTTCTTGTTTCTGATTATTTTTTGTTGGAGTTTTTAAGGTTTACTATGTCGAAAATCATGTCATCTGCAAAAAGTGACAATTTGGCTTCTTTATTCCCATATTGAAGGCCTTTTATTTTTTTCTTCTTGCCTGATTACTCTAGCTAGAACTTCCAATACTATATTGAATAAGAGTAGTAAGAGTGGGCCATCTAGTCTTGTTCCTGATCTTAGAGAAAAAGTTTTCAGTTTGTTATCATTAAGCTGAGAGTTTATCATATATGGCCTTTATTATGTTGAGGTATGATCTTTATATACCTATTTTATTAAGTGTTTTAATCATAAATGAATGCTATTATCAAATGCTTTTTCTTCATCTATTGATATGATCATCTAATTTTTATTTTGTTAATGTGGTATACCATATTGATTGACTTGCAGATGTCAAACTATCCTTGTGCAACCAACCATCTGCAGAATGAATCCCACTTGATTGCGATGTATAATATTTTTAATGTATTGTATTCAGTTTGCTAGTATTTTGTTCAGGATTTTTACATCTGCATGCATTAGAGATATTGGTCTGTAGTTTTCATTTTTTTTGTGTGTTATTCTTACCAGTTTTGGTATAGGGTAATGTTTGCCTTTTAAAATAAATTAAAAAAAATATTGCCTCTTCTTTAATTTTTTAAAAGAGTTTGAGAAAAATGTGTATTAACTTGTCTTTGAATATTTAGTGGAATTCACTAGTGAATTCATCTGGTACTGAACTTTTACCTTTTGGGAGGTCTTTGATGATTATTTTGATTTCCCTACTGTTTATTGGCCTTTTTAGATTTTTCAACTTTTTGTGATTTTGCCTAGAAAGTTTGTATATTTCTAAAAACTTATTCATTCCTTCTAGGCTATTGAATTCTATATGATATTATAGTATTGTATGATTTTTTTTTGTATTTTTGTGGTATCTGTTGTGAGTTCTTTTTCATTTCTGGTTTTGTTTATTTGTATTTTTTCTCTTTTTTTTTCATAGTGAGTCTAGACAGAAGTTTGTCAATTTTTTGGCGTTTTTTCAATAAAAATGTTAACAAATTTTTTTCTTGCATTAATTTTTTTCTATTTGCTTTTGTTCTCAATTTTATTTAATTCTGCTCTAATCTTTACTGTTTTCTCATTTCTGCTGACTTTGGGCTTTATTTGGTCTTTTTCTGATAGTTTTTAAAGATGTAATGTTAGGCTGTTTATTTGGGATCTTTATTGTTTCTTGAGATAGGCCTCTAATGATATGAACTTTCTTCTTAGTATTGCTTTTGCTGGGTCCCAAAAGTTGTGATATGTTGTAATTTTATTCTCATTTGTTTTTATGTATCTCTTGATCTCTCCTTTATTTCTTCTTTGACTCAATCTTTAGTAACAAGCTGTTTAATTTCCATGGATTCGTGGTTTTTCCTATTTTCTTTTTGTGGTTGATATGATATGATCATATAATTTTTGTGGTCAGAGAATATGCTTGGTATAATTTCAAAATTTTTGACTTTGTTGAGGCTAGTTTTATGTCCCAATATATGGTCTATTCTTGATAATGTTCCATATGCACTAGAGAAGAATGTATAATCTAGTGTCTTGGTCCTATAAATGTCAATTATGTTCAGTTGGTCTAATATGTTACATAAGGCTGATATTTCCTTAATAATTTTCTGTTTAGATGTCTGTTTAGATCTATCCATAGCTGTCAATATGTCCCTTACTATAATTATGTTTTTGTCATTTTCTCTTCTTAGTTCTGCAGTAATTGCTTTAAATATTCTGGTACTCCCTAATTGGGAACATATATATTGTTAAGTGTTACAACTTCTTGCTGTATTGTCCCCTTTATCATTATGAAATGTCCATCTTTGTCTCTTGTTCCATTTTTTATCTTAAAATCTATTTCATTAGATGTATGTATGGCTACGCCCTCTTTTCTTTGGTTGCTATTTGCTTGGAATATTATATTTTATCCTTTCACTTTGAGTCTATATTTCTCCTCACTGCTGAGATGTATCTCTTGATGATGCATATGGTTTTTGTTTTTTGATCCAATCTGCTACTTTGGGCTTCTTTATTGGTGAGTTCAAAACATTTATGTTTAGAGTGATTATTGATATGCAAGATTTTCCCATAGCCATTTTACCTTTAGTTTTCTGTTAGCTTGGTGTCTCCATTGTTTCTTTGTTTTTGTGTTTCTGTAATAGAATAAAAATTATTTTATAATTTTTCCCTCTGTTTTCTCTCTTTTTTTTTAATGTTAGATGTCCCAGTTCTGGATTTGTGTGTATGTGTGTGTGTGTGTGTGTGTGTGTGTGTGTGTGTATGCGGTTACTGTTATGTTTGTGTGAAAAAAGTGCTATATATACAGTAGTTCTTTTCCTTCTGCATGCATCTTATCTCCATTCTCTTTTGAAAATTGAGACCTTCACTCCCTTTCTTTTTCTGTTTTTGTTGTCACAAATCATCTCTATTTATGCTGTGGGTTTATTTCTGAGTTGCAGTAGCTATTGTCTTTATCGCATTTGAAATGTTTTTACTATCTTAATCATTATGTAATTTCCTGTTTCTGTCTGCCTGTTAGTAATCTTACTTTTATAATTTTGTATCTTTTTGTCTTTTTGTTTCAGGTAGAATAACTTCCTTCAGTATTTCCTATAATGCAGGCCTTGCGTTGGTAAATTCCCTTAGCTTACGTATGTCTGAAATGTCTTTATTTCTTCTTCATTTCTAAAGGAGAACTTTGCTGGATATATTATTCTGGTAATTTCTCTCTTTCTATAGTTTGATTTCACTTCCTCCTAGCAATTTTTGGCAGTTTTAATAATGTGTCTTGTAAAAGATCTTTTTGAATTGAAATAATTAGGGGTTCTGTTTGATTCTTGGATTTAAAAATGCAGTTCTTTCCATAGGTTTGGGAAATTCTCATTAATTATTTGTTTGAATAAGCTCTCTGTTTTCTCTTTCCTCTTTTCTCCGTCTGGTATACCCATTATTCTTATATTGCTCTTACTAGTGAAGTCAGATAATTCTTGTAGATTTTTTTCTTCTTTCCTTTTTTTTCTTTTTATTCTAAAGACTCTCTTTTTCCATCAGTGTCAATTCCAGATTTCAGATTTCTGTCTTTGATATTGCTAATTCTTTCTTCCATCTGGTCAGATTTATTTCCTATTCTTGCTATTTTATTCTTCATGTCTTTTATTGATTTCTTCAGCTCCAGAGGTTCTATTTGTTTTTATTTTTTTTTAAAGAGGTTCACTCTTTCTGGTAAAGTGTTCCTTTTGTTTATTGAGTTTATTTCTGTTTGTTAAACCATTGAGTTTCTTTAGAATGGCAATCTTGAATTCTCTGTCATTTAAATCACACATTTCCATGTCTTTACATTTATTTTATAGAGATTTTGAATTTTTTTTGAGTTGCCTTGTTAGCTTGGTTATTCACGGTATTTGATAGATTATTAATCTGCCAAGGCATTTTTGGGAATGAAATTTGTTCTTTTATTTTTTTAAGGGTGATACCACTATTTAGCAGTTTGATAAATGTGTGTCTTTCTTTTATTTTCCAGTAGGTGGTGGTGAAGTGCAAATTTTTATTTTTTCTTGCATTGTTTGGCTTCTCAGACCTCTTAGGAGCTAGTGAGAAAATGCTATGTATTTCCTGGGGAGGTGAGCAGCTGCTCTGTGACAAGGTCGTCTCAGTCTCCAGGTTCCACCTTCCCAGGTGCTCATGATGGGAGATAGGGTTCTGAGCTCATGAAATCTCAATTCTTCCCCTGCAACTAGATGGTCCCACTAGCTCTATACTGCCCGTGGTGTTTCAGGTGTCTCCACTGGGATCAGCCCAGATGAGTGTGGGCAGGGTGGGCTGTGAGAGTTCACTCTTGCATTTGTGACTTTGTTCTCCTCTCAGTAATGGCAAGTGCCAGACCTCAGCTGCCTTGCCTCTGTATCTTCATTCCTGTATTGGGATCAACTGTAGTGTGTCTCTGCTGCTCAGAAACTCTCTCTCTAATTCTTTTGGCTGCAGGAGTTGTACTCTGTAACCTGACATTCACTGCTACAGCTTCCCTTGGGCCAGTTACTAGCTTTGGGAGGGTAAGAGGAGGTGATTAGGTTTGTTTTCTGCCTGGTAATGGTGGCTGCTAGACCACAACTGCTCAAACTTTGTTTCATCTCTGTCCCATTGCTGGGTTCAGCCATAGTATGTACTGATCACTCCTGCAGGAATGCTCAGGGCTATAGAAAGTAAACCTGTAGCCCTATTCCTCCCCAGTTCTGAGAACTGCAGTGAGCTTTGGACTACATTCATGGTACCCATCTCTACTCTTTTTCCTTCCCTACTCCATTTTTCACTCTGATTTGTCCACCTTCAGATGTTTAGATGTGTGGATCTGTCAGGCATGTTTGTATATTAAGCAGGAAATCCTTTGTCAAATTATTGCTTTTCAACCTATTGTAACTGCAAGGGGAGAGACCCAGAGAACCTCCCACCACCATGCTCCTGACATCACTCTCCATAGAGAACATTTTTGACTGGGAAAACTTCAGCAATATGCTTGAATTCCTTCTACATATTTAAAAAAAAAATGTGATGTCTTTTAAACTAATATGTGAAATCTATTTTTCCAATTTATTTAAAATTGATATTAAACGTTAAAATATCAAGACATGAGATTGTGCATACACTATAATCTTTGGGGATTATGTTGAATCTCTGGTGGAATTCTCTAAGCTGGACATTGAAGTCTGAGTCAAGAATGAATCTATAGGACCAGAGTCTTTAAATCTAGTTTGTGTATTTCCTGTACAAATTATAAAAAGTGGCAACAAATTTTATCTTATAAATCTATGTGGGAGAAAGAAATGTAAAAATAGTTTTCTTGTGTAGTTGACTAGAAAAAAAATAACTTTGGAAACAGAAAGCTGAGTTTTTTTCATAACTTTACCATTTACCAGCTGTGCAACTTTCAGTAAAGTATTTACTTATCCTAAGCCTATGTCTCCAGATTTGTAAATGACAATAATAGTATTTACCTTATGAGGTTGTGAGAATTGAAGGAGATGAGTAAGGGAAGAAAACCAGCACTGCGTTTTATATAACGACAATGAAAAAACTTAATAAATTAGCTCTTTCTCTCCATTCCTTTCATCAATAGGTAGTATAATAATTTCAGAGGACTGGGTGTCAATTTTAGTTCACTCATTGTTACTCTGTGCTTCCACTTACCCACTGGGTGTCAATCTTAGTTCACCCATTGTTACTCTGTGCTTCCACTTACCCACCTGTATTAAGTTACTGGGAATAATGGCATTCTCTGAATTTTCTTGTGAGGATTAAGTGAAAACTTTTATATGCAGTACTTAGAACTCTGCCTGACACATGCTAAATGCCAAGAAGAATGTTTATTATTATTAGTAGTAATAATACTAAGTAAAATGGTATTGAAAAGCAGAAGAGTTAATTTTTCTTAAGCTTGCTATATTAGGCATAAATTTAATGGGGAAAAAATTCTGTTCTTAACAAAAGTCTCTTTAATTTACACATTTGAGAGTGATATTATCATTTTAGGAAATACAGAAGACACTGTGGTTGGTGGAATTTGTACCTTTCTTCATTTTTCAAATTCTCAACACAGAGTTCATATAACTTCTATAGTCAGAAAAATATTTACTTATAAATAAAAGCACGAGGCAGCAAAAGATATTCAGAAAAATGGCTTATGGTACTGCCTGATATGAACCAAACAATGTGTTATGTTTTCTGGATGGGAGTATATACGTATTTTACATGATGTTGTCACTGGAAACACTTTCAGATAAATGTGTCATATTTACCATGTAGTATATTATACTCCTACAATTTGCACATTAAAAAAAATTCTAAGCAACAGCTTCTCAGGTTTGCCTTTGGTATGAAGGCAATACTTGCAGCATTTCTTAATTGCTGTATAGCTTTTTATTTTTGTGGAGATATATTTGTCAACCAGTTTACAATCCTAATCAGTTAAGAACAAATCTCCTGGCTTCTGGGTAAAAAATTGCATTCATAGCCAAGAAAGGCAACATAGGTAGAAAAATCACGGGGCTGACTCCAGTAGCCTGTCTCTATCGTGATGCGCTAAGGTACACAAAATTATACAGAAATTCATTTTAAAATTTGCAACCACTGTTATATTTTCCAATGCTACAAGTTGTATGTGACAATTTTAAAGTCCTTAAATAGATACCCATTTCCAGAATGAATATGTATTTCATCTTGACACTACTGATTCTAAATATGCTTATTAGATCTACAAGAGGCACCGAGGCACCCAAAGCATTGAAGCAAACCAAACACAGCTCATTGTTGTTTTAACAATGGAGAATTAAAAAAAATTTCTTTGTTTGGTCTAAGGTCTCCCCCTATTTTTTTGGCATTGGCTAAATTCGAAATATATGGAAGTCAGAAGAAAGCAGAATGCTTTTAGCTGACTCTACTTATTCCAAAATCACACTGAGACTCATCAGAAAGATGGTGAGTCTGAGAGAGATGTATATGAGTGCTAAACTATCATCTTCCATTATAGAAAGCCAGTATCTAATGTCTATAATAAATATTAAGAAATAGCAATATATCGATCCTTTGGAAACATGGTGGAGTGAGAGACATCCTCAGATCTCTCCCCTTGAAATAACAATAAGCTGAACATCTAAAACTCAACAAAAAACACCTAAGCTATACACCAGCACATCTGAACATGTAATCTGGGCATAAGCTACCATAGGTCAGAGCCCTGGGTGTCGGGCGGTGGACTCAGAGAAAAGAAGCAGCCTCTTGCAGTCACTGGGGCTCCTTGCAGGAGGAGGGGGAAGGGTGAAGGTGTGCCGACTTCCCTGATCAGCCTCCCTGGTGCCAGAACTTCTAGCAGCTGGCAGCAGGGCCTAGGGCAGGAAGCAGAAAAGCAGGACAGGACCGTAGAGAAACAACAGTTGATTTTTACCTACTGAGGTTGCGAAACCGAGGCTGAGCCTTAGCCCAACCCAGAGACCAATTACTGCGGAACCCCAGGGGAATCTAAGCAAATGCTATGGAAACTTTTGCCAACACTGACCGGGACTGAAACTGAGCTAGCAAGTGTGATTAAATATCTGCAAGAAAATAAAAGACATTTAGGCTTTATATAAAGCAGGGATCTAAGAGGCTTAGACGCCATCTACTGGGAGCCAAAAGAAATGTGCCTTCCTTGCAGCAGACTACAGAGAGACCTTTATATGATAAATTTTCTTTCTGGAAAAACAGCAGAATACACTTCTATTAATGTCCATGCAGATAAACAATCCATTAAGTGCCATGAAAAACCAAGGTTACAAGGCATCTCAGAAAGAAAGAGAAAAATCTCCAGAAAATAAGCTTATAGACATAAAAATATGTGACTTCAATGACAGAGAATTTGGGATGGTAATTCTGAAAAACTCAATGAGATCCAAAACAGCTCAAATGAACAATTTCAGGAATTGAAAAACAACTAGATGAACAGAGCTAGGAGATTGAAACACTAAAAAGGAACCAAATAGAACTTTTGCAGATGAAGAACATACTGCAAGAGTTGAAAAATGAAATAGCAAGCTTGGGAAATAAAGTCAACCAAATGGATGAAAGGATCAGTGATATTGAAGACAGAAATCTAGAAATAAATCAGAAGGAAGAAGAGAGAAACTAAAGAATGAAAAAATAATGAAAGAGAAATTCAAGAACTAGCTGATACCATCGGGAGAGGAAACATAAGAATAATGGGCATTACTGAAGATGAGGTAAAGGAGCAGGAACTAGAAAGCATTTTCAGACAAATAGTGGATGAGAATTTCCCAAATCTAAGAAATGAGCAGGATCATGGAATTCAAGAAGTCAACAGAATAGCAAATTATCTCAACCCAAAAAGGCCTTCATCAAGACAAATTATATTAAAGTTATCAAAAATCAACAACAAAAACAGAATTCTCTGGGCAGCCAGGGAAAAGAAGATGGTAACTTATAAAGGAAAATCCCTTACATTATCCTTGGACTTCTCAGTGCAAATCTTACAAACCAGAAAGAAGTGGAATCAAATATTTAAACTACTAAGTGAAAGGAACTACCAGCCTAGAATGATGTATCCAACTAAGTTCTCCTTTAGATATGGAGAAATTAAGACTTTTCCAGACATACAAAAATTGAAGGAATTCTCCACTATGACTCCTGCACTACAGGAAACACTGAAAGGTGTCAGCTCATCTAAAATAACAAAATAAAACAAAACAAAACAAAAATACATAATTAGGAGTAAAGTGAGTAAAATCAGACAAATAGAAGCAGAGGAGTGCAACCCTTACTAAGAACAAGACATTATAAGCTTAACCAATAAAAAAGAATTGCTATAGCAAGATAGTTATGAACATTCAGCATACATAGGGACAAATTAAGATAACAATGACTGAAAAAAGAAGGATTCAGAGATCCAAATTCACAAAGGGGAAAGGAGATAAGGCACATGCAGAAAATGGATGACTATATATATATATATATATATATATATATATATATATTTATTTATTTATTTATTTATATATTTTTATATATATATAACTATTTTTTATATTCATAATTGTAACCACACACCAAAGATTTAGAACTAAAATATGTAACATGAAACAAAAAGAACCAGAGGCAAAACCCACAAAAGCCAACCAAAATAAAGAAAACAGAAACAATGCAATATTTCTGAGCATTACTCCTTTTGTTCCTTAAAAATTTTACGGTAATATTTGACTTTAAAAACAAAATTTAAATATGACTTTGATAAAATCAAAATTTAAAAAGTAATTTATTAAATTATGGATAATGTATTTAGATCTATAAATCCTGGGAAAATTTTGATATTTGAAGAAAGTATTATTTATACATTTTAATTTCCCACAATGTAACTTATAGTCTAAGCTAAAAATAATAAGCCAATTCAGAAAATGGTTAGGGGAATTTATGATAAATTTATAACTAAGTCCTTAAAAAGTGATGGGATATTTAAGTGACAGCTTAGCCTTTTAAGGTATCATGAAAGGCCATTATGATTTCTGGAACAGAAAGCCAAGTTTGCAATGAACTCTAAATCTGACCTACAATTAAACAAACAGGGTTTCTTTAACTGTGATATTTATTAAAACACTGGTCAGACCCAAGATGGTTTGCCATATTTATTGTTTTATAGTATTTCCATTGCCACCAACATACTTGGAACAATATATGTGGAAACCAATTATTTGTGAAGTATGTTGAATTTTACTGATTGAAACTAAAGCTTTAGCACAATTGAAAAAATATCCTCTATGTGCTTGCTGCCTAATGTATTTAGATGGATTTGTTATTCTTTCCTGAAAAATTAGACCAACCAAATTAATACATATAATAAAAGTGAGGAATTCAAAATTTCCAATTAATAATTTTAGTAATTAATGGTTTAGAAATGATTTGTTAAAATTGTCTAAAGCTAATTTGATGGTAGATGAACTGGGATAGCCTTAATTGGAAAATGCCTTGGGGCCAAATTTTTTTTGTTATAGCTTGTTCCACTGAGCTTTGAATACCAATCATATCTCATAAGCATGATAAGCTCACTCTCTGCTGCTTAACTCAGAATGAGTGGCAGGTTTTTCTGAGGAAGATGAGTACCAGTAAGAAACTAAGAGAAGTGCTAGTTGGCAAAATGAAGGATATCATTATTCTACCTGTTCAATAACTTCAAAAAAGAGAAAATAAGTAAATCAGAAGTTATCCCAACCTAAATATGTGAATAAATGAAATCATTGGGAGCCAAACAAATAAATATAAATAAAAAGTCAATGCTTCTAAAATCAATACCCTTAGTGTCTCCACAGGAAAGACAATAGGCTTTGATGAGATTTCTTTTCACACTCAGGTTTCAAGGCATGCTGATGAGCACATTTTTTTTTCTTCTGAGATGTTTTCTTCCCTCCATCTAAGAAATTGGATTTTGAACTATCACAATGAATTAAAACTTTTTTTACATATTGCTATCTTGCCTAAAAGTAACATTATCTTGGTTTCGAATTCTTCTCCTTCTCAGTCAGTGAAACAGTATTAAAAAAATTCCAAATCTGTTGCTGTGATACCCACACTAAATTATGCATTTGTTTTAAATTCAGGCTCATATTTAAAAAGCTTTTCTCAAGGTTTAAAAATGAAACTTATTAAGAATGTGATACATTCATACTTAATTCTCCTACTTGAATGACCATTGAAATGACCTGAGTTGCTTTGAAAACATGCTCATCCTGGGTCACATCTTAGAGATTCTGATGTATGGCCTGGACATATGCATTTTTGTAAACTCCCCAGGTCAGTCTAATGTGTGGCCCCTGTTGAGAAGCACTATTCTGAGAACTGGAACTCTTAACACTACAGAGTTTGCATGTTCCTCAGCCTGATTTGAATGTACACTCTTTAAGCAGAGTGGACACAATTGTTTTTTCTGTCTATTACTTTGATTTCTATTTTGTTCTATTCTCTGCAAGGGTAAATCCAACAAAATGATGTGTAAATCATTTAAGGGGAGGCCTACCAATGATATATCTTTCTGATCCAGTCTCACTGGTTTTGCTGAACTACAAACAAAAGAACCTAATCTGTATACACAGTAAAATATTTCTTAGGATAGTAATAATCAATAAAATTCAATAATGAAAACTATAATATTTCTTAGATTGCTCATACTAATTAATTTTTTTCACTCTTATAATTACCATGGCAGCCTTATTTTAAAAACAATAAGTCATTGACATTTCTTTAGTATAGAAATGACATTGTTTTCTCATAGGAAACATGGAAAAACCAGACAGAAAAATATGAGTTCAATTTTGGGCTTCTAAATTTGAATGTCCTTAAGAAACCCAAGTAAAAGTGTCAGTTGGTTAGTTGGTTATCTGTGAGAGGAGAAATTTGCAAGTTTCTATAAAGAGAAGGTAACTGAAGTTATGTACAAGATGAAGGGCTTTGGGAAAGAGTGAACAATGAGAAGTGTGGAAAACAAGAGGACAGCAACTTGAAGGGGAAATAAACAGCAATAAATATACTTGTATCCCAAATGCTATCTATATCTCTAATTATTTCTTATATAAAACTAGAAGTAGAATGATTAGGTTAAAGAGTATTAAAAATTCTTGATACAGACTGACAAACAGCTTTCTAGAAAGATTATAACAAATTTCCTTTCCCCTCACTAGCACTAAATATAATCTTTGTCAACTTGGTTGATAAAAATATCATTGGATTATCTCAGGCAACTGTAGGAAATAAGTTACATTATGGAAACATAAATGGTGTTACTATGTAAATAAGAGAGACTCCCAAATGCAGAATTGTATTTAAACTGGGACTATGTAACAAACATAAGAAATACCCAATAAACTTATTGAATTAAATCAAAATCAAAATATAATCATTTATTTACATAGCCTATTTCTAATAAACAAATGTTTTCATATTGCTTCCTAAGTTGTGCTGAGGAGGGCTCATGACTGCTCAGCTGGATAGTTGAGGCAGAGCCCCCTTTAGAAGTCTTTCCTCCAATATACCACTCAGGAAAATAGAAACTCAACAATGGTGTTTCCAATTTTAGCTGGGAAATTAAAAATAATCTTATAAATGTTTTTTAACATTGCTTGGAAAATGGTCAAGCAATGTCTAACATATTTGTCAATTAATTAGTTTAGCTTCACATATAAATTTACAATGTATTCTATTTTTTGGTTACCTCAAAAATAATGTATTATCTTAAGATTAATACATTACATTCCTGATTATATCATGGTTAAATTCAGAGCCTTTTGCCTTCACTGTCTAATCATAATGTGAATAAATCAAGATTTATTTCAGCTAATATCTTTCTGATATTAATCCACATAACTATTTTCTTAAAAAACACGTGGTCTCTTGTATTTATATTTTTCTTGAGTCCATCTGAGATGTTATAGACTGAAAGATTATTTTCTTTTTACATAGACCATGTTTTAAAATTGGTTTCTGTTCTGTATATTATCTGCAGATCCTGTTGCTATCTCCAGGTCACTACTCTTAGGTAGTTAGCCTGGCAAAAGCACAGGAATGAAGGCTGAAACCTCCCTGAAGACCTTCCTGAAGGACCTCCCAGAAAGATCTCTTTTTTAGGGTTATAAAATACCTCAAATCCTAGAGCACTAAGGCCATAAAAGCTGCTGGCTAAACCAGCTACAATTGCATGCTTAGAAAGTACTACCCTAACCTGCCCACAACCTCAGCCCCATTATACCATCAATATAATATCATGACTATGCCTGGAAGTTCATGAATCTAACCATAATAGGCTGGATTCTAGGTAAGCACATGCACAGTAGGTGAAGTTTCATATAGCAGCAAACTGTCAGTCGAGGTAACCTCACATACAGTTCATCTAGGACCTCCCATCATGGCCCAAATATAAACAGACCTTCCCTGGCACAACTCAGGTGAGGCCTCGACCTGTTGGCTATGCTGGGACTGCAGTGACCACTTCCCTGAGCTCCATGACCTGCTGGACAGGAACATATGACCCTTGGGACTGAGCCCGAGGATGGGTGGCGGGTGGAGAAGACTAAGGGTGGGAGTGGGAGGGAGTCATTGTCATATCTCCCTCCTGGGCACTTTCATCAGCATCGCAGAGACCCAGCTCACCTGGGTAAGAGCAGGTCCTGGGAAAGGGACAGCGCCCCTCGATGAGATCACCAAAACTCAAAGGCAGGGCTTGCCTGCAGCTGCTATCCTGAATTCTTAAGCAGGTGGACAGAAATTCTTTCCTCCAAGCACATTCATACCAATTATTCCATCTATTTTTTAAGTATATCTTTAAATTCCTGAATTATAGTTGCCATACAATATTAGTTGCAGGTGCACAGCATACTGATTAGACACTTATAAAACTTACAAAGTGATAACTCCAATAAGTCTAGTACCCATCTGACACCATACATAGTTATTAAAATATAATTGACTAGATTCCCCATGCTATACTTTACATCCATGGTTATTTTTATAACTGTAAATTTGTACTTGTTAATCCCTTCAACTTTTTCATCTATCCCCCCAACTCCCCTCCCCTCTGACAATCATCAGTATGTTCTCTGTATCTATGAGTTTATTTCTGCTTTCTTTGATCATTTATCTCATTTTTTAGATTCCACATATAAAAAAAATCATATGGTATTTGCTTTCTTTGTCTACTTCATCTAAATGGAGCTCAAGCTCATCTGGTCACACCTGGAACAACGCCAGTCATGTGACTTGTTATTTCTATGAGCAAGTGGGAACATCTATTTAGAAACTCTTTTGACCCAACCCCAAACCTAAGTTCCCAGCACACATTAACCCCCTGCTCTCAGTCCCAACTTCAATTGGAACCTGAAACTCAACCTGAATCCTAACCCTATCTCTATTCTGAACCCTAGTAGTCACCACAACCCCAACTAACTCTCAAAGCAGTGCTTACCCTCACCACTCTCCTGGACCCCACACTAACCTGAAACCTGACCTGACACTCACCCTGACACCCACCCTTAATGGGAACCTGAAACTTTCACCCTATTCGTGAACTCCTACCAAACACTAACCTCATCTCTAGCCATAACCTTATCCCTAAAATGAACTTTCATTCTGACTTCACATCTAACCTCACCCCTAATCCCAGTCCTAAACCTAAAATTCACCCTAATCCTACCCTCGATATAAAGAGACGCAGAAAATGATCCCCATGTCCACGCAAACAATAAACTAAAGCTGAACCCGACCTTAACACTGGGCCTTCCCCGGCCCTTACCCTAACAAGAGAGTAACCCCAATTCTAAGCCTAATTCTCACCCTAGTACTAAGTGTAGATTCAGACGTGACGGCGCGCGTTTGAGTTTCCTTTGAAGCATGGGCCATGGCTGAATGGTGTGTGCTCAGGTCAGACTCTTTACTACATGCTTTACAGGTAAGCATGACACTGAGTCTGACTAAGCACTGATTCAGACCGACTTTCAGCGCTCACCCGGTGTGCTAGTGCCTTGTCAAAAACCTATGTTGAACACATCGGACACAGACCACATGCACTGAGAGTATGTTTAGTTTCCATTCACTGAGAGACCAACATGGACGAAGCTCGCAAGTTATCTGGAAAATTGGATTTAGACAGTGATTGCCGAAAGGGTTTGTGTCGTTATCACCCAAAAGACCCACGGCCAAACTAACTTGCAAGTAGCCCACGCCCTGTGCGTTAAGTACAAGTAAGAATCCACCCATCACTACTTGCGCTACACAGTGTGTAAGAGTCCCAAGAGTGTAAGGCCACTGGGTGTTTCCAAAGAGCCTCCTAGGACCGCCTCAGAACAAGTCACCTCCTAAGCTTAGCTGTAGGCATAACAGCACATGTGTGAGGTTCATTCCAAGAAAGAACCCTGCTGAAAGAGTGTGGTAGAGTCATTTGCTTAACCTCATGCATTATATAAATGAGTGTGAGTTGCATTTTCCCGACGAAGTTCTTCTGCAAAGGAACATACGGCGCTCACACAATAAATATGTTAATTCCTTGTCTGAAACATCTTTTGGAAATGTCGGTCACATTCCACACGCATTAGAAAATGCACTTGGTATCCACTCGTGGAGAGTCTCCATCGGGGACAGAGTCTGCAAGCAACTTGTCCTAAACAAAATAGTTTTCATCACGTTTAAAAACACTGCTACTCACAAGGCGGGTCGTGTTTCGGTTCCGCTCGTGGAAGGAACGCTGTGCCGAGCACAGTGTGCCAGGATCCCACTTGGTATGAATTTACAAAAAGTAGGATCCCAGTTTCGACTACTCGCTTTACGAGGTGCGTGGGCATCAGGGGAGTAACAGGCCACTGACCTGAAGAGCATTTCCAACTAGGCTCTTGACTCGGTCCTGCAAACAGTGCCCGTCGCAAACTTAGCTTCATGGAGACAAGGATGTGTTTGACTTCCAGGCTCAGAAAGAACCCCGTCGGTCCAACTGTGCTCAAGTCAATCTCTTTACTGTCTGCATGACAAAGAAGTGTGTTCTCCCATCTCTGAGAACTATTCTGAGCCATTTGGATACCAACAGGATGTTCCAGGTTTTGCGGAAAACATCTCTTGGAACGGTCGGTTCCAGACCGCTAGCATTAGAGAATGCGCTTAGATTTTCTCCGCTGAGATGAAACACAGCCTGCAAGCAAATTGTTAGAAACAGTAATTTTACATCGTGTGGGGAGAATGAGATTTAGTTTCCTTCAGCAAAGAAACCTTCTGCTGAATCCAATCTGCACGTTTCCCGCATGGCACGTATTGAGGGCAAGGGAGGTCCGCCCCCTTAACAGACGCTTCGCACCATGTCTTGGAGTTTTGATGACTGGAATTCTACAGCTCTAGAGCCTGTTTCCATCGCTTCATGGAAAAGTTCTAAAAGCATGGCACGTGATCGATCTCACAACATGCACTAGTGACAGGTTTAAAATAGGTTTAGAGGTTGCTTTGAGCTTAGGCTACCTTCCACTGAAGGTAGGTCTCAGTTTTCTCTAAAGACTAGAGCAAAGGTAAGGTTTGGGCAGACTCTGGTCAGTGTCCGGATCTGAGATAGGTTTAGGGTTTGAAAGGGAATCCAAGTTAGCTTTGTCGTTAGGATTTGGGTTTATATTAGGCTTGGGGTGAGGTTTAGGAAAAGTGGTAGTTTTAAGGTGAGGATTAGGTTTAGCTTTCCAGATAGGGTTAGCTTTTGGGACAGGGTTATCATTAGGGGTGGTATAGGGTTCGTGGTGAGCTTATGAGGAGGTTTAGGGTTGGGGGCCAGGATTGAAATTATCTTTCAGGTGAGGGTTGAGGTCCAAAAGAGGACCAGGGTTTGTTCAGGTGTAGGGTCAGAGCTATGTTTTCTGGTTAGATTTAGGGTTAATGAAGGCTAGGTTTAGTGTGAGAGTCCAGGTTGGGACGAGCTGTGGGAGTAGCTTGGAGCTCAGGGCCGAATTTAAATGAGGGTAAAAATCAGGGAAAGGACGAGAGTTAAGGTGAGCTTCGCACAGTTAGGGTGTGGTTAGGGTTGGAGGAAGCTCAGAGAGCAGAGTTAGTGTTCAACTATGGGTTAGTGTGTGGTTGAAGGTTATGCTTAGGGAGAGGCTTTGACTTAGCATTAGGGTTGAGGTTAGGGGGCAAATTCATGGTTAGGGTTAAAATGAGGGTTAAGGTTGATACTTTGAAAGGAGTAGGTTTAGAAGTAGGTTTAGGAGTAGGGTTTAGTAAGCCCGGGTTGGTGGTGCGGGTTCAGTTTCAGATGAGGGCTCAGTTCAGGTTATGAGTCAGGTTTGTGGTTAGGGTTAGGACTAAAGTTAGGGTTTGGCTGACAGTTAGGGTTAGGGTTAAGTTTAGGTGCAGCGTAAGTTTTGAAGGCAGGGTTTGGGTTGACATGAGCGATGCCATTAGGGTTGGGGTGAGGGCAATTTCAGGGTTGGTGTTAGGAAGACATTTAAGTTTAGAGTTTGGGTTGTGTCTACATTCAAAGTTCGTGTTCAGATTTGGGTGTCCCCTAAGGTTAGAGTTGTCTTTAGATTTGGGCTCAGGCTTTGCATCTTCAGAAGGGCTCTGTTTAGATTGAACGTTAGGTTTGGGTAAGGACTAGGTTAGCTTTAAGAGTAGCAATAGATGTAGCTGTAGGGTTTCAACTAGAGTTAGGCTCAGGGTTTGGGATAGACTACGGTTTGTGTTTGTGTCAGGGTTAGAGTTAGGGTTATGTTTTGAGGTAGGGTTAAATTGAGAGGTAGCCTGAAGTGTTAGGATTTTGCTTAGGGTAGTGTTTACACTTACTGTGAGCTTTAGAGTTAGCTTCCAGGGTTGCGTTTGCATTTCAGATTGGAGCCACCGTTGGGCTCCAGGGTAGGGGTGTGGATAAATTTAGGATAATAGGGTTAGCATTAGCTCTCGAGACAGGGTAGGATTGTGGGTAGGGTTCACATTAGCTCTCAGATTAAGGGTTTACTGTTCGTTCGGATTAGGGATGACGTTAAAGCTATTTTTGAGGCGGTGGTTTGGGCTACGTTAGTGTGAGGGTCAAGGCTGCATCAGGGTTAGGGTTAGGTTAGTTTCAGGCTTATGGTTGGGGATGGGTCTGGTGTTAGGATGAGGGTAAGCCATTTGGTGAGAGAGAGCTTTGAGTGTCTGGTTTGCATTTCATTAGTATTATGCTGAGGGTTACGTTGAAACTGAGCCTACAGATCAGGGTTAGATTTGGCTTCTGAGTTAGGGTGTATGTAAGGTGGTGGTCTTCCAGTCAGCTCAGTCTCTTGCACATTGTGTAAAGCAGGTGGTAAGGGGGTGGCCCTTACTTGTCATTACTTTGGACCAAAGGGGAACATTGTTGACTGAGTTCAGCACCGTGTACCCTCAGGCAAAAGGAACTGAGCCCACTCTGCAATGTATGCAGTACTGTGTTCAAACAAGATCTGTAATTTCTAGGTTAGCAACCAGTGCCATGTAAGCTGGGCACCCCATTGATCTGCTGGGGAATGGAAGCTAAACGCGTTCTCGGTTGCCTTTGCTTTTACCATCCTTTTGAAAAGATGGCGACAAGGTCCCAGCACACTGTTGCTCAGAACAGTGCTTAGATGGTGAGTGGAGAGCGCAGTCACCCACGATGCCTGTCGCAAAGGTTTTGCGTCAGGCACCAGCAGCATCCTCTTGTAGAATGGAGCTCAAGCTCATCCGGTCACGCCCAGAGCAATGCTGATCAAGTAACTTGTTATTTCTATGAGCAAGTGGGAACATCTATTTAGAAACTCTCTTAAACCAACCCGAAACCTAAGATCCCGGCACACACTTACCCCCTACTCTATCCATAACCTGAACTTCAGGCCTAACTTCAATTGGAATTCGAAACTCAACCCATATCCTAACCCTACCTCTATTTTGAACCCTAGTAGTCACCACAACCGCAACCTAACCCTCAAAGTAGAGTTAACCCTCACCACTCTCCTGGACTCCACACTAACCTGAAAGCTGAACTGACACTCACCATGACACCTTGCATCCCACCTCAGCAGCATTCTCTTGTAGAATGGAGGTCAAGCTCCTCTGGTCATGCTCGGAGCAATATTGATCACATGACATTTATTTTTGCTAGCAAGTGGGATCATCTATTTAGATACTCTCCAATTTACTGGAGATTCTTCCAGCCTTATATCTAGAAATGTTTATTGACAGCCTTACAAATTCTGAAGGCTCTTTATAATTTTTCTGATTATTGGCCTTTGTTTTTCTCTTGTTTTTGTAGACCTATGAGGCACCTATACAATGACTAATATAACCTACTAAATCTACAGTAAACACATCTTGGGAAGTTGAGACTCAAATACGTAGACTCATGCAGAAGACTACTTTGTATTCAAAATAAACCAAGAAACTAACAATACATTTATTTGAATGTAGGACGATTTCATTCTTCTAACTGCCGAAATCCACCCTTTTTATTACATTTTATTTCATTCCGTCAAAACTGAGGAATGATCAAGAGCCTGGTTAGAATCATACAGGAATTGTAGCCTCACACATTGCAGCACTTGGTTAAGTGTTACCTGGGCTGTCGGGGCCATTACCTGGTAACAAGACTGATTGGCTTATGCGTTCTGTTCATGTTAGGATATAGTCTTTATTATATTTGTGGCATTCAGATACAATGTGCAAAGTCTCTAGACATCCAGGGGTACCCTGTCTGGAAGAACTGACATGAAGAATGTGAGGTGGAGGAGCTATGTTGGGGTGGAGTATGGGGTTAATTCAAACTGCTCCTCCATGAGCATGGGAGGCAAGGAAAACTGCTGGGTCAGCAGCCCCAAAGAGGATAACGAATAAATAATTCCATGGGCTGTGCTTGACCATTGCTCCCATGGGCACTATCTGCCCCTTTAGCCATTCGCATGGACATTATCTCCTTGCTTAGCTCAAGGATACGGCTGGTCTGGTGCTCCCCAGCACTAGCTAGGAAGCCTGTGTGGCTCTCATCTTCAGGGAAAGACCCTTGGCCCCTGTGAGGAGGCAATCCCCATCCCCATTGCTTGCATATAAAACAATGCCTGCTCTTGGCCAGCTGCCATTTCCTGCATTGCAAATGATGAAGTGTTGAAGCCTCTTTGTATTGTGAGTAATAAACTGCATGTCTCACTATTCTAGCCTTCCTGGTGGTTTTTTCAGAATTACCATGGCCCAGGTGCAGGTTTCTGGCCTGGTGCTCCTGTGTGACACATGACATATCACACACTCATTTTTTGCAATCACTATATATTCATCCGTACATGATGCAGAAAAGCACAAGATGAGACGTGAGGTAAACTTTGAAAGAATAAAAGGATTTCTACTCACTCTTTCAGAAAGAGTCTGAAAGAAACTTCATCTCGGCTTTTGCCTCAGCAGTCGGGGCTCTGATCCAAGCTTTGGCCTCAGCTGTACCAGACCTCTATGGACCACAAAGTTAGTTCTAGGCTCCCTTCTCTTGAGGACCAAACACTCTAGTTCTGAGGCGGATTCGGCCCTAACCTGTATAAGCCAAGGAGCATAATCTCCAACTGGACAGACACGGAAGTCTTCATGACCCTTTGATGTCGATGGTGATGCAGAGCATATAGTTTTCACATAATGATTTGGGGCTGGGGTGTGGGGAGTGGTAGTTATTAGTGGATAACTTTTATGTGATTCCTCTTACATGTTTGCAATGGATATCTTTGATTGAAACACAGATGGAATACGAGGTTGTATTAGTTTCGGGTGGATGATGCAGTGATCTGACATCTACCTACCTCCCAAGGATTTCACCACCAATAGTCTAGTAATTATCTGCCACCCAGGAAACTCTCAAAATATGATAGACATGATTCCCCATCCTTCTTTTCTTATCCTTTACACACATGCTCAACCAATTCTTTACATATCTCTGGGGGGGAAATCAGAGAGGAATCCTTCCCACACTCATCTACACATTGATACATGCAGAAGACACTTGATGCACGCATGCTGATTGGCACTCATGGGGTAGCATACTCTCAAGAACCTCACATCTGTGAACACACCTGAAAACACACACTGACACTCAGAAATTTTCACACAGGCGCACGCATGCAGACACTCACATATTTACACTTGCCTGGATGTCCAAACCCATAAAACCACACACACACACACACACACACACACACACACACACATGTGAGGTCACTGAAAACACCCAGCCGGGTGCTCTTTTGAACTCAGTGTTCCAGAGACATAGGACATGGCACTAAAGACACGTAACAAAATAAGCCAAATAGAGGAGTCATTGCCATCTCTTTCTGACACAGACCCACAGTCTCCCAGAGTCAGGCAGGATTCCCAGCCAGGGCCTTGAGCCAGCCTATGCCTTTCTCTTCAGTGCCCTACATGACTGGGCCTTTCTCAGATTCTTCAGGCCTCTGGCTGGCCTTGGCTATTGAGGAAAGTGGGTATGCCTGGCAGCATTGCTAGGGGAGGGGGCTTGGAACCCAAACTTTCTGAGGTACAGGCTAGGCCTGCAAAACAACCGACAAACCACATACCTCTGAAAGCCAGGGCCCCACTGCCTCAGCCTACCTAGGCAGAAGCTGAAATGATTTGTTAGGGCCCTGAGATATAACATAGAGGGGAGAAGTGCCTTGAGTGAGGACTACGGGAAGGCATTGTGGAAGAGAATGGAGTATGATAGAGGAAGTGAGGATACCCAGTTGAGACGAGGGGGCTGATGAACATGGCAAAATGAAAAAGGGAGAGAAGGTAGAAAGGGCAGCAAAGCTGATTGGAAACCTGAAGGCGGAAAGAAATGGGGTGTTTGGAAAAAACAGGACTTGGAAGGGACAGGGGAGTGGCTCTGATGGTTTCAGGGAAATAAATGGTGCTCTGGGGGTGTTGGGAAGCACAGCAGAGGGCTGGATAATGTGTGAGCTCACTGCCTGGCCAGCATCAAATGCATGGACTACAGCTGCGATTGATTGAGATCTAGTCCTCCCTCATAGAAGCCTTAATGGGGCAACTCATCTGTGTCAAGAAAAGGCCCAGAGGCAATGAATCCACATCAGCTCACCCCTATTGGGCTCAGAGTGTCCCTCTGGGGGTTCGAGGTTCCCCTGGGCCAGTTTGCTTTCAGTTTGCAGAAGAGGAAACTGAGTCCAGAGTGAGAGGTAGTGAATGCTCCCAGAGGGAAAGAGCCTGGCCAAGAAACAGTGGCTTGCAGTCTCTTGCTCAGTCAGAAGACTTGGAGCTAAAGCATGTAAACTGGTTTCCCAGAGCATCAGGACCAGAGGGAGATTGAAACCCCACATGCCCAGCTGCCGTTAGGGCCATCTGGGGTCTTGGCAGGTGCTGATTCTTCAGCATGGGGCAGGGCAGTCTCTGCCATATCTCCCAATTCCATGTCATTGCTAGTCTTAGCCCCCAGTTGGATGGGCACAACCCAGCTATCTCTTGTCCTGGGCCATCTCTGAAGCTTGGTTTATTCATTCCTGGTGGCATTGGTCACGAGTGTTGTGATAACCCTATCTCTAATTTGATAGTTAATCATAAACCTAACACTGACTCTAACCTTAATACCACCCCTTAACTCATAGCCAAACCTTAACATTAACCACGACCATAGCACTAAACCTAACCCTAACCCTAGTTCTTATTTATTCCTAGCTCTAATCCTAATTTTATCATAAAATCAAACTTCAAAGCTCACTCTACCCCTATCCCTAATCATAAAATGACACTTAACCTTCCCTCTAACCCTAAGCCTAATTGAAATCCTAATCCTAACCCTAACCCTCATCCTAACTTGAGCCCTGAATCTAATTCTAAACCTAAAGGGAACACTAATTTAAACCTTAAATTTATCAAAGCTAACTCTAAGCTTAAATCTAACCATCAATCCAGCCCTAACCCTAGGCCATCCATAACTTAAATACAACACTTATCCTAACCCGAATTTAAAGATAAATCCTAATTTCAAAGGTAACTCTAAGCTTAATATTAACTTTAACTTAATCACAATCTCAACCTAGACCAGAGCCTTTGCCCGAAGCCTAAACTTAACTCTAACCCTAACCCTCATCGTTAATCCATCCCTAACCCTAAACTTGATTAAAAACTTAACCCTGGACCTAACCCTAAGCCCAATTCTAGCCCCAGCTCCAATTTAAACTCACATCCTAACATCAGTGTTAACGCTAACCCTAACATGACCTTATCCATAATCATAAAATCAATCCTAAACCTAACCCTAAATCTAATCCTTACCCTAACTTGAAGCTTATTTAAAACATAACCCTAACCATAAACCTAACCTTAAACAGAAACACAAGCCTAATCATAACCCTGCCTCGTTCTCAAAACCTAACCTTAAACATAACCCAGTATCTCACCCTTACCCTAAACCTAACTTCAGCTGGAACCCTTATTCTAATAACCTTAATCCTTAACCAAAAGCCTAACCTAATTAAAACCCAAAACCTTATCTCAAAGCCAACTCTAGACCTACACCTAATGCTAACCCTAGCCCGTAACCTAACACCATACCTAACCCTAATCATGAACTCAACCATTATCCTAAATCTAAATCATTCCTAAACCTGAGCTTTACCTGAAGATTAACCCGAATCCTGACCCTAATTTCAATGCAAAGCCTAACCTCAAAAGTAAATATAAGCCCAATCTGAACCCTAATCTGAACCCTATTCATGAACTCATCGCTAAACCTAACCTTAACCCTAGCACTATCCCTGACCGTCACACTAAACTTCACTGTCAGTGCTGAACTAATCAGGAAGGGAAGGTTTTGGTGGTGTAATGTCTAGTTGAAAGAATGCACGAGGGTCCAACATGAGAACGAAGTGGAAGGCACCAACCTGATTGCGGGAAGCATGCTTCTATTGTGGGGAGCACACTTCTATTGAGGGGAACATGCTTCTGCTCCCTTAGGGAACCACATGGACTCCACATATGTCAGAGTACAATAGTGGCATTCTGCCACACATGTGTGATACAATAAGCTGAATCATGCTTACATGAGCTGGGTACAGCCGCCCTACTACATGAATGTAACATTCTAAATCCAGGGTCCTATTCCCACCTGTGAGCCTGGATCACAGCCAGACCAGGGACCAGCCAGGCCTGGGATCCACACTCTACTCCTACAGGGTCATGGTGTGGGATCTGGCTTGGAGGGCACTACCTTGGGCCCATAACCCGCTTGCCATTCCTGAAGTGGCTTAGCCCCATGGGGGACCACCCTCGGGATACTTTTTACCTGCCGTCTCTCTGGGTGTTGCTCAGCACACCAGGGGCATTGTGACATGGCAACTTGTGTTTGTACCCGGGTCCACAATAGCCCCCATCACTTTGCTACCCATTCCATGGTATAGGCCCCTATATACCCCAGTTTTCAGTGGAGCCAGGGGCCAATGTCCACTGGAACCGGTGGTACATGGGTGGAGTGAACTTGTGCCAGTGTGTTAGTTGCATCATTGCCTGGGGCCTGTAATAGCCGATGGCTGGGAACATGGTATACGGTGGCCCCCAGCTAAAGACCCTGCTTCTAGAGATCTTCTTACAAGCCCCAGTCCCACAGGGAGCAGTGGCCTATCATCTACTCCTGGGCAGCCCACTAGGGTAGCCATAGAGTTAGACCTTCATACACAACCCAACTGTCAGTGCAGACATGCACTGGGACAGTTTTATTCATGAGGACCAACCACACAGTGTAAAGCTCAGCTTATTGGCTGGACTGCCCAGTACGTTTCATGACAAAAGGTTTCTGTGGATAGCTGCAGTGCCATGGCAGCCTACGTCAGGGGCTGCCTGTGGCACAAACTGTCTGTGTACCAGGCATCCTCAGGGATGGGAGCCCGACCTTCTACATAGGGACTCGGTACATCTCCCGTCTCAGCAGGCTCTGCCGGGAGCTCTACTTGAAACTGCACTGGTTCCACTAGGGAGTACAGTTGACCTGAAAGGGAACTCACAGAGAATTGTGCCCGCTGCTCCAGGTACACCCTCAACTTGGTCAGTGTAGGGGGTCTCTGCAACTCTCATGCAAGGAGTCTTCACCCAAGACCACTGCCACAGGGTACATGGACTGCACAGTTATGGGAATAGGGCCAGGGATGGCCTCACTGGCCAGAAGGGCTGCATATATGACAGTCCGTTGCTTCTCTATCAGAGAATATCACACTTGCACATCTCTCCGTTACTGGGACCAGAAGCCTAGTGGCATCTCCCTGGAACCATGCTTCTGTCACAAGCCCCACCCAAATCCTGCCTCATCCACCTGTACTGTATGCAGGGATGGGAGGGCTGGATCTATTACACGTAGAGTTTGGGCTTGTGCTACAGCTTGCTTTGTAGCTTTAAAGGCCTCTTCTATCTCAGGGGTCTAATCCCACTGTGCACCCTATTGCACTAGATGGTGCAGAGGTTGCATCAAGGAGGCCAAATGAGGAATGAACACAGCAGTCCCAAATAGGTTTGGAGCTGCTTCACAGTCTCAGGTCAGGGATATGCCTGTATCTTATCAATCACTGCCTCTGGCATTACTCTTGTCTTACCTGACCAGACAACTCCCAAGAATTTGAGAGAACTCTGGTTCATGGACCTTGACCTCATTGACTGCCCAACCCTAGTCGGCTTGCAGGCTGGTTGCCACTGCTTCTAGTTCTGTAAGAGAATCAAAGATTAGCATTATGTCATCAATGTAATGATACAAGTACACTGCAGGTGGCCGTTTACACATGGCTAAATCTTGAGCCACGAGACCATGGCACAGGATAGGGCTATGCAGATTGCCCTGGGAAGGATGAGGAATGTCCACTGTCACCCTTCCCAGGTGAAGGCAAATTGTTCTTGACTTTCTGGGGCTATGGCAATAGAGAAAAAGGCATTTGCCAAATCCACCACATAATGGTATCGTCCAAGTTCATGTGACAACCAGTCCCTAATGTCCATGATGTTCGGCACGGCAGTGTGCAGGGGTGGTGTAACCTTATTCAGTTCCCAGTAGTCAACCGTCATGTGCCAGGAGCCACCAGCCTTCTTCACTGGCCACAGGGGAGTCATACAGGATACGAGCAAGAAGAATAATATCGGCTTTTTCCAGCTTCATTACAGCATGTCCTATTTCCTCATGGCTGCCCAGCAGGCAATACTGTTTTGTGTTCACTACCCAGGTGGCCTGGAGCAATACCAATGGGGCATGGTGTGGATGTCCCTGGATAATAGTTTTCACCACCCAGATGTGAAGGCGGAATTCACCAGCAGTGGTATTCACAGTCAAGCCTCGCAAAGCATCGATCCCCAAAATGTACTCCTCTATGGGGCATATGTACACTTGGTACCTCTGAGGAGAAAATCTGCCAATACCCAGTGTCACAGGGACCTGTGCAGGCAAATGATTCGACTCCCATAGACTTCTGTGGTTGCAATGGGTCCAGGAAACTTGTCCAGACTCCCAGAAAGCAGGGTGCTGTCAGCACCTGAGTCCACCAGGGCTAATAACCTCTGTATATTGCGGGGTGGGGGAGGGGGGGTGCCAATGTATAGTTAGTTCCACACGCAGCCGCAGGTCAACTGGCTCTCCTGACAAACAGGGGCCTAGGCCGAATCAGCCAGCAGCAACATCACAGGCTGTAGCTTTCCCGAGAATAAGAGTGAATTGCGTCAGGGCTCAGCTGATTCCGCGTTGCCAGCAGCACTTCATTAGGTTGCTGCTCAGTCTTTTCTGCAGCGACCCCTGCCCTGAGGAGATCAAACCACATCTGCCTGCGGCTCACTTTCATGGCCGAATCGGCTGGGGTGGGAGCTGTTCTGCTCCCCTTTTTCAGCCACACCTCTGTCTATGCACTGGCCAGTTTGGGAGTGCTGTGCAGGGGGGTGGGGGGCAGTACGGCACATGCTTAGGTGGAACGCTCCTTGCATTTCATGCCCACATCCCCCAACCTAGCCATGGCAAATGTCACTTTGTGGATCTACCTATCTACATAAAGGGCCAGCAGTGCCACCATGGTGCCAAAAATACCGGCCCGGCCAGAAGTCAAAATCAAGTCCTTCATATGAGTTGTAAATACCTCTTCATCAGGGATAGTATACCGGGTGTAAAACATCATCTATCGCGTGCCCATTTTCCGAATTATCTGTACCAGATCTAAATACGTGGTCCATCTGCTAACTGTCTCTGGCAGCACCCTCGGATTGGTCCACACTGTCCATGCAGTGGACATGAGCCAGTTAATCAGAAAGTGATTGCCTGCACCCCGTGCCGCACGCGCCACATTCTGGAGGCTCTGCCGGAGGGACAGTATCACCCTTATGGAGGCCAGCTGAGCCATCTCTTCTGGAGATAATTCAGTCCCTTCGGCCCTGTCATCCCACAGCCACAGCAGCCACCCTGAAACTATCTCCGTGGCTCTGTGCTGTACCTGTTTTGTCAGGTCCTGGAGCTCAGCGGAGGTGTACTGGATCAAGTTGGTATACTTTTCAGCCTGCAAGGAATCGCCAGCTTGCTTCCCTGGGGCCAACGGCTGTTCCATCTCAACCTGTTGCGGTGTCGCCGGCGGGCTCCCACACCCAGAAGACGGCAGCGATCTGTCAGGGCCCTGCAGCATGCATTCCGCTGCCACCAGCCACCTTTCCAGTGCTTCTTCCTGATGTTGTAGGGCTGCACCTGCTGAGCCTGGTCCCGAACCTCCAGGCTTGCCTGCCGCAGCACTGCCGGGAACATCCAGGCCACCCAACCTGCTGCCTCCCAGTGACCGGTCAGGACATTCAGCTCCAACATCTCCAGGGATTTCCAGATGTCCTCCAGATGGAGTGGCTTCACTCCATCCCAGTCCTCCAGGGGTGTCCATGCAGCCAGATACACAGCCACAGGATAACACTGGGAGATGGGGGGCCACATGTCCTCCACCCATGTATCCTCCACCCGGGAGTCGCCGGAAGCACTGCGGACCATACTCACCTCATCCTGCCGCCTAAACCATGTGTGTCAGCACCAAGGTGATTGGTAAGACGCCCTGTTGAAAAAACACACAAGGGGCCAACATGAGAATGAAACGGCAGACACCAACTTTATTGTGGGGAGTGCATTTCTATTGAGGGGAACGTACTTCTGCCCCCTTAGGGAACCACATGGGATCCACATATGTCAGAGTACAATAGTGGCATTCTGCCACACATGTATGATACAGTAAGTGGAATTATGCTTACATGAGCTGGGTGCAGGTACCCTACTACATGAATGTAACATTCTAAATCTGGGGTCCTATTTCCAGCTGTGAGCCTGGATCACAGCCAGACCTGGGAACAGCCAGGCCTGGGACCCACACTCACCCTAACACTGACTCTAATTTATTTCTAACCCTAACCTCAAAGCTAACCCTAAACCTAATCTAATCCTAATTTTAACTCAAAACCTAATATTAACACTAACCCAGATCCTCAACTTCACCAGAGACCTTATCCTAACTCTATTGCTCACCCTAAACCTATCTAAAACCCAAATCCTAATATCAAATCTGACTCTCTCACCCTAAACCTAAGCATAAATCTAGCCCTTAGCCTAACCCTAAAACAAACCCTAACTTGAACCCAAATTTTAATCTCAATGTTTTAACAATAATCCTGAACCCAAACTTAACTAGAAACATAAATTCATATATACTTTTAACCCTAATCTTAGTTCTAACTGTAAACCTCGCCCATTAAAACCTAATAGGAACCCTAAACCTATCCTAGTCCTAGACTCCCCCTAACCCTAACCCCACCCCAGCCCTAATTTAAACCCAATCCCTGACCTAAAGCTAACTCTAATGGTAGTCCAAACACCAAACCTAACATAAAGCCTATCCACAACCTAACCCTAGCCCTAACTCTAACATTAAGTCTAACTCAAAACGAGACCTTAACCCTCATCTTCAACCAGCCCTTATTCTTCCCCTAAACCTCACCCTAATCCTAACTTAAACTGAACTTTAACCTCAAAGTTAATGCCAACCCAACCATAAACCTACCCTAACACAAAAACTAACCCTCAAACTAATACTTGTCCTAAGCCAAAACCTAGCCCTTATGCCCAATCTCATGCTAATACAAAGCCTAACACTAATTTACACTACAACCTTTTCCTCAAAGCTAACTCTAACCTAACACTGATTCTAATCATATATTCAACCCTAACCCTAAATCTGACCCTAACCCTAACACTAACCCCGATGCTAGTAAAAACGTCAACTTCAACCTCAAATCTACTATAACATTAATGCTACTGCTAATCATAAACTCAACCCCAAACCTAACTCTAACCCTACATCAAAATCTAAAACTAACCTTAAACCTAAACTGAACATTAACTTTAATCTTTCCTCTAACTCAAAACCTGAACTTAATCCAAATTGAAACCAAAACTCCAACCTCAAAGCTTACTCTAACTCAAACGCCAATTTATCCCCAATCCTCATCTCATATCCCTGGCTATAAACCATATCCCTGACTATAAACTTCACTCTAACCCTAAGCCTAAACCCAAACCTTTCACAAACCTAAGTATAAACACTACTCTGACCCCAAGGTGGTCTTACACAAACCCTAAACTAAACCTAACTCCAAATGAACCCTAAACCTAACTTCAAAGCTCATTTTGATCCTAACCCTAACACTAACGCTAATCATAAACTCAACTCAAAACTCATCCCTAAGCCTAAATCTAAAACTAATGCTACCCTAAACCTAACACTAGCTCTAGCTCTAACTTTCAGCTTATGCATAACCCAAACCCTGACCCTAATTTAAACCCACACAATAACCTCAGCTAAGGTTGACCCTAATTCTAAACCCAAACCTGATCATAAACATAACCTTATCCCTAACCCCAGCTTTAACTTTAACCCAAACCCCAACTCAAAAACGAAGCCTAACCCTAACCTTAAACTTTAACCCTAAGCCTTACTTTGATTTAAATCCAAGCCCTCATCTCAGACTTAACTCTAATTTTAACCCTAACCTCAACTCAAACTCTACCCCTAACACTACCTTAAAACCTAACCCAAACCATAACCCTGACCCTAACTCAAAACCTTTCCCCAAAGATAACCTTAATCCTAACTCTAACCATGACCCTCACCTCAACCCTAGGCCTAACCCTAAACCTAAGCTAAACTGAGCCCTAACTCTAACAATAACATGCTATGCTTAATGTTACACCCAAACTCAACCATCAACATAAACTTAATCCTAATCCTATTGTCAAACCTGACCCTAACCCAAATCCGGACCTAATCCTTACATCAACCCAGACATAACTCTAATTCTAAATCTAACCCTATCATCCATCCTAACCTCAACTTCAACCCTATCCCTTACACTAAAAATGAACCATAAGCCTAAACCTACATACAGCCCAAAAGAGTAAGCCTAATTCCAACCTTAACCTAAAACATTAACCCTATTTTTACCCTCACCATAATCCAAACCTCAATTTATATACTAATCTCAACCCTGAGCCTAACACTACTTGTAACCTCACCCCAGTCCTACCCCTAAAACTACTCCAACCCTAATTCTAACTCTCACATTTACCTTAAGCCAAGACTCAAATCCTAACTCTAATCTTAACCCAAACTCAATCATAAACCCAAACCTAATATTAATCCTAACATCAACCTTACATTCTAATTCTAACCCCAACCGTAACACTACAAGTAACCCTACCACACCTCTAAACCTATTCTACCCTAAACCCTCACCCTAACTTTAGCCCTAAACCTTATATAAAACGTAATCCTAACCACAACACAAAACAAACCATAAACCTAACCCTAACTCAAACCTTAATGTCAACCCAAATAATAACAATACCTTAACACTAAACTCACCATATACTAACCTCAAACCTGACCATAATATGAACACAAACCTTTGCCTATGTGAATTCTAACCCTAACAGTAAACCTAAATTGTAACCTTAACCCTAAACTGAAACTGAAAAGGAATTTTCACCTCAATCCCAAACTAATCCTAACCCTAACATTACCTTAAAGCTAACACAAACAGTAACTTCAGAAACCTCAACTCGAATCCTATCCTAACCCTAATCCTCAGCTAAAGTTGATGCTAACCCTAGAAACAAAATCAATGTATCCATAAACCTGACCTTAATTTTAACCCTAACCTTAATCCTAACCCAAACTCAAACCTCAACACTAACCAAAAGCTTAACACTAACATGAGCCCTTCCTTACCCTAACCCTAACACCATCAAAGAGAAACCCTAACCTCAACCCCAACTCTAACCGGAAACCTAACACTAAGACTATACAAAACCCTAGCCTTACTTTAATCCCACACCAAACACTAATTAAACACAAACCCTAAACTCAAAGCTAACTCTAGCCCTAATGCAAACCCTAAACCTGAATCAAAACCTATTGCTAACCCTACACCTGAATCTTAAGCCCAACCCTTACCAGAACCCTAACCCTAAAGCTAACCCCATTTTAAACCCAAAGCTTTACCTCAAAGCTAACTCAAACCCTAATCCTAAATGTAAACCTAAACCTAACTATAAAATCAACCCTAACACTTGCCTTAATTTTAACTCTAATAATCCAACCCTGAACCCTAACTCAGAATCTTTTCCAAAACGAACCCTAAACTTAACCCTAACCCTAACTCAGAATCCAAACCTAACCCTGACCCGTACCTGATGCTAACCTGAAACCTGACCTTGGCTCTTACATTAACTCTAACCTTAACTTGAAACCCATTTCTAACCCTAACCCTTACCTATTGCTAGCCCTAACCCAAACACCAACATAATTCAAAGCAATAACTACAAAACTAAGTCTAATCATAACAATAATTCTAATGTAAACTCAACCCGAACTCTAACCATGATCTAAATTCTAACCTGAACCCTAAACCCAACACTAGTCATCATGCTAAACTTAACCCTAATCTAAACCCTAAAGTAAACCAAATCCTAATCTAAAAGCTAACCCTAACCCTCACATTAATCATAGAATCAACTCTAACTGTAATGCTATCCTAACACTAAGCCTAAGTCTTGCCCTGATGCCAACTCAATACACAAATCTAACCCTGACCCTTATGCTAAACTTCAATCTAAACCTACCCCTTAGACTAACCGTAGGCCTAACGCTAACTAAACTCAAACTCTAAACTCAAGGTGATCTTTAACCATGTTGCTAATCTTAACTCAAAACTTATCCGCAATCCTAATCCTGAACTTAACTTAACCCTCACTCTAGGTAACCCTAACACTAAAATACTACCCCAAACCATAACCTCAAAGGTAACTTTAATGTTAACCATAACCTTAATCATATCAACAACCCTAAACCTAACCCTAACCACAAATAACATCAAATGCTAATCTCAGAGCTAACTCTGACCCTAACCATACACCTATCCTAACTCAAGAGCTGATACTACCCTTAATATCTAAAATGTAACCCTGCCACTACCGCTAATGCAGAAAACAAAACTTATTTTAAACCCAAGTACTGACCTCAAGGCTAAGTCTGTCTCTAACACTAATATTGACACTTATACTAATACTAATACTGACACTAATACTAATACTAATACTAATAATACTAATACTAATATCAATACCAATGCCAATACCAATACCAATACCAATACCAATACCAATACCAATACTACTAATACTACTAATTCTATCCCTGACTCGGTCCTAACCATGTACCAAACTCTAATGTTAACTCCAAGTCTAATCCTAACTCAAAACCTAACCCTAACCCTAACCCTAAACCTAACCCTAACCCAAGAACTAACTTTTACACGAACACAATTTTTAACCCAAACCCTAACCTAAAGATAAATCTAACCTTATCACTGAACTTAATCATAAACTCAACTGTACCCCAAACCCTAAAACTATTACCTTAACCAAAACTCTAGCCTCTAAATTAATATTTAAAACTAAACTTAACCTTAACAGTGAAGTTTATGCTAACACTAGCCCTTACCTCACCCTAACCCTAACCCTAGTTTAAATGAAAACCTAAACTCAGAGCTAATGCTATTCCTAATACTAATACTAACCCTAATTTCAAAACTACACCTAACCCTAACATTGACTGTAGCTTTTACTCTAACCCTAGTACTCTCCTAATGCCTAATGCTAATTTAAACCCACAGCCTAACCTCAAAGATAACTCTCACCCTTACCCTAGCCATCAACCTAATTATAGACTCAACTCTAACTCTAATGCTAATGCTAATATTAACCCTAACCCTAAACCTAACACTAACTCAAAACCTGACCTTACCTATAACCCAGAACTTCACCCTAAACTGATCCCTTTCACTAGCCTAAACCTAATCTTACCCCTACCTTAAACCCAAATTTTAACTTTAAAGTTAACTTTATTCCTAAGCCTAAACTTAATCCTAATTATAAACTCTACTCTAGCATTAACCCTAATTGTAATGCTAAAGTTTAACCTAATCCTAACTCTAAACTTAACCTTAAATGTAACCCACACCTAGCCCTTATTCTAACTCTACCTTAACCATACCCTTTTGGGTTTTAATTTAACCCCAAACCCTAACCTAAAGCTACATTTAAACTTAAATCTAACAGTAACCTGAATTAAAAACTCAACCTTAACCTTAACATAACCCTAAATGAAAACCTAACCTGAATTCTAACCCAAACTGTAATTCTAAACCTAACCCTAATTAAAATACAACCCCCAAATGAAAGTTAATTTTAACCCTAATTTTAACCCTAACTCTAACTCAAAAAGTAATAGTATTACTTATGCTAAACAAACTTCTAACCCTCACCATTACCTGAACTCTAAACTTTATCATAAACTCCATGCTAACCCTAAACTTATCACCAACTCTATCTCCAATACAAACCCTCAACCAAACTCTAACACTAAATGTAAACCTAACCCAAGCTCTACTCTCAACCTAACTAGAACACTAACCTGGATTTAAACCTAAACCGTAATCTCAAAGCGAATTTCACCTGTTTTATCTGTGTAACTAATCATAAATCAACCCTAACTTTAACACAAACCCTAAACCTAAATCTACCTCAAAACCTAATTCTAAATAACCTTCCCCTAAATTTAAACCTAACTCTGACACTAGCCCTTACAGTAACAGTTAATTCTAATTTATAACCAAATCATAACTTCAAACTTAAGTCTAACCATTTTAAGAAACCCAGAGCGAATCCTGACTACAACTGTAACTCTAACACTATCCTTTTCAATCCTATTTCAAAACCTATCCCTACCATTAAACCTAACCCAAAATCTAATCCTAGCCTAGACCTTACAGCAACCCTAATCACAGCACTGATTTCTAATCAAATCCTGACCTCAAGACTAAATCTACCCCTAATTCTAAAACTAATTATAAACTCACCTCTTAACCCAACCCTAAACTTAAACAGAAACAGAACCCTAACCCTAACCCTAACCCTAACCCTAACCCTAACCCTAACCCTAACCCTTACCCTATTCCTAAGCCTAACCTAACACTAACTTAAACCTAACCCCAACCTCAAAGCTTACGTTAACTGTAACCTTACTGTTAAGGCTAATCATACACTCAGATGTAACCCTAACCCTAACTGAAATCAATCCATAAACTCAAAAGTGAATCTAACATTACTCAACTCATTAACTAAACTCTAACCCTAACCATAAACCTAATATAAACCTAACACTAACCCTCACTCAAGCCAAACTCTAACATTAACTGTGACCATTACTGTAAAACTAATCCTAACCTGAGTTTGTAACCTAAATACCACAACTAAACCTAATCCTAATTTGAAGCTACATTCTAACTTTCAAAGCTAGCTCTCATCTTAACACTAACCTTAATCTTAATCACAAACTCAACCTAAACCCTAGCCTTTACCTTAAACCTAACCCTAACTCTAACCTTAATGCTCATTGTTAACTAGCCCTAACCCTAACTCTAAACTTTAGTAAAAACCTAACTCAAATCTAACCCTAAGCCTAACCCTAACTCCAGCCCTAGTTCAAACTCAAACCCCAAGCTCAATAAAAACTCTAATCCTAAACTAACCCTATCCATAATCATAAAATCCATCCTAAACCTAACCCTAAATCTAACCTTTCCCCTAACTTGAAGCTTACTCAAAACATAACCCTAATCTTAAACAGAAACTCAAACCTAACCCTAACCTTATCTCAAACTCAAAAACTAACCATAACCCTAACTTAGAACATAACCCTTACCATAAATCTAAGTTAACCCTAACTTTAACTGAAGTTACTCTAATAACCTGAAACTTAAACCTGAAACTTAATTAAAACCCCAAACCTAATCTCAAAGCTAACTAAACCTACACATAATGCTAATTCTAACCAGAACCTAACGCTATGCCTAACCCTAATCACGAACTCAACCATTACCCTAAATCTAAACCTTACATAACCTAAGCCTTATCCTAACATTAACCCTAACCCTGACCCTAGTTTCAAAAGCCTAACCTCAAAAGTAAATATAAGCCTAAGCCTAACCCTAACCCTAACCCTTATATTCCACACATAAGTGAAATCATGTTGACATTCATCTTTCTCCACCTGAAGTACTCCATTCAGGACCACACCCTCTAGGTTCATCCTTGTTATTGCATATGGGAAGATTTCATTTTTTGTTCTGGCTTAGAAATATCCCACTGTATATATGTACCATCTATTCTTCATCCATTCATCTACTAATGGACACCTAGGTAGCTTCCATATCTTGGCTATTGTAAACAAGCTGCAGTGAACATATGGATTCACATGTCCCTTCAAAGTAGTGTTTTGGATTTCTTTGAACAAATATCCAGAAGTAAGATTACTGGGTTTTTCTTTGTCTCTTGTTATAGCCTTTGATTTAAAGTTTATTTTGTCTGGTATAAGTGTTACTTCTCTAACTCCCTCCACCGTCATTTTCATAAAATATCCTTTTTGATCCCTTTACTTTCAGTCTGAATGACCTCAGGATTGGAAGTGTATCTCTTGTAGGGAGCACATGTAGGGGGTCTTATTTTCTTATCCATTCAGCCACCCTGTCTTTTGATTGAAGCATTTAATTTACTTACACTTAAATTAATTGTTGATAGATCGCAGTTATTGCCATTTTGTTTTGCATATCTTTAATCTTTTTTCTTCTTAAAAAAGCCCATTTCGCATCTTGAAATACTAGTAGTTTGTGTTGATGAACTCCTTTAGCTTTTGCTTGCCTGGGTTAGTTCTTTATCTGACCTATACTAAATGATAGCTTTGCTGGGTAGAGTAATATGGGTTGTAGGTTCTTTCTTTTCATCATTTTAAATATTTCATGCCTATCCCTTTTGTCCTGAAAAATTTCTGTTGAATAATTAGCTGACAGTCTTATGGGGGCTCCATTGTAGGTAACTAACTGCTCTTTTCATGCTGCTTAAAGATTCTCTTTGTCTTTGACCTTTGGCATTTTAATTATGATGTGTCTTGGTGTGAGCTTATTAGGGTTTTTCTTGTTTGGGACTCTGTGCTTCCTGGGTTTTTATGTCTATTTTCTTCACTAGGTGAGGGAAGTTTTCATCATTGTTTCTTCAAATCAGTTTTCAATTCCTTGCTCTCTCTCTCTCTCTCTCTCTCTCTCTCTCTCTCTCTCTCACTCTCTCTCTCTCTTCTCCTTCCAAAACCCCTATGATACAAATATTGTTATGCTTCCTGTTGTCCCAGAGGCCCCTTAATCTATCCTCATACTTTTGGATTTTTCTTTTCCTTGTTGTTGTTCTGAATGGGTGTTTCTGAACCTCTGATTCAATCCGGTGATTCGTCTGGTCTACTTTTCATTAGCTCTAATGTATTTTTCATTTCAGTGATTGTACTCTACACTTCTGACCGGTTCTTTTTTATGCTTTCTATTTTCACTTTTATGTTTTCTATCTCCTTATTAAAGTTCTCACTGAGCTCATTTATTCTCCTAAATTCACTGAGCATCCTTATAACTAGCGTTTTGAACACTGTATCTGGTAGATGGCTTGTCTCCATTTTGTTTAGTTCTTTTTCTGGAACTTTGTTTCATTTTTTCACTTGGAAATGTTCCTTTGTCTTCCTATTTTGGCTGCCTCCCTGTGTTTGTTTCTATGTATTAGGTAGGGCTGCTATGTCTCCCGGTCTTAGTAGTGTTGCATTATGCAATAGGTGTCCTGTGAGGCCTGGCGGTGCAGTCTTCCCTCTTCCCTGGTCACCTGATCTGGGTGCTCCAGGTGTATCACTTGTGTGGGTTGTGTGTGCCCTCCTGTTGTCATTGAGCCCTGGTTGCTATTTGCACAACAATGGGAGGGATTGACCCTCAGGCTTCTTTGCGAGAACTGGCCAGTGAGGGGCTGACCCTACAGAGCAAAATTTGCTTCAGCAGAACTCTGGAGCCTTCCCAGTTAGCCCTTTGGGCTTGTCATTCTCAGATGCAGCCCCATAGTGCTGTGGCTCAGTCCAAAGCTGACAACTGGCATGCTGAACCTGTAGCATCCAGGACAAAACCTCACCATAGGCCTAGTTCAGCCCTACCTGTGCCCTGCCGAGGGCTGCCTGACAAAAGTCACTAAGCGATACACAGATGTCTTCCACCCACACTGAGTTTGCATGTGTCTCAAAAGGATCAACCATCAACTGAGGCCAGGTTCCGTTAGTGCCAGGTTTCAGGCAGCTCAGATAGAGGTATGGGGAATGATGAGGACTAGTTCTGTTTGTTTGGGTTTTGTAAACCTTTAAAAGATTTTAGGAACGTTTACAGCATGAGCCAAGACAGGCTGTTTATATGGAAAATCCACTGGAAACAATTTATAAATTGAGTGTGACAGGGTCTCAGGGAATCATCAGATGGGACTACCAAGTTAGCCAGGTTGATAGAGACTCCAGATGCTATGGAAGCATCTGCATCTGCACGCTGGGATGGTAAAGGGCTCAAGAAAGAAACAACAAATTCTGCCTGGGTGCACTTCTGTCTGCGAGAAAGCCTCACCTCCAACCCTCACTGTGAAGCCAGAGAATTTAGTTTCATTCCCTATGTCCCTGGTACCATTCAAGTTGCTGCTCCCGTGATAGAATAAGAGTGAGTAAGTCTGTCAGTCATCAAGTCTGAGCATGGGCCATTGAAAAAATTTCTGTGGCTCCTGCAATCCTCCATCTAACACAGCCACAATATTCATTGGTTTTAACAACCAAAAGTTGTAAAAACATCTCTATTGGAAACTGGAGCCCTAAGCTGAAGAGCACTATGTGGAGCTCAAACACCCTGAACCTCCTGGAGACTCCACCAGCCAATATATTATTCCTGATTCTCAACTTCCACATGCAAGTGTAAGACATGCCCGTTGCTTGACTATGCCATCCTAAAAAATAGAGGGCGCCACTTTTGCATGTCCTGAGGTATATTAATTCTTTCAACTGAATTTAAGCTGACTGTCAATGATGGCTGCTCCGTAGTTTAGTTGTAATTGTATGGAAATGTATGGAAATACTGGATAATTAACTGATATAAATTTTAGATGTGAAGTCTGGTAATGCCATGTCAGTGAATTAGATTGTCTGTTCAGTAGCCAGTATCTAGTTGTACACTGTCACCCTAGAGTTAACCCCCTTTGCACATTTTTTCTCTCCTCACACACCCTTTGCCCTCTTGTCCCAGTATTCTGTTGTCTTGGTTCGTTTTGCATTCAGTTTTGATTCTACATGGGAGTAGGATACTATATTTTTGTCCTTATTGTTGTGATATATTTTCTTTTGATGGTGTTATGGGTAATTGGATGAGAGGGCCAGATTCACAGAAGGATTATCAGAGTTTGACAGCCAGTAGGTACCAGAGACCTAAGCTCTTGGCCGAAAGCAGCCTTGAAATGTCCAATGCTGTCTGGTGTTTATCCACTGCCACATTAAGGACTGGTGGCTGGACCCACGAAGGTAGGAGCTTTGAACATTAGGGCAAGGAGAAAATATAAATGCAGCAAGAACTTGGATGGTTAAAGGTGTCATGCATGGCATGTCAGAGTGGGTTCTCAGGAGGTTAGTGGGAATGACCAGCACTCTTGCAGAAGTTAGAGCTGATATACTGAGCCTTGATTCTCATGAAGGCTCCAGCAATCCAAGGGCATTGGGGAGTGACAACCCTGCTCCTATGGACTGGTCTGGGGTTAAGACTGGGAGGAGTTGGTTTTCTAATTGACTGTGGGCTCCAGGAGGTGTCTGGTATTTGTGGAGTATCTGACCAGTCATTCCAAGCTCAGGACAAACTATTCAAATATTTTCTGTTGAATAAACTCCACTGCCAGTGGCCAAGGAAAGTCTGTTACTACAACCCTTCCTCCACCAATGGCACCAGGGATGAAGAAACCAAAATGCAGAAAAGGCCCAGGAAAATAGCTGGTCAGGTATCCCCAGAATTCTGGGGGCTAGGCCTGGAAATGCTTGGAATTAGGAGTTCTGGGTGTCAGCATCCTGCCCCTTCCTGGAGAAACTGCCCCTGGACAGGCACTGGGGTGGGGACTTTGGAGCACCTGGCCATATGGTCTTTTGATCTCAACCCTGCTGAGACTGTCCAGGTCACACCTATTTATGTTTTATCTTCAAGTGTGTTTACTGAGCAAAAGGTGACCAAGACCCACTGTTTCATGCCCTCTTCCACCTTGGAGCTTTTATTCTTCCCCTCTCTGTCCTCAGGTTCCTCTTCTGTAAGATGGAGGCATCCAGGCTCAGAAAAAGTGGAACCCCCCAGAGAGGAAAGGAGTGAGCTGACATTAATTCAGCCATGGCAGACACATTGACTAGATCCAGGTGAGTTATCCACTAAATGATCCTATATTGGAGGGGTAATTTTCAATAAAGCCCAGGTGTTGTCCATGCTGTTAGTGTTGGCTGGACAGCAGCCTGTCCAACCCCCTGCAATGTGCCATCCCCCTGAAGCCCCATTCTCTCTTCTGACCAACCCGTCCTCTTTCCAAGCCATTGCCTCCTCCTTTTAGCTCCCACCTCCAAGCCCCTGTTTTTTCAATCTCACCTTCTCCCAGTCCCCCATTCCTCTCTTTCTCTTGGTCCTCTTTCATGCAACAAGCTTTTCTTCCCTTCCCTCTTTCACTCTTCCACCTTCTTCACGCCCACCCCATTTCCAGCCATCATCCACACCCTACTCATTATACTCCTATTTAGCCCCTCCTCTAATCTTTTTACCTCCAGAGCAGAGCTCTGGCTTAAACTTGGTGTGCCATCTCCTGGATCCCTGGATCCATCCAGGGTGGGACAGGAGGGGCCTGGATTCTGGGGGCATGTGGTTGGATAGTTATTCGAAACCTGGCCTGTGTCTCAGGAAGTGCAGAGCCTATGCCCCATCCCCCAGCCATGATGCCAGGCATACTACCTCCCTTCCAGAGCCAAGGTCTACCAAAGGGCTGGGGAGACTGCTCAGGCATGCAGGGTGCTTAAAGGAAAGGCCTTCTGGTTCAAGGTTCTGGTTGGGATGTTTGACTTTGGGGGACTTTTGTTGTCTGTGTCAGACAGAAATTGCCATAGACATCCTAACATGGATCATCTTGGTGCAGGTGTTGTCACATTTTGTTCTTCCTAATCCCCCATTCTCATTTGGTCACCAGCATTCTTTTTTCTGTCTGGCTGAATTTTATTTGTTTGTCTTATTTCTAAAGTTGTTGCTTTCAGTTCTGATACACAAGCAAATAAGATCCTATGGTCTCTGTACTTTTCAGTCTGACATATATCTTTTGTGTTGAAAGGGAGAGATACCTGTTGAGATGGCCTGGTTCATGAAAAATTATCAGTTTTACAACCAGTAAATGGCAGAGATCAAAGTTCCTAACCAAAAGTCATTCTGAAATGAATAAGGCTGTCCATGTTCACCCACTTTCAGAATAATGATTGATGACTGGACCTGCTATAGGTCTGAAGGAGAAAGCTTTCAGCATTTGGGCAAGGAGATAATATAAATGCAGCCAAGACTTAGATGGCGAAAAGGGTCAGTGAATGGCAGGTCAGGAAAAGCTCCCAAGAGGTGGGAAGGGAGTGGCTAGCTTTCTGGTTGAAGTCAGAGCTCACCAACTGAGTCATGACACTCATGGAAATTCTGAAGGCTCTAGGGCATTGAGGAATTACTACCATGCACCTCTGGTCTGGCCTGGGGTGAGGATTGGAATGAGTTAGTCCACCAATCGAATGGGATCTTCAGGAGGAGTCTGGTATTTATGGAGTATCTGATATATGCAGGAGACCTAACCAGTCATTCAAAGCTCAGAACAAACCATTCAAATGTTTTCTGTTGAATGAACCCCTCTGCCATTAGCCCAAGAAGGGCTGTCTTAGTGGCACTTAGGATGAAGAAAGCAAGATGTAGAGAAGGCCAAAAACAAGAGCTGGACCAGTTGTGCCTAACACCCTGGGAAATAGGCTTTAAATTGCCTAGGATTGACTGAAAAAAAGGTGCCCCAAACTCACTGTTGCTGCCTGTCTTCTTTCCCCTTGGAGCTTTCAGTCTCAATCTCTCTCTCCTCAGTTTCCTCTTTTGCAAAATAGAAGCAGCCAGTTTTAGGAAAAGTGGAACCCTGCAGAGGCGACCTCTGGGAAGAAAGTGATGAGCTGATATGAATTACACCACAATGGGCACCTTGACTAGAACAGGTGAGTTGCATGATAAATGCTCCTTTAAGGGACTAGTTAGCTCTCAATAAAGCCCAGCTATTGTTCATCCTGTTGATGCTGGCTAGGCAGTGGCCTGTTTCCTCCCCCACCACTGTGATGAGCCCTCCCATCAGCCTGGAGCCCATTCCTTCTTCTGATCAACCCTCTACATGTCCCAAGTAATTTGCCTTCACTTTTCATCTCCACCTCCAAACCCCTGTCCCTTTAACCTCACCCTTTCCCCAGTTTTTTAACCCCCTCTTCCTCCTTTCACCCATTCACCTTTTATTCTCCTCCCCTCTTCTACTCTCTTACCTTTTATACCCCTACCTCATTTCTTGTCGTCTCTGCTCCACCCATTTTGCCCCTTTTTAGCCTATTTACTTTTTTTTTTTAATTTTTTTCCCACTTCTAGCCCAGGCTGGCATACCATCTCCTGGATCCCTGGCTCCAGCTAGCCTGGAGCAGGAAAAAACTGGATTCTATGGGCATGTAGTTGGGTGATTTTCTGAACATTGGCCTGTGGCTCAAGAATTGTAGAGTTTGTGCTTTCTCCCCTAGCCATGCTGCCAGGCATAATCCTTTCCTTTTTTGAGCCAAGGCCCACCAGCAGGCTGAGGAAACTTCCCCAGGGCCAGACAAGCAGGGAGCTCAGGAGAAAAATATGGTGGCTCAAGTGTCTGGCTGGGATGCTTTACTTTGGGGTTATTTTGGTTTCTTTGTCAGACAGAGACCACCAAAGCCATCATAACATGAATTGTCCTGCTGTGAGTGTTGTGTTGATGCAACATGTCCTTACATCTGTGCGTCAATGAGTGCAAGTGAGCACCTGGTTGGGTTCTGTGTGTGTGTGTGTGTGTGTGTGTGTGTATCTGTGTCTGTGTCTGTATGTTTGTGAGAGAAGGAGTGGGAAGAGAGAGAGAGAAATGAGCATTCAGGCATTTGTAAATGGCATTCAGGCATTTGTAAATATGTGTGTGCCTGCAAGTTTGTGTCTGTATGAAAATTTCAATGAGTGTGTGAGTGTGTTTGATTCCACTGGCATACTGTATCTTTGCGTAAGAGTGAATGTCAATCAGCATGTGTGCATCAGTGTCTGCTATATGTATTCATGTTTAGGCGAGTGTGTATGCTTCCTACATTTTTCCCATAGAGGCCTGAAGCACAGGTGTCTGGGATACATGAAGGAGGTGAGGTGATGAAAGTACAGTCCATAAGATTGTGATCGTTTGTGAGGTGACAGAGGATTACCAGATTCAGTGTACTGATAACATCGTAAGATCCATAGATGCCATATCCCTATATTGTGCACCTGAAACCAATATCAGTTGTATACCAAATATACCTAAATCAAATATATGAAAAAAAATATGTGCAAGAAATTAAGCAAATTAAATTGTCAAGAGAGAACAACTTCACCCTCATTCTACCCACAGAAAGTGTCCAGGTTTGAACATCATGTGCTACATCTTCACCACCATCTGGGAGTGCACAATTTTCTCTACTAGAATTCAAACTTCATCTAAGGAGGTGCCATGTTACCCCATAACGTGAACATCTCAAATTGGTATTCACTTAAAATTTTATATGTTCATTTATTTTTACATATAACCATGTCTTTTAAACTACTAATCAAAACTTTCCATATAATATAGAAGTGCCGGGAAACTTGGTCAACCGTGTCCCCACAAGCACCTAAAATTTACCAAAACATTATGATGGAAAGGTGAGGATGAAGTTTGAGATCACCTCTGAACAAATGAAAGGTTCTATATGCATTCTTTAGAAAAGCACATGAGATAAGCCACAGCCAGACCCAGGAGGCTCTAGTTCTCTTGTGGATTCTGCCCTCAACCTGGGCAGGCCAACCAATAGGACCCAGCCGTGCACCTCTTGGTGGCCATTTACATGCAGCTCATGATGTCACTTATATGTGGGATATAAACCTAAAAGTATAAATGAACAGTACAAACAGAGACACATGGACATGGACTATAGACTTGTGGTTAGTAGAGGGTAGGGGGTGTTGGGAGGGGGGAAGTATTCGAGGTAAATTGGGTCAAATATGTGGTGACAGAAAGAAATCTAACTATAGCACGTGAAACCACAGTGCAAATGTGTGTGTGTGTGTGTGTGTGTGTGTGTATGCACATATATATACTGTTAAAGGGTACAGATGAAATTTATTGGATTTCATTAATCAATATCACCATTAAAAATAAATTAAATAAATAAATCAGATACAATAAAAAGAATGTCAGCCTAATTTATATTTTTTATTTCTAACAAAATACTCAGTAGCCATGTCTTCATCTGCAATCTGCTGGCCCGAATGCCACAGGCTGAATCCTTTGGCCCAGTGGCTTGTGCAGCTGCCAGTGCTTAGTCCAAAGATGGGTGGTCACCTAACAGCCCTGGGAATTTTGGTGCTGCTTTTTCTTGGGTGTCCATCCTCTGCCACTCACCAGCTGAATACCTCACATAAACATTTCATGACTCTGGCCCTTTTGACCAGACCCATGGCCCACCAAGGGAAGAGAAAGATGTTACAGAAAAAAACAAGGCCTTTCTAGTTTCACTCCCATGTGGACCAAGACAGAGGGCACAATATAAAGCAAAAGTGAATTCCTTGACTCAGACAACTGACAGCGATGACCAGAGCCTCAGGGCAGTGTGAGGACAATGACATTTGTAAAGAGGTTCAGCGCCTGGGTAATGGTCAACCACCAGGCAGATGGTGCAGAGCAAGAAATGGACTCAATAAATATTGGCTAATGAGCTAGCACACCTAACATTCTTCTGAGGTTCTGAAGCCACGTATTTTGGCTAGGTTTCATATGCTACAAATGACAGACTGCAGCTGGGTTTGGGGTGCCATCTATGAGTTGGGCTTTCTGGTTACATCAGAACTAAAGACAAACTGAATTGCTGTGTGGACTTGATGGGATAGTTTTCCACTTATTCACAGAGATGGTAGTCAAGGACATTGGTATAAAGTGAGAGGAAGTTCAACCTGACTGGCAAACTGGGTGAATGACTGTTTCATGGGAGCATGTGGAACATGTGAATTACCTGATTGGAAAAGAGGAAGAACTCAAAGGCCTTCTCAAAGGCCAGAGATGTTACAGCCTCATACTTTCTGGGTGACGTACCCGCAATGGAGACACAAAAAGTGAGCTGTGATGCTGACTTGATGCTCCATTTCTCAATAGTTGACCAAAAAAGCAGTGTTGTGGAGGAATGAACATTCCCGTCATAGACGAAGAGTACTGATGAGGCACCAGTCTCCTGGGAATCGGATAAAAAGATGGCTCTTGTGACCCAGGCAGTTGCCAACAGTTGGATATTTCTGCCTTGTTAGGGTATTTGCCTCTCTCTGCAACTCTGCTTGGATTCCTTCCTGAAACAATTTCAAATCCATAAGGAACAAACCAAGACACTCTGATTCTGCTAGGAAAGTCATGCGCGGCTCCCTCCCATTGGACCCAGGAAGCTCTAGTTCTCTTGTGGATTCTGCCCTCAACATGGGCAGGCCAACAAGGAGGAGCAGGCTGTGTGCTCCCCGGTGGCCATTGGCATGAAGTGCATTATATCACTTATATGTGAGATATAAACCTAAAAGCACAAATGAACAATACAAACAGACACACGGTCATGGACTATAGACTTCTAGTTACCAGAGGGTAAGGAGTATTTTGAGAGAGGGGAGGTATTCGAGGTAAATCAGATCAAATATGTGGTAACAGAAAGAAATCTATAGCAGGTGAACACACAGTGTAAATACATATATATGTACCTTACTGTTAAAGGGTACAGATGAAACTCATTGGATTTCATTAATCAATATCACCATTAAAATAATCAATTAAAATAAATAATAAATCAGGTAGAAAAAATGACAAACAAAATTTATGTTTTTTCTTTCTGAAACAAAATACTCAGTTTGTGCCTTTGGTTTCATATAATATGTAAATTCAGCTGAAATGCAGGCCTCAAAAATACAAAAATTAAAAAAAATCAAGAAATATTTAAGAATACACTAGATTGTTAATTGTGTCTTGTGAAGATAAAACCAAGAAATCTTTTATATACTGTAATTTCTCTGTTTCTTCCACAGAAATGTTGTCACTATTTGCCATTGAATATAGTTACTGTGTGGTCAAACTCACTGTCATTAAACGTATTTTCTATAGTCATTCATTTTCTTGAAATTCAGTAACGTTTGATGTTTTCACCAGCCTCTACCTCTCCTGAAATTTTTCTCTTTTAGCTAACAGGCCATCATTATATGCAGTTAGCTGATCTTTTCCATGGCCTCTTCAGTGGCTTTCTTTCTCTCATTCGCTAAATGGAGGGCTTCTCCAAACTCAGACTTTTACTCTTTCTCCTGACAGTCTCTCAGAGACACAGGGCTAAATGATCCTGGAGGCTCATTAATTCTTCTCTTTTGACAGATAAACATGTAAGTAGTTTATTGTATTGGAGCTGGGTCACTGGAGCTGAACTGCCTCTCAGTGTTACAAGCTGCTTAACTGCATTAGCTCCCTTGCTTTAGAATATGTTACCTTGACCAAGAAGCTCCCATTGTTACATGGTCAATGCAGTTTTCCTTACCTCACTTCCAAATTCTCTTTCAATACAAAGAGCGGTACAATTGTAAGTCCATTGCTTTTAGCTCTTATGGTGTATTTGGGTATGTACAAATTAGTTTCATCTCTCTATGGGTTAGGGAAACTAGAGAAATCCTTTTTCTTCTTTGATGCCTTTCTGCCTCAATTCTTTCTCATTCCACTTTCACCTACCCTAATCAAATCAGTTGTATTAAACAAAATTAATTCTTGCTTCTAATAAAGTTTCCACTTCCTTCCTCAATCAAGAAGGAAGTTTATTTCCTATGTAGTTCACTATAGCATTTATTTTCTTTTATTTTCAAACCATTCATGTCCATGTTTTTCTGAAAGCAATTAGCCACATACTATTTTGGTGTTACTACTATTTGTATGCTTCAGCATCATAGCTTCTCTACCAGAATCTAAACTCTTTGAAGACAATGATGTCATCTTACTTATCCCCTTGCTTAACTAAGAAAAATGCTATACTTATCAGGTACTCCATATATTTATTTAATTTATAGTTTTGGCATGATCTTTGAAGCATGAAAATAAAGATTCAAGAGCTCTGTTACAGAAAACAGATTCATATTACATGTATTTCAAAAAGAAATGGAGAATTGGTGTTGCAAGTAAAATAACTAAAAAAGTATAGTGTGCAAGAAAGGTTATATATTTGTATGCATCACACACAGATAATAATTGCTTGATTTACTTTGTTCTTGTAAATCTCTCACTGTGTCCATTAATAAAATTTAGAATATTTTCTTAAAAATAAGATATAAGTTTTTCCTGAATAATTAAATGAAATAAAGCAAAAGTCTTCATGTCTCTTATATAAATTATATTGATTTTATATCATTGTAAGTTAGACTACTAGCATTAATTAAAGAGTAATAATATTTATAAGAGGACCCATTAAAGCTTTACCAATCCATGTAATATAACCAAGGATAATAACAAATATCTGATCTTAGGATCAAAAACAGCACAATCCCACTATCCTACATTGTACATATATTTACCATTTCTATCTTAGAAGGCAGTAGTTTTGTTATTTGGCCATATATCTAGCATTTTTTTAGTATTTCATATGTTTAATTTGTAAATGTCTTTGTAAATATAATGCAATTCACAATCACTGAGAAGTATAAAATTATGATTCTATTAGTGCAAATCAGAATTTCATAAACTTAGCCAAAGTCATACATAACAGGCACTAATAGTAAGTACAATATGATTTTTGTATATAAATAATAAATGTAAAAAGGTAAAGCTCAATAGAGCAATAAATGATATGACCACATTTCAGTGATAGAAATCTTCAGAGCATGCACAGTAGGGTGGAAAAGTTAATTTTCCTTCTACTTCCTAAGGTCTTCAGGAAGAACTAAAACTCAAATTATTGTGAGAAATAAACGGGACAAATATGACCAAATTTATTATGCATGTAAATACAAGTGTTCCATAAGAATGTGAGAACAGATGACAGATTACATAGTTAAGTCTTACAGAATATCTTGAGCTAAAAGAAGTAAGGGGTTGTAGTTTTAGACTTCAAAGGGTAGGACAGCAATTCACATGGAGATAGAAAATTATATGTTTTAAAACAAATGTTTGTTGGGACATCTTTAACAATAGAATACAGAGAAGACTTAGATCAAATGGGTTTTGCTGTTTTCTCCCTGTCTATTATAACCAGTTCATATGAAACTATAGATATCTATGATAACAGAACCCTTTATGAAGCAACTACTCTTTAACATTTTTAGTCAGTTATTGGAAAAGTTCAGAAGTTTTTCTTAAATCTTTTTTTTTAAAAGCAGCTAAAAATAACCGACACCACCAAAGGCATATTTTGGGATGCCAAATTCTGCATGCTACAGCATCAAACATAATTTAGTAGGTACATTGTCTATTGTACAAGCCAAGGAGGGTTTACTATTTTCCCCCAAATTAAATCTCCTCCATCTCCATACTGTTATCTATACTCTCCTCTCCTTCAGGATTCATCTCAAATTGTATCTTCTCTGAGACTATCCACATGGTAAATTTGCTCCTGAGATGGAAACTGAGCAATATGAAATTGGATAATATTATAGCCTTACCTTTGAGAGATCACAGGCCAGATGTATTTGTTTCCCATGATACAGAAAAAATGAATGATTAAGGAGAGTTTCAAAAATGATATGACTATTGAACTGAGCCTTGTAAAATAGGAGTTTATCCCAAAACAATGAAGAAAGAATACTTTAGTGGTAATAGTACAAGCTGAAACAGCAAAGTTTAGTCATTCCTTGAGATCAAAGGGAAATAATCAATGTGGAAACTGAGAAATACAGTGACTTAGGAAATGCCAAGCTAAATAGGATTGAGAACCCCACTGAAGGTGAGTAAATGAAACTTCTGAATGTTCATTCTATTTATATTCCTTCTATGTGATTCTCCAATATTTATTTCTATTATATAAACATGATAGTGGCATTTGTTTTTTGTCTCATTAGTGGAAATCTTTTTTATATTTTATTAGCATATTCAATCCAAACTTTCAGCAGCTTAATAAGGCTGGTCAAATAGACTATGTCACTGAGAGAAAAGTGTTCACTTTCATTTCTTATGAGATAAAAAAAATGAAATGAATTAACAGTGCTACTAAATCTGTAGCAAAATATTAAAATGATTAGTGTTGTCTTCCTTTATAGTGAAGACATGACTTTGATTATAGAACAATGAACTTTGAAGGGTCAATTATTACTCTCATAAACAATATTAACAATTAATGTATTTATGATTACATTCTGATAATATTCCTCCGTATTTTTAATGGCTAAAATTAATTTTATGTGTATGTTATCCAAAAAATGGCTTCAGTATTCCCTTTATGGGAATGTTCCTATTTCTGTAATGTTTCTGATGTAACAAGTTTTAGCTCTGCTGTGCACAGTTTTATGTGCAGACTAACTTAGAAGATGGCACGCAAAACAGAATCGAGAAGCCCACTGAACCTGAGAAAATGAAACTTCTGAAGGTTTATCTTAGTCACATTCTACATGGTTCTTTCCCCCATTTTTAATAAGGCAGAGTTTGCCTCTAATGAAATGGATGGACCTAGAGGGTGTAATGCTGAGTAAAATAGCTCATAAAAGAAAGAAAAAATAACATATGATTTCACTTATACGTGAAATCTAAAATAAATAAATAATTAATTAACACATGTAACAGAAACAGGCTCCTGAAGATGAAATGGCAAGCAGCAACTTTATAGTGAAGATCACACTCCTGTTGGGAAGTGTAGTTCTATTGGGGAGTGCAGTCTATTATATGAGGCATGTAGTCTTGCGCATGTAGTCTTGCACATACTTCTCCTGCTTCCCTTTCTTGTGCTCCTCTTCTGCTCTCCCCTTCTTTCTCCCCTTCTTTCTACTCTCCAGGGGACTGCATATCCCCTCACATAACAAAGTACAAAAGTGGCATTCAGCCACACATACATGATACAGTAAGCTAAATTATATTTACGTATTTTCTAAGTCTGGGTTCATATCCCTAGCTATAGGCTTAGATCACAGATAGACCTTGAACTAGCCAAACCTTGGGGAAGTTGGGCTTTGGATTAGCCAGGCCTTGGATAACAGCCAGACCTTGTGCCAGTCAGGTCTGGTGCCCACATACATATGAGAGGGATACTAGATTTATTGAGGTGATTGCTTTATACATTATATAAATGTCTAATCAGGATGTAGTAACCTGAAATTAATATAATGTTGTATGTCGAGTGTAATGAAAAAATATTACAAATCCTTTAAAAATGGGAGTTTCTGATTGCATAGTTCTGGGGCTTTATTATCAATCAAATATTACTGGTCTCGGAAACAGAATAGAAGGCTGCAAAAATACCTAAAGAAAACCTTCTTTAGGAAAGAAAAGATGAAATGGAGACCATGGAAATCTGAACCAAGCCTGGACCTCCTAAAAGGACATAGTAAAGGCCAGACCCACAACATCAAGGCCATTAATTTGGTAACAATGTCCAGTCTCAATTCTTCGACCCACAAACATCTAGCCTGTCTTTTGTTACCTGAAACTCTTGTGGATACCTTGACCTATAGACCAAGCTGTTATCTCCTGGAGGAGAAAGAATGGAGGACTCGTTGCATGCCTCCAAGACTGTTCTCCCTTGAAAGCATTTACAATAGAAATTGGACCAATGGCATCAACCCTATGTTATAAGAGTACATTCTGCACAAACTGGTCCCATGTCACCAATTTTTCTTTTAGACAGTTCTTGAAAGGTGACCACAGCTTGTAGAAATAAGCCAAACTTCTGATAATAGATCATAGTTTGGGCGCTAAGAAACCTGGATCAAAGCTGAACTGTTTTGTAAGTTATATGATTAGAGAGCATGAAATCATGACCAAGCATTACTTTTATTTCCAGGAACTGCAGTAGAGTCCTTGGCACACAGAAGCTAGTCTGTCTTTACTTATTGGATCTTTACATAGAGGACATGGCACATGATCACAAAGACCTTTTCGGTCAGAAAAAATTTCAATGGAAGTTCATGGCCCAGGACCCAGTCCTCTGGTGGAACAAGGGTAAGTTGTGGGATCATTTGAATACATAACACCATGCTGATATTATTTACAGGGTCCACTTAAGTGCAAAACATCTCACAAATTGAAGCCTGATTCATTGTAAGAGGGAAACTGACAACATACAGCCATAGAAATAAGACTAGTCACCTGGTAGACACCAGATTTTGCAGGGGCTTCCTTGATCTCCACATAAATCTTTCCAAGTAATCACTTGATTATGTAATTCCCTGGTGATTACTACATGATTTTTCAGGTGACTTCCATCTTATTCTTCTTCTCCTATTTTAAAACAAGTGTTTTCAAAATATGTCTCAGAAACACTTATTTTCAATCTTCAGCATTGTTTCATTGTTCTTTAAGCAATTCCCTGTCTGTAGTAGTGGTCAACGGTCTGCATAAAAGAATAGCATGGGAATCACACCTGAAGCCATTCAGAGTTAAACTCACAACGACTCAGCATTTTTGCTATAATACAGCAAAATGACGCTTACAGTATACACCATTTTAAGGTTGCTTCTTTAAGCAAATCAAGCCTCTAAATTCAACACAGTTAATACTTGACAGTAGCATTCATTGCATTCAAGCAGGTTGCCTGACCACAGATGAAAAACTAAGGCCAGTTATCTCCAACGGTTGTTCACCTATGCTGCAGTCCTCAAGTGAAGCTTCTCATGCAGACATGATTCTTCGATTGAAGGGATGTTAGGTGGCTATGTTCACAGACACTATTATTTTCTCAGTGATTATCTAAATTTTAGATAATTTCTGCAAGGCTAAAATAAGGCTCTTCAGAATATGTTTATGTAAAAGCCTCAATATCAATATCTTAGTTTTCTTTTGTTGGTGGTTAAGCTAGTTCTTCTCAGTTTTTGTAGTATGAGGTTTGGTATAGAGAAATTCTGAAGCAGCCGTTCTTTCTGCCATTAAGGGTATGCTCTCAATGACACAATATTTTTCCTACATTACAGAAAAATGCCAGCTATTGTTTTCACCATTATCCAGTTGCTGCCTCACAACACACTCTGGTAAAATATCAATGCCATCAAGGTGTGATTGTTGCCTCTACAAACAAAAGGCAGTTTTTCTCACAAACAGACCAAACTAGAGGCTAATTAAAGATCAGTGACAGCATGTATATATAGGTGACTTCAAATTAGATTTGTAATGTAGACACGGCATTCAATTGGAAGACAGTTAAGTGTCTGTTTCAGTCACTTTCTGCTCCACATAGACTAATGACTTCTCAGAGTTAAAGCGAATTTTATCAGAGATATGAACTTGTTTTTACAAAAGGAACACTACATCATCCTCTCTTGTGAGGATATGGATCAATGACAGGGGCCAAAGGTACAAGGCCTGTCTTTTCCTAAGATAAAGTAGAATGCAGACTGGGACCCAAAGCACTAGGCCTGTCCTTTCTGAAAACTAGTGGATAAGTGAACTCAATTCAAAGTTCTCATGTAATTCTAGTCTTATCTAGAAAACTGGGACCTTGTCTTCTACTGGCATTACCTATTGGGATAAAATGTGTTCTCCTTGGTTGCAGATACAATCCCTACCTCTATTTACAGAACGTAGATTTGAGAAGTTAGACTAGAGCATTTCTTATGACTTTCTCTGATTTAGACTAAAGTTTTGGTGTAAGCCCATATTTCCAAGCCCTTTCTGTGTGAACAAATGTTGCCTGGAACCCTTGCTCAAAGCAAAAGCCTTCTTTAGGGAAGAAAAATTAAAATGGAGACTGGAAATATGAACCAAGCCTGGACCTCTGACAAGGACATAGTTAAAGCCTGAGCCCACAACATCAAGATCACCCAAATGGTAACAAAGTCAAGTCTCAAGACCTAGGCCTACAATCATCTAGACTGAAACACTTATGGACACCTTGGCCTATAGAACCAAGCTGTCATCTTTTAGAAAGAGGAAGAATGGAGGACTCGTGCATGCCTCCAAGACTCCCTTGTACTCCCTTGAGAGCATTTCCTGTAAAAATTGGGCCGATAGCACCAACCCTGTGTCATCATAACAGTACATTTAGCACAGCCTGGTCCCATGTCACCAATATTCCTTTTAGACATTTATTAAAAGGTGACCATAGCTTGCAGGACCAAACTTTTCTTCTGGTAAGACAAGGTAGTGTGGGCCCTAAGAAACCTGGTGAAAGCCTAGACTATTCTTTGAAAAATTCAATTGAGAAGCTTGGAATCACAACCAAGTATTGCTCTTATTTCTAGGAAGTAGAGTGGAGACCTTGGCCCACAGATTCTAGCCTAGCTTTACATAACGAACCTTTAAGCTGAGTTCTTGGCAAAAAGTCACAAGATATTCTTGGAAGAAAAAGAAAAGTCATGGAAGTCTATAGCGTAGGATATAGTCCTATGCTAGAACTGGGGTAAGTTGGGTAGATGTTTGAAAACACAACACCATGCCAATCTCATCTATAAGGTAAACTCATTTGCAATATGATTTATGCTCTGAAATCTGGTTCATTCTACAAAGTAAAGTAAAAGCATATAGCCACTTCAACAAGACTGGTCACTAGATAGATAACTGATTAGTGTGGGTTATTCTTTGATCCCCATGTGAATTCCAACAGGTGTTTCCTTGAACTACGCATGATACCCTAGTGATTTTTAAGTGATTTTTTAGGTGATTTCCACCCTAGTTCTTTTCCCCTATTTTCAAACAAGTGTTTTTAAAACTTGTCTCATAAATTCTTATTTTCAATATTCAGCATAGATTCTTTTGCCTTTAAGTAATTCCCCGTCGATTGTAGTGGTGAAAGATTCACATAAAAGATTAGTACTGTGTCCCCCTTGAAGCCATTCAGTTATACTCCTAATAGCTTAGCATTTTTACTGTAATACAGAAAAATGGTGCTTACACTTTATATTGATCTAAAGTAGCTTCGTCAATCAGACTCAGCCTCAAATATCAACACAATTAATATTTGACAACAGCTTCCATTGCATTCAAGCAGGTTGTCTGACAGATGAAATTAAGGTCAATTATCTATCAACAATTGTCTGTTCACATATACCACCGTGAGCAAGCAAACCTTCTAATGCAAAAATGACTTTGTAATTGAAGGGTCATTAAGTGGCTATGTTATACAGACACTATCATTTTCTCAGTAGTTATCTAAGTTTTACCAAGGACTAGAGAAAGATAACTCAAAGTAATCACTACACTATCAACAGGATATCACGTGACTCCCTGTGACGCCTGCAGGCCTGTCTCTTGACAGTCATGTGAATCCCTCAGAGTAGCCTCGTGAGTATCATGAGATTCTCTAATTCTTGTTACCAGATTTTCAGGCCACTTCTCCCTGACTTTCCTTTGCTCAGCTAAAATAAGACTCTTCAGAACACGTTGATAGAACAGCTTCCATGTCAATATCACAGTTTTCTTTCCTTGTGGTACAACCAGGCCCTCTCAGAAATTGTTGTTTGAGGTTTGATACAGAGAAATTCAAACAAAGCCTTTCTTTTCTCCATCAAGTGGTGTCTTCACAATGACTCAGCATTTTCCCTACAATACAGAAATATGGCGGAGATTATTTCCATGGGTATCCAGTAGCTGCCTCACAGCACACTCAGGCTCAATTATCAATGATGCTAATATGAGCCTATTGCCTCCAAGAACATAAGGCAGTAATAGGTCCACCTTCGAGATACATGGATCTCTCATCAGAATCATTAAGGGTTATGCTCATAATGACTCAGCATTTCTCCTACAATACAGCAAAATGGCACTTACAGTTTCCAGTGCTTAAGATAGCTTCGTCATTCAGACTCAACCTCTAAATTTCAACGTGGTTAATGTGTGACCTTTGCTCTTATTGTAGACAAGCAGATTGCCTGACCATAGAAGAAAACTCAGGGCAGTTAAAGACAACTGTGTGTTAGCCTATGCCACCGTCCTCAAGCAAATCTTCTCATACAGACATGGCCTTTCATTTGAAGGGCTGTTAGGTGGCTATATTACACAAATAATCTTATTTTTTTCAGTTTTTCTGTGAATTTTACCAAGGAATGTAGAAGGGTAACACAAAATGAATGCCACACTATCACCCAAATTTCACAGGAGTTTCGTGTGTTGTCTTCAGGCTAGTCTCTTCCTGGTCACCTGCATCCCATGGGAAAGTATCGTGAGTATCTTGATTTTTCTAATTCTTGGTACAAGATTTCAGGGCGACTACCAATTCATGACCACAAGACTTTTCAGAACACGTTGTGGAAACTGCCTCAATGTCAGTATCTCAGCTTTTTTTGCACATTACTTAAGTCAGTCTCTTGCAGAATTATTTTATTCTGGGGTTTAATATAGGGAAATTCTTAAGCAGCTGTTCTTTTTGCAAAGAACAGGTATCCTCACAAAGGCTCAGCATTTTTCCTACAATAAAGCATTATGGCAGCTATGGTTTCAACCAATATCTATTTGTTGCCTCACAGTTCCCTCAGGCTCAATTATGGACGCAACCAATGTGCGACTTCTGCCTCCACTGACGTAGGCAGTTTTCTTGATAAATAGACAAAAGTAGATGTGAATTAATAGTCACTGACTGCTTGCATACCGTTGAACTCACATAAGATTTGTAATGTGAACATAACATTCGATATATGAAGTCTGTCTCAGCCACCTTCCGTTCCATGCATATTAATGATTTCTCAGTGCTGATGAGAATATTCTCAGTTATATGCACTCGTCACTTCAGGAAAGCACTACATCATCTTCCCTGGTAAGGATGTAGATTGCTGACTTAGGCTCAAGGCACAAGGCCTGTCTTATACCAACAAAAAGTAGAAGGGAAACTGGGAACCCAGGCACTAAGCCTATGCTCTCTGAAAACTAGTAGAGAGAATAACTTACCGCATGGTAAGTCTGTCTTCATGAAATTTTTGTCTTATCTCGAAACCTAGGACTCTGTCTCTTGCCTGCATTTTTTTGGGGATCTAGTGTGCTGTCCTTGGTTGCAGTTACAATCCTTACATCTATTTCCAAAGAGTAAATTTGAGAAATTACTCCAGAGCATTTCTTATGACTTTCTACATTAGAATGAAATGATGGCCTAAGATTACACTTCTAAGCTTGTTCTCTGTAAACAAATGTTGCCTGGAGCCTTGCCTAAAAGCAAAAGCTTTTTCCCAGAAAAAAAATAAAATGGATATTGTAGACATCTGAAACGAGCCTGCACCTCTGAAAAGAACATCATTTAAGCCAATCCCACAAAGTCAAGACCACCCTATTGGTAACAACATCCAGTCTCAAGATGTAGGTCCACAAACATTCAGCTGGCCCTTGTTACCTGAAACCCCTGTGGACTTTTTGGCCTGTAGAACCAAGCTGTCATCTCCTAGGAGAAGGAAGAATGGTAGACTCAGTGTTTGCCTCCAAGACCATACTCTCTTAAAAGCATTTACAATAAAAATTGGGCTGATGGCACCAACTGTTGTCATCATAACATTACATTTAGTACAACCTGGTCTCATGTCACCAATTATTTCTTCGGACAATTATTGAAAGATGACCATAAATTATAGCACCAAGCCTTTCTTCTGGTAAAAGAAGGTAGTGTGGGCACTAAGAAACCTAGTCATACCCTGTAATGTTCTTTAAAAAACTCAATTGGAAGCTTGGAATCACAGCCGAATATTGCTCCTATTTCTAGGAAGTAGAGTGGACACGTTGGCTCACAGAATCTAGCCTAACTTTACATAAGGAATCTTTAGGTAGAGTGTAGAGCAAAGAGTCAAAAGACATTCTTAGTAGGAAAAGAAAAGTTGTTGGAAGTTCATGGCATAGGAGGCAGTCCTCTGCTGGAACTAGAGTATGTTGGGTGAATGTTTGAAAACACAATACCATGCAAACCTCATATATGAGGTAAACTTGTTTGAAATATAATTCATGCTCTGAAACCTGCTTTATTCTATATTTAATGTGAAGACCTACAGTCACAGAAAAAAAAAAACTGGTCACTTGATAGATACCAGATTAGTGTGAGGTATTTCTTGATCCCCATGTGAATTCCACCAGGTGATTAATTGATCTCCCCATGATTCACTAGTGATTTCTAAGTGATTTTCAGATGATTTCAACCTTATTTCTCTTCCCCAATTTTCAATCAGGTGTTTTTTTAAACTTGTCTCATGTAGTTTTATTTTCAACATTTCAGCATTGAGTCATTGGACTTTAAGCAGTTTTTCTCGACAGTAGTAGCCTAAGGTTCACATTTATGAATAGTGTGGATCTGCCACCAGAACTGTTAAGGGTTATGTTCACAATGACTCAGCATTTTTGCTATGATACAGCATAAAGGTGCTTAGAGTTTCCACTACTTTCTAGGAAGTGGACACGTTGGATCACAGAATCTAGCCTAACTTTACATAACAAATCAGAACTGGAAAACAGTCACAAGAAATTCTTGGTAGGAAAAAATGTAGTAGGAAGTCTATGGACTAGAAGGTAGTCCTCTGCTGAAAGTGGTGAAAGTTGGGAGGACATTTGTAAACACAACACCATGCCAGTCTCATATAAAAGGTAAACTTGTTTGCAATACAATTCATGCTCTGAATCCTGGTTCATTCTATGAAGGAAAATGAAAATGGCCACAGCAACAATACTGGTCACTTGGTAGACACCATGGGAATTCCATCAGATGTTTACTTGATGAATGCATGAATTCCTGGTGATTTCTAAGTGTTTTTCAGGTGATTTCCACCTTCTTCTTCTTACCCTATTTTCAAACAAGTGTGACCAAAGCTCATTTCATAAATTCTTATTTTCAATATTCAGCAATGAGAAAATGGCCTTAAAGAAATTTGCTGTCAACATTATTGGCCAACGGTCCACATAAAAGAATAGTGCAGGATTCCCGCATGAATTAGTTGAGAATTATACTCATAATGACTCAGCATTTTTGCTATACTACAGCCAAGTGGCGTCTACAATTTGTACCACTCTAAAGTAGCTTGGTCAAGCAGATTCAGTCTCCAAATATCAACACAATTAATGTTCACCAGCAGCCTCCATTGTGTTCAAGGAGGTTGCCTGACCACAAATAAAAACTAAGGCCAATTATTTAACAATTATCTGTTCAGCTATACCGCTGTCCTCAAGCGAACCTTCTCTTACAGACATGTCCTTTCAATTAAAGGGCCTGTAGGTGGCTATGTTACACAGACACTATCATTTTCTCAGTGGTTATCTAAATTTACCAAAAAATAGAGAAGGATAACTCAAAAGTAAGTGCCACACCATCAACCCATTATCACGTGACTACCTGTGATGCCCTCAGCCTGTCTCATGACCGTCACATAAATCCTGCAAGGAAGCCTCACGAGCATTGCAAGATTCCCTAATTCTTGTTATGAGATTTCCAGCTGACTTCCACCTTACTCTTCTCTGCAAAGCTAAAATAAGCCCCATTCAGAGCACATTGATAAAGCAGCCTCAATGTCAATATCTCAGTTTTTTTCTTGGTGGTTAAGCCAGTCTCTCACAGAATTTGTATTCTCAGGTGTGGTATACATAAATTTGACCCAGGGGTTCTTTCTGCCATCAATTGGTATCCTCACAATGACTCAGTAGTTTTCCTGAAATACAGAAAATGGCAGCTATTGTTTCCACCACTATCCTGTAGCTGCCTCACAGTATACTCAGGCTCAATATACAATGCTGCCAATGTGTGACTGTTGCCTCCATGAACATAAGGTGGTTTTCCCGACATACAGACCAAAGTGTAGGCAAATTAATGGTAAGTGACTGCATGCATATACAGTTGAATTTTAATTACATTTGTAATGTGGACATGATATTAGATTGGAGGACAGTTAGATGGCTGTCACAACCACCTTCTGCTCCATGTGGACTAATGACTTCTCAATGTTGAAGTGAATTTTCTCAGAGATATGCTCTTGTCACTACAAAGGGAGCACTACATCATACATCATCCTCCCTTGTGAAGATATGGATAGATGACACAGGCCAAATGCATAAGGCCTGTCTTTTTCTAACAGAAAGTAGAAGGGAGACTGGGACCCAAAGCACTAAGCCTGTCTTTTCTGAAAACTAATAGATAAGAGAACTTAATCCAAAAGGAAAGCCTTTACTCATATACTGTAAGTCTTATCTAGAAACCTAGGACTTTGTCTCCTGCCTCTATTTTATAATGGAATCCAGGGTGCTGACCTTGGTTTTTCAGTTCCATTTTCTACCACTATTTCCAAGAAGTAGATCTGAGAAATTAGTTCACAACATTTTTTCCAAGTTTCTCCAACATAAACTGAAATGGTGGAGTGAGACCAAATTCCAAGCCAATTTTCTCTGATCAAATGTTGCCTGGAACAATGGCTCAAAGAAAATACCTTCTTTAAGGGAGAATAAATAAAATGATGACTGTACAAATCTGAACCAAGCCTGGACCACCAAAACGGAAGAGGTTAAACTCAGGAGCACAATGACAAGATCATCCAATTGGTACCAATATCCAGTATGAAGACTGAGGCTCACAAACATCTAGCCTTGCTCCTATTACCTGAAACTACTGAGGACACCTTGGGGTAGAGAAGTAAGCTATCATCTTCTAGAAGGAGAAAGAATGGTGGATTCTGTGCACGATTCCAAGACTGTACTTCATTAAAAGGGTTTATGATAGAAATTAGGCCAAAGACACTAATCTGTGTCCTCATAACTGTACATTCAGCACAAGCTGGTTCCATGTCACCAATTTTCTTTTTATACAGTTAATGAAAGGTGACCATACTTTACAGCACCAAGCCCTTTCCCTGGTAATAGAATGTAGTTTAGGCACTAAGAAACCTGGATAAACCTAAACTGTGTTTTAATTACTTGATTGGAGAGCATGGAAGCACAGCCAAGCATTGTTTTTATTTCCAGGAAGTAAAGTGTAGACCTTGGCACAAAGAATTTAGCCTAACTTTACTTAACAGATCTTTAAATAGAGGATGTGAATACAGTCATAAGATTTTTTGGTAGGAAAAAATGTCAATGGAAGTCAATGGCCCAGGAACCAATTTTCTGCAGGAACAAGATAAGTTGATTGGATGTTTAAATACACAACACCACACCAGTCTCATTTAAAGGGTACAATCAAGTGCAAAACATTTCACAAACTGAAGTCTGATAATTGTAAGAAGGAAGATGAAAAACTACAGCCATAGCAACAAGATTAGTCACCTGGTAGACCAGATTTCTGCAGGGTTTTCCTTGATTCCCATGTGAATATTTCCATGTAATTCCCTGTTGATTACTACTCAATTTTCAGGTGACTTTTACCATATTCCTTTTTCCCTATCCCCAAACATGTGTTTTCAAAACATGTCTCATAAGCTCCTATTTTCAATATTTCAACATTGAATCATTGGCCTTTAAGCCATTTCTTCTCGACAGTAGTAGCCTAAGGTTCACCTCCAAGAAAAACGTGTATCTCCCACTAGAACTGTTAAGTGCTCACAATGACTCAGCACTTCTGCTACAATAGAGCATAACAGCGCTTAGTATTTCCACTGCTCTAAGGTAGCTTTGTCATTCGGACTCAGACTCTAAATTTCAATATGGTTGATATGTGACTGCTACTCCCATTATATACTGGCAGGTTGTCTGGGAAGAGATGAAAACTCAGGGCAGTTATCTAACGACAAGTGTATGTTAACCTATTCTGCCATTCTCAAGCACATCTCATACAGACAAAACCTTTCCATTAAAGGGCTGTTAGGTGTTTAGGTTATACACATAATCTTATTTTCTCAGTGCTTATGTAAAATTTATCAGAGATGTAGAAGTGTGACAATAAAGTGAGTGCCACACTATTACCCCATTTTCACATGATTTTCATGAGTTAGCCACAGGGCAGTCTCTTTCTGGTCATGTGAATTCTACGGCAAAGCATTGTGAGTATTGCGAGTTCTTAATTCTTCGTATGAGATTTCTAGGCGACTTTCACCTCATTAACTCTGGTAGGCTAATACAAGACTTTTCAGAACACTTTAAAGAAACTGCTTCAATGTCAGTATCTCAGCTCTTTTACCATATTGGTCAAGAGATTTCATACAAAAACAATTTTTAAGTAGCTGGGGTTTTTTTGCAAAGAGCTATTCTCTCTATGATTCGGCATTTTTCAAAAAAGAAAGCAATATGGCAGTTAGGGTTTCAACCGCTATGTATTGGCTTCCTTATAGCACACTCAGCTCAATTATGAATGCAGTCAATATGCTACTATGCCTCCACTGAGATAGAGTTTTCCTGACAAACAGACAAAAGTAGAGGCAAATTAAAGATCTTCCCACATATATCATTGACCTCACATCAGATTTGTAAAGTGGACATGATGTTGGATTGGAGGTCAGCACGAAATCTGTCTTGGCCACATTCTGTTCCACTCATACTAAAGATTTTTCAGTATTGAGAAAACTTGTTCAGTTATATGCACTTATCACTTCAAAGAAAGCGCTACATCATCTTCCCTTCTGAGGATGTGGATTGGTGACATGGGCCCAAGGCACAAAGTCTGTCTTTTCCTATTCAAAAGTAGAAGAGATTGGGAACCAAGGCACTAAACCTATACTCTCTGACAACTAGTGGATAGGAGAAGTCAAACCACAAGGAAAGTCTGTCCTCATGTAATTTGAGTCTTATCTCAAAACCTAGGAACTTGTCTCTTGCCTGAATTTCCAATGAGATTCACTGTGTTGTCCTTTATTGCAGTTACAATCCCTACCTCTATTTCCAGAAAGTAGATTTGAGAAATTAGCCCAGACTTTCTCTGACATATACTGAAAGGGTGGCATAAGCCCACAGGTCCAAGCCTGTTCAATGTGAACAAATGTTGCCTGAAATCCTTATCTCAAAGCACAAGCCTTTATTTGGAAAGAAAAAAAAAAAACCACGGAGACCGGCTCTGAACCAAACCTGGACCTCCTTAAAAAACACAGTTAAAACCAAGGTCCACAATGTCAAGACCATTCAATTGGTTACTATGTCCAGTCTCAAGACCTAGGACCACAGACATCCAAAATGACCCTTGTTACCTGAAACTCTTATGGAAAACTTGGCCTATTGAACCAAGCTGTCATCTCATAGGAGGAGAAACAATGGAGGACTCGGTGCACGCCTCCAAAACTGTACTCTCTTGGAAGCATTTATGATAGGAATTGGCCCGATGGCACCAACCCTTTGTCATCATAACAGTATATTCAGGACAATCTGGTCCCACATCACTAATTTTCTTTTTAGACAATTATTTAAAGTTTACCATAGCTTGCATTACCAAGCCTTATTTATGGTAAGAAAAGTTTGGGTGGGCTCTCAGAAACCTGGCCAAAGCCTGGACTATTTTGTAAAAAACTCAAGTGGGGAGATTAGAATCACAACCAAGTATTGCTTCTATTTCTAGGAAGTAGAGTGGATACCTTGACCCACAGTATCTAGCCTAACTTTACATAATGAATCTTTAGGTAGAGGACTTGGCAAACGGTCACAAGACACTCTGGATAGGAAAAGAAAAGTCATTGAATGTCCATGGCCTAGGAGGCAGTCCTCTGCTGGAAATGGGGTAATCTGGGTGGACAATTGAAAACACAACACTCATTTACAATACAATTCATACTCTGAAGCCTGGTTCATTTTACAACTAAAGTAAAAATCTATTGCCACAGCAACAAGATTGGTCACTTGGTAGATACCATGTTGTAGCCACCAGCCCCTGATAGACACATGGACCACCAGATATCAGTAAATTATAGGAAACACACTCTTTATTCAGCCAGCTGGGTCTGCCAGGGGTAAGCAGACCCCCCAAAATTAAGCAGCCCCAAAATGTAGAGGTAGAATTTTTAAGTCCTAAACCCCTATTCTTCATCCTGTTTTTTATCTTTTTACTAACTGTCAACCCACAGGTCAGTTGTGCAAGGGGATACAGAAGCAGAAAGCTTATTGTTAGAGTATTATGTTCCCATGGGTGATAGCCAAACAGTAATTTTCTGGCCCACACAACCAAATTTGTGATACATATTCTTTGATCCCCACGTGAATTCCTCCAAGTCTTTACTTGATCTCCTTGTGATTCCCTAGTGATTTCTAAGTGATTTTTAAGTGATTTCCACCTTGTTCTTCTTACCCTATTTTCAAACAAGTGTTATTAAAATTCATTTCATAAACTCTTATTTTCAATATTCAGCATTGAGTCATTGGCCGTTAAGCAATGCACTGTCGACAGTAGTGGCCAGCACCCTACATAAAAGAAAAGTGTGTGAGTCCTGCCTGTATTTCCTATTGGGGTCCAGTGTGCTGTCCTTGGTTGCAGTTATAATCCCTGCCTCTATTTTTTAGAAAGTAGATATGAGAAATTAGCGCAGAGAATTTCTTATGCCTTTCTCCGACATAGACTGAAATGGTGGTGTAAGCCCATGTTCCAAGCCTGTTTCTATGAAGAAATGTTGCCTTCAAAACTGGCTCAAAGTAAAAGCTTTCTTTAAGAAAGAAAAAATAAAATAGAGACTGTAGAAATCTGGACCAAACCTAGACCACTTAAAAGGAAGCAATTAAACTTAGGGCCATAACATCAAGATAATCCCATCGGTAAAAATAACCAGTCTGAAGACCTAGACACAGAAATATCCAGCCTGGCCCTGCTACCTGAAACTATTGTGGACACATTGGCCTATAAAATCAAGCTGTCATCTCCTAGAAGGAGGAAGAATGGAGGACTGGGTGCACAGTTTCAATATTGTCCTCCCTTTCAAGTATTTACAATAGAAATTGGGCCGAAGATACCAACCTGTGTCATCATAACAGTCCATTCAGCACAAACTGGTTCCATCTCACCAATTTTCTTGTTATACAGTTATTGAAAGGTGACCATACCTTATAGCACCAAGCCTTTCCCCTGGTAATGGAACATAGTTTGGGCACTAAGAAACCTTGACAAAATCCTGAACTGTTTTGTAAGTTACTCAGTTGGAGAGCCTGGAAGCACAGCAAATCATCACTTTTATTTCCATAAAGTAGAGAGGTGGCCTTGGCACACAGAATCTAGCCGAACTTACTTAACAAATCTTTAGATAGAGGACGTGGCCCAAGGTCACAAGACCTTTTTGGCTAAAAAAAAAAAAGTCAATGGAAGTCCATGTCCCATGACCTGTCCTCTGCTGGAACCAGGGTAAGTTGTGTGGATGTTTGAATACACAACATCATGCCCATGTCATTTACAGTGTATACTCAAGTGCAAAACAATTCACAAACTGAAGCCTGATTTATTGTCAGAGGGAAAGTGAAAACTTACAGCCACAGTAACAAGACTAGATACCTGGTAGACACCAGATTTCTGCAGGGTCTTTTTTGATCCCCACGTGAACCTTTTCAGGTATTCACTTGACCTTCTTGTAAATCTCTGTTTATTTCTACATGATTTTCAGGTGACTTCCACCTTATTTTTCTTCCCCTATCCTAAACAAGTATTTTCAAAACACTTCTCATAAACTTTTATTTTCAGGTCTCTGGTTTTTAAGCAGTTCCTTGTCAACAGTCATTGCCAACGGTAAACATAAAATAGTGTGGGAGCCCTACATGAAGCCACTCAGAGTTATACACACAATGACTCAGCATTTTTGCTATAATACAGAAAAATGGCACTTAGAGTTTACACTGTTCTAAGTAGCTTCATCAAGAAGACTCAGCCTCCAAATATCAACACTGTTAATTATCAACAGTAGCTTCCATTGTATTCAAGCAGGTTGCCTGACCACAGACAGATGAAAGCTAAGGCCACTTTTCTAACAATTGTTTGTTCACCTATCCCACTGTCCTCAAGCAAACTTTCTCATGATGACATGACTTTTAGATTGAAGGGCCATTAGGTTGCTATTTACACAGACACTATCATTTTCTCAGTGGTTATCTAAATTTTACCAAGGAATGGAGAAGGGTAACTCAAATGAGAGCACGACACCATCAACCCAATAATTGTGACTCCTGTGATAACCTCATATCTGTTTCTTGACTGTCACATGAATCCCACTGGGAAGCCTCATGTGTATCATGAGATTCCCTAATTCTTGTGATGAGATTTCCAGGCAACTTCCACCTCACATTTCTCTGTTAGGCTAAATTAAGCCTCTTCAGAAGGCATTGACTGAACACCCTCAATTTCGATATCTCAATTTTCTTTTATAGTTGGTTAAGAGAATCCCTCTAAAAATTTGTAGTCTGAGGTTTGGTATAAGGAAGTTCTGATACAGATATTTTTATCCTCACAATGACTCAAAATTTTTCTTACAATACAGAAAAACGGTGGCTATTGTTTTTACAACTATTCATTTGCTGCCTCACAGCACACTCAGGCTAAATTATCAACACCGCCAATGTATGAGTCCTGCCTCCATGAACATAAGGCAGATTTCCTGAAAAGCAGACCAAACTAGAATCAAATTAAAGATTATTGACTGTCCGCATATACCATGTAGACTAATGACTTTCCAGTGTTGATGTCAATTTGTTAGTGATATGCGCTTGTCACTACAAAGGGAGCAATACACCATCCTCTCTTTTGAGGATATAGACTGGTGACATGGGCCCAAGGCACAAGGCCTATCTTTTTCTAACAAAAAGTAGAAGGGAGACTGGGAACCAAAGTACTAAGCCTGTCCTCTCTGAAAATGAGTAGATAGGAGAACTTAATCCAAAGGACAAGCCTGTCCTTATGTAATTCGTGTCTTATCTAGAAACCTAGGACATTGTCTCCTGCCTCTATTGACTATTAGGAAACGGGGTGCTGAACTTGGTTTTTAGTTTCAGTTCCTACCCCTATACCAGGAAGTAAATCTGAGAAATTATCCCAAAGCATTTCTTCCGACTTTCTCAGACATAGACTGAAATGTTGGCATAAGCCCAAGTTCCAAGCCTATTTTCTGAGAACAAATGTTTCTTGGAGCCCTGACTCAGAGCAAAGCCTTCTTCATGAAAGAAAATACAAAATGGAGACTTGGAAATCTGAACCAAGCCTGGATCACCTGAAAGGAAGCAGTTAAACTCAGGGCCACAATGACATGATCATCCATTGGTAATAATACCCAGACTGAAGGCATAAGCCAATCAACATCCAGCCTGTATCCTACTACCTGAAAATATTGTGGACACCTTGGATACCTAGGCTGTCATCTCCTAGAAGGACAAAAAATGGAGGACTCGGTGAACAGTTTCAAGACTGTCCTCCTTTTAAAGTATTTATAATAGAAATTGGGCCGAAGACACCAACCTTTGTCCTCTTAACAGTTCCTCAGCACAAGCTATTTCCACGTCAACAATTTTCTTTTTATGCAATTGTTGAAAGGTGACCATACCTTATGGCACCAAACTTTTTCCTGGTAAGAGAACATAGTTTGGGCACTAAGAAATCTCAATGAAAACATACTATTTTGTAGTTACTCAATTGGAGAGCCTAAAATAAGGGACAAACATTGCTTTTATTTTCAGGAGGTAGACTGGAAACCTTTGCACACAGAATCTAGCCTAATATTACTTAACAGGTGTTTAGATATAGGACATGTCCCATGGTCACAAGATCTTGGTAGAAAAAAAAATGTCAATGGAAAGCCTAGGGTAAGTTCTGTGGATGTTTGAATAAACTACACCACATAGGTCTCATTTACAAGGTACACTCAAGTGCAAAACATTTTACAAAGTGAAGCCTGATTCATTGTAAGAAGGAAGGTGAAAACCTAGAGGCACTACAAATACACTAGTCTCCTGGTAGACACCAGATTCCTGCAGGGTCCTTCTTGATCCCCACGTGAATACCTCGAGATATCCACTTGTCCTCCATGTAATTCCCTGGTGATTACTACATGAATTTCAAATGACTTGCACCATATTCCTCTTCCCCGATCCTCAAACGAGTGTTTTCAAAACACGTCTCATACTCTTATTTTCAATATTTCAGTATTGAGTCATTGGCTTTTAAGCAATTTCTTCTCAACAATAGTAGTTTAAGGTTTCTATTGAAGAATAGCATGGATCTTCCACCAGAACCCTTAAGGGTTATGCTCACCGTGACTCGGCATTTTAACTACCACACAGTATAATGGCGCTTAGTGTTTCCACTGCTCTAAGGCAGCTTCATCATTCACACTCAGCCTCTAAATTTCAACATGGTTAATGGGTCACAGCTGCTCCCATTATATAAAATATGTTGCCTAACCAGATACAAAACTTCAAGGCACTTACCTAACAAAAGGTTTATTAGCCTATGCTGCCATCCTCAAGCATGTCTTCTCATGCAGATATACTTTTCGTCTGAAGGACTCTTAGGTGGCTGTTACACAGGTAATATTATTTTCTCAGTGCTTATGTGAATTTTTCCAAGGAATGTAGAAGTGTGACACAAAAGTGAGTGCCACACCATCACACCAATTTCAGATGATTTTCATGTGTTGCCCTCAGGCCACTCTTGTCCTGGTCCCTTGAATCCTGTGGCAAACCTCATGACAATCATGAATTTCCTAATACCTGGTACAAGAGTTCCAGGCAACTTCCACCTCAATACCTCTGCTAGGCTAAGAGAAGCCTTTTCAGAACACGTTGAAAAAACTGCCTCAATGTAAGTTTTTTCCCATATTAAGCCAGTCTCTTGCAGATTTTTAGTATGTGGTTTAATATAGAGAAATTCTTAAGCAGCTGTTCTTTTTGCAATGAAGAGGTATCCTCAAAATGACTCAGCATTTTTCATACAGTGAAGCAATATGTCAGCTATGGTTTCAACCGCTATCAATTTGGTGCCTCAGAGCACACTCAGGCTCAATTATGAACACAGCCAAAGTGTGACTTCTGCCTCCACTGACATAGGCAGTTTTCCTGACAAACTAATGAAAGTAGAGGAGAATTTGCCATGTCCTCTTTCTACCCTACTGTGTGACAATGTCCAGAGATGGGGACAGATGCTTCAAGGAATGCATCGTCAAGAACAAGGACATGGCATGTGTTTAGAGATAATTGGTTTCTTAAGAACAGTCATATTAATAAGGGGAATTTGGGTAGCACAAATTCTAGTAAGTGTAGACACTATACAAGTGGATTTCAAAATTGGCTCTGAGGAAAACATAGTAAATTCCCTGCATATGGAATCAGCTCCAGTCACTGCCTATCCAGAATGCATAAACCCTTTAATTAAACAATTATTAAGGGAAATTCCTTTTGACACGCCTCTTAAAAATGTTATGAATAAATTACAACAAGCTGAATTACTTGAACCAGCTTATACTCCTATTCCCACGCAGTTAGTAGAAAAATTAGTAAAAGATAAGAAATTTACTCATAAGCCTGTGCCTACTATGGAAGGGCCTCCTTTTGTGGCCTACTGGATATAGAAAAAACTAGTAGCTTAAGTTTGATGGAAAGGCTGGTTGGGTCAGGATCTCCTTGGTGCTTAAAAACAAAGGAACGAAAACAGCTTAGAAAAGCAGCTTTGTAAAACTAATTTTTAAAATGTTTTCCTCGATACTGCACCAAGGAAACTGTCAAACAGTTATGAAAAAGTTTCAGCTTAAACTTTAGATAACAGCATAAATAAAGTAGCAACTGAAAGATTTATTTAGACAAAAAGAAGAACAATGTCTGCCCATGAGCCAATATTTGATGTTATGAATACCTCTATCTATCACCTTTACTTAAGTCAAAATTTATAAGAATTAAAAGTTTAGATTGTTCCATCAGGTAGTTCTATTCCAATGATTGAGAAAAAAGAATGTACTAATTAATCATAAATAATAATATACTCTGTAAGATTTTCTGTTTTGCTTAATCATAGAAATTTAACTCTCTGTTACCTTAACAACAAAGTATAATCAAATGCCAAAATAGAAAGTATAAAAGTTGTACTCACATCATAATATAACGGAACAGTATCACATCACCTCTGAGCTGTGTAGTTGACTGTATCCCACGCTGACGCCTTGCACACCTTCGGGGCCCCCTGGATTCTGTCACGGCTGAACCACGGCAAGAATTAAAGATCATTGACTGCCAACTTAATCAGTTGACTTCACATAAGATTTGTAATGTGGACATGACATTCGATGGATGTCAGTACGATATCTGTCTTGGCCACCTTTTGTTTCACACATACTAATGATTTCTCATTGTTGATGTGAATATTCTCAGTTACATGCACTCATCACTTCCAAGAAAGCATTATATCATCTTTTTTTGTGAGGATGTGGATTGGTGACATGTGCCTAAGCACAAGGCCTGTCTGTTCCTAACAAAAAGTAGAAGGGAGACTAGGAATTAAGGCACTGCGCATATACTGTCTGAAAATTAGTAGATAGGATAAACCTCAGGGCAAGTCTGTCCTCACGTTATTTGAGTCTTATCTCAAAACCTAAGACCTTGTCTCCCATCTGCTTTTTCTATGGGGATCCAGTGTGCTGGCATTTGCACTTACAATTCCTACCTCTATTTCCAGAAAGATAATGAGACATTAGCCAGAGCATTTCTTATGACTTTCTCTGACATAGACTGAAACAGTGGTGTAAGCCCTCAGTTCCAAGCCTGCTTTCTGTGAACAAATGTTGACTGAAGTTCTTCTCTTGAAGAAAAAAACTCCTTTAGAGAAGAAAAAAAACAAAGACTGTAGATATCTGAACCAAGCCAGGACCTTTTAAAAAGACATAGTTAATCCCTAGGCCCACAATGTCAAGACCATCCAATTACTAACAATGTCCAGTCTCAAGATCTACCCACCTTGTTCCACCTTGCACCTTGTTCCAGAAACACTTGTGGACTACTTGGCCTATAGAATCTCCTAGGAGGATTAAGAATAGAAGACTCAGCGCACACCTCCAAGACTGTTCTACCTTGAAAGCATTTACAATAGAATTTGGGCTGATGGCACCAACATTGTGTCATCATAACAGTACCTTCAGTACCACCTGGTACTACATCACCAATTTTCCTTTTAGAGAATTATTGAAAGGTAATCATAGCTAGCAGCACCAAGCCTTCTTCTGGTAAGAGAAGATAATGTGGGCACTAAGAAACCTGTCCAAAGCCTGGACTGTTCTTTAAAAAAGTTGATTGGGCTGCATGGAATCACAACCAAGAACTGCTCCTATTTCGAGGAAGTAGGGTGGAGACCTTGGCCCACAGAATCTAGCCTAACTTTACATAACAAATTTTAAAGTAGGAGACTTGGCAAATGGTCACAAGACATTCTTGATAGAAAAAATGTTGGAAGTCTATGGCCTAGGAGGCAGTCCTCAGCAGAAACTCGGGTAAGTTGAGTGGATGTTTGAAAACACAACACCACGCCAGTCACATATATAATGTAAAGTCATTTGCAATACTATTCATGCTCTGAAGCCTGCTTCATTCTTCAAAGTATAGTGAACAACACTACAGCCACAGTAACAAGACTGGTCACTTGGTAGATACAAGATTTATGCAGGGGATTTCTAGGTCCCCTTGTGAATTCCACCAGGTGTTTACTTGATCTCTTGTGATTCCCTAGTGACTATTAAGTGTTTTTCAGGTGATGTCCACCTTATTTTTCTTCCCCTATTTTCAATCTAGTGTTTTCAATAAACATTTTATAATCTCTTATATTCAAGATTCAACATTGAGTCATTGGCCTTTAAGCAATTCCCTGTCAACAGTAGTGGCCAGAGACCCTCATAAAAAAATAGTGTAGGAGTCCCACATGAAGCTGATCAGAGTTATATTTACCATGACTCAGCATTTTTGCTGTACTAGAGCAAAATGGTGCTTACACTTTGCACCGTTCTAAAGTAGCTTCATAAAGCAGACTCAGCTTCCAAATACGAATACAGTTAATGTTCGACAGCAGCTTTCATTACATTCAAGCAGGTTACCTGACCACAGATAAAACCTAAGGCCAGTTTACCAATACTCATGTTTGTTAACCTTACCACTGTCCTCAAGTAAACTCTCATGCAGACATGACATTTCAAATGTAGAGTCGTTAAGTGGCTATGTTACTCAGAGACTATCATTTTCTCAGTGGTTATCTGAAAGTTACCAAGGAATGGAGTAGGGTAACTCAAAATGAGGGTTACAGCATCAACCTAATATCATGTGACTACCTGTAATGCCCTTAATTCTGTCTATTGAGGGGAATGTGAATCTTGCAGGGTAGGCTCGTGAGTATTGTGAGATTCACTAATTCTTGTTGTGAGATTTTCAGGTGACCTCCACCTCACTTGCCTCTGTTAGGCTAAAATAAGCCTCTTCAGAACATGTTGATGGAACAGCCTCAATGTCAATATCTCCTCAGTTTTCTTTCATTGGTGGTTAAGCCAGTCCCTCTCAGATTTTGTAGTCTGAGGTTTGGTATCGAGAAATTCTGAGGCAGCCTTTTTTTGTTTTTTTTTTTTGTTTTTTGCAATCAAGTGGTAATATTACAGTGACTCAGCATTTTTCGTACAATACAGAAACAGGACAGCTTTTGTTTTCACCACTATCCAGTCGCTGCCTCACAGCACACTCAGGCTCAATTTCCAAGGCTGCAAATGTGCGAATGTTGCCTCCATGAATATAAGACAGTTTTCATGAGAAATAGACAAAAATAGAGGTGAATTAAAGATCATTGTGTGCCCATATGTATCATTGACTTCAAATTAGATTTCTAATGTGGACATGACATTTGAATAGAGGACCATTAGGAGGCTGTCTTGGCCACCTTCTGTTCCATGTAAACTAATGAATTCTCAGTATTGATGTAATTTTCTCTTACTAAGCATTTGTCACTACAAAGGCAGCATTGGCCCAAGGCACAAGACTTGTCTTTTCCTAACCTAAAGTAGGTACCCAAAGCACTATGCCTATTCTCTCTGAAAACTAGTAGATAGGAGAACTTAATCCAAAGATCAAGCCTGTCCTCATGTAATTTGAGGCTTATCTAGAAGCCTTGGTCTTTGTATCCTGCTTTATTTCCAATTAGGAACCAGGGTGCTGACCTTGGATATGCAGTTTTTATCCCTACCTCTATTTGCAGGAAGTATTTCTGGGAAATTATTCCACAGAATTACTTATGACTTTCTGCAACATCGACTGAAATTGTGGCATTAGCCCAAGTTCCAAGCCTGTTTTCTGTGAACAAATGTTGCCTAGAAATCTGGCTCAAAGCAATAGCCTTCTTTGAGAAGAAAAAATAAAATGGAGAATGTGGAAATCTGAACCAAGCCTGGACCACCTAAAAGGACGTCGTTATACTCAGGGCCACAACATCAAGATCATCCAATTGATAACAATATGAAGTTTGAAGATCTAGGCTCATAAACATCCAGCCTGGCCTCTGCTTTCTGAAACTATTGTGGACACCTCGGCTTACAGAATCAAGCTGTCATCTCTTAGAAGGAGGAAAAATGAAGAACTCAGTTCATGGTTCCAAGTCATTTAAAAGAATTTACGATAACACTTGGACCAAAGACATAAAACTGTGTCATCATAACACTGAATTCAGCACAAACTTGTTCCAAGTCAGCAATTTTTCTTTTATACAATTACTGAAAGGTGACCATACCTTACAGCATGAAGCCTTTCCCTGGTAAGAAAAAATAGTTTGGTCACTAAAAAACCTGGATCTAAGCCTGAAGTGTTTTGTAAGTAACTCGGTTGAAGAGGCTAGAAACACAGCCAAGCATTGCTTTTATTTCCAGGACGTAGAGTGGAGACCTTAGCACACATAATCTAGCCTAATTTTACTCAACAGATCTTTTTAAAATGCGTTTCATGAACTCTTATTTTTAATATCTCAGCATTGAGTCATTGGCCTTTAAGCAATTTCTTCTCAACAAGAGTAACCTAAGGTTCACCTTCAAAAAGATTATGGATCTCCCATCAGAACTGTTAGAGTTTCTGCCTACATGACTCAGCAATTCTGCTACAATACAGCATAATGGCATTTAGAGTTTCTAAGGTTGCTTCATCATTAGGACTCATTCTTTAAATTTCAACCTGGTTAATGTGTGAGAGCTGCTCCCATTGAATACAAGCAGTTTGCCTGACCAGAGTCAAAATTTCAGGGCAGTTACCTAATGACAAGTGTGTGTTAGCCTATGGCGTGGTCCTCAAGCACATCTTCTCATGCAAACATGACCTTTTTAATGAACAGCTATTTGGTGGCTATGTTACATAGGTAATCTTATTTTCTCAGTGCTTAGGTTAAATTTACCAAGACATATAGAAGGGTGACACAAAAATGAGCACCAGCCATCAACCCAATTTCAAGTGATTTTCATGTGTTGCCCTCAGGCCAATCTTCTCCTGTTAACGTGAATCTCATGGCAAAGCCTCATGAGTATCATGAGATTACCTAATTCTTGGTATGAGATTTTTAGGCAACTTCTACTTTATGATATCTGCTATGCTAATTCAAGCATTTTTAGAACACATTGAAGTAACTGCCTCAATGTCAGTATCGCAACATTTTTTCCATTTTTGTTAAGCGAGTCTCTCATAGTTTTATAGTCTGTGGTTTGATATAAAGAAATTTCTATGCAGCCGTCCTTCTTGAAATGCAGAGGTATCCTCTCAATAACTCAGGGTTTTACCTACAATAAAGCAGTATGGCAGCTAAGGTTTCAACAGCTATTTGCTTTTTCATAGCACACTCAGGCTCAATTACAAACACCACCTATGTGTGACTTCTGCCTCCACTGACATAGGTAGTTTTCCTGACAAATAGACAAAAGTAGAGTAGAATTAAAGATCATTGACTGACCACATATACCAGTGACCTCACATAAAAGTTGTATTGTGGATATGACAGTTGATTGGAGGTCAGTATGAAGTCTGTCTCAGCCACCTTCTCTACCACACACAGTAATGATTTCTCTGTGTTGATGTGAATTTTCTCAGTGATATGCACTCGTCTCTTTAAAGAAAGCACTACATCATCTTCCCTTGTGAAGATGTGGATTGGTGACATGTGCCCAAGGCAAAAGGCCTTTCTTTTCCTAACAAAATATACAAAGGATACTGGGAACTAAGGCACTAAGACTATTCTCTCAGAAAACTAATAGATCAGATAACTTCAACCACTGGGCAATTCTGCACTCATGTAATTTGAGTCTTATCTTAAAATCTAGGACCTTATCTTATGCCTGCATTTTCTATTTGGATATATCGTGCTGTCCTTGGTTGCAGTTGCATTCCTTATCTCTATTTACACAAAGTAGATTTGAGAAATTAGCTCAGATTTCTCCGACATAGACTGAAAGTGTGGCATAAGTCCACAGTTCCAAGCCAGTTCTCTGTGAAAAAATGTTGCCTGAAGTCCTTGTCTCAAAGCAAAAGCCTTCTTTAGGGAAGAAAAAGTAACATGGAGACTGTGGAAATCTGAACCAAGCCTGAACCTCATTAAAGAACACAGCTAAAACTAAGCTCCACAATGTCAAGGCCATGCAATTGGTAAGAATACCAAGTTTCATTACCTAGGGCCACAAACGTCCAGCCTAGCCCCTATTACCTCAAACTCTCATGAACACTTTGCCTTAGAAAACCAAGCTGTCATCTTTTAGGAGTAAGAAAAATGGAGGACTTGGTGCATACCTTCAAGATTTTACTCCCTTGAAAGCATTATTATAGAATTGGGATGATGGCACAAACCTTGTGTCATCATAACAGCACAACCTGGGGCCACGTCACCAATTGTTCTTTTAGATAATTCTTGAAATGTGACCATAACTTGCAGAACCAAACCTTTCTTCTCTTCTGGTAAGAGAAGATAGTGTGGGCACTCACAAACCTAGCCAAAGCCTAGACCATTCTTTAAAAAACTAGATTAGAGAGCTTGGAAACACAACCAAGTATTAGTCCTATTTCTCAAATGATGAATGAAGACCTTGGCCCACAGAATCTAGTCTAACTTTACATAAAAAATGTTTAGGTAGACAACTTGACCAATGGTCACAAGACATTTTTTGTAGGAAAAGAAAAGTTGTGGGAAGTCCACGGCCAAGGAAAACTCCTCCGCTGGAAGTGGGTAAACTGTGTAGACATTTGAAAACACAATACTGCGCCAACTCATATATAAGGTAAACTCATTTGCAATATGATTCATGCTCTGAAGCCGGGTTCATTCTACAAAGTAAAGTGAAAACCTACAACCACAGCAACAAGACTGGTCACTTGGCAGATATCAGATTACTGCAGGTTATTGCTTGATCCCCATGTAAATACCACCAGGTGTTTATTGTAACTCATCTTGATTCCCTAGTGATTTTTAAGTGAGTTTCAGGGGATTTCCACCTTATTACCCTCCCCCTATTTTCAAACAAATGTTTTCAAAACTCATCTCATAAACTTTTATTTTCAATATTCAGCATTGGGTCCCAGTCTCACAGTCAATATCTTCATTTTCTTTTCTTAGTGTTCAAGCCAGTCCCTCTCAGAATTTGTAGTCTAAGGACTGGTATTGGGAAATTATGAGGCAGCAGTTCTTTCTGCCATCAAGTGGTATCCTCATAATGACTCAACATTTTTCTAACAATGCAGAAAAATGGCAGCTATTGTTTTTACCATTATCCAGTCACTGTCTCATAGCACACTCGGCTAAATTATCAAAGACACCAATGTGTGACTGTTTCCTCAATGAATATAAGGCAGATTTTCTAACTAACAGACAAAACTATAGGCAAATTAAAAATCATTGACTGCCTGCATATATCTTTGACTTCAAATTAGATTTGTAAAGTGGACACAATATTCGATTGGAGGACAGTTAGGAAACTCAAGCAGTTTCTGCCTCATGTAGACTAATGACTTCTCAGTGTTGATGTGAACTTTCTCAGTGATATGCACGTATCACTACAAAGGGAATACTACATTATCCTCTCTTGTGAAGATATATATTGGTGACACTGTTTGAAGGCACAAGGCCTGTCTTTCCTAACAGAAAGTAGGGAGATTGGGACCCAAATCAGTAAGCCTATCCTCTCTGAAAACTTGTAGATAGAAAAACTTAATCCAATGGGCAAGCCTGTCGTCATGTAATTTGAGTCTTATCAAGAAACCTATGACCTTGTCTCCTGCCTCTATTTCATATTGGGAACCAGGGTGTTGACCTTTGTTTTGCATTTTCAATTCTTACCTCTATTTCCAGAATTTAGATTTGAGATATTATCCTAGAGCATTTTTTTCAGACTTTCTCCATCATAGACTGAAATGATGGCATTAAACCAAGTTCCAAGCTTGCTATTTTTATGACCAAATGTTGCCTGGAGCCCTGGCTCAAAGCAAAAGCCATCTGCAGGGAAGAAAAAATAAAACAGAGACTGTGGAAATCTGAACCAGGCATTTAACCAAAAAAGCAGTTAAACTCAGGGCCACAACATCAAGATTATCTAACTGGTAACAATATCTAGTCTGAAGAACTAGGCCCATAAACATCCAGCCTGGCCCCTGCTACCTGAAAATATTAAGGACACCTTCACCTATAGAATCAAGCTGTTCAAATTCTAGAAAAAGGAATAATGGAGGACTTGATGCACAGTTCCAAGACTGACCTCCCTTTAAAGTATTTATGATAGAAATTGGGCCGAAGACACAGAACTGTGTCTTCATAACAGTACATTCAGCACAAACTGGTTTCGTGTCTCCAATTTTTTTTTATAAATATTATTGAAAGATGACCATACTTTATAGCACCAAGCCTTTCCCCTGGTTATAGATCATAGTTTGTGCTCTAAGAAACTTGGATCACAGCCTGAACCATTTTGTAAATTTCTTGACTGGGGAGCCTGGAAGCACAGCCAAACATTGCTTTTATTTCCAGGAAGTAAAGTGGAGACCTTGGCACACAGAATCTAGCCTATTTTTACTTAATGAATCTTTAGATAGAGGATGTGGCACATGATAATTAGAACTTCTTTGTAGAAAAAATGTCGATGGAAGTCCAAGGCCCAGGACCCAGTCCTCTGCTAAAACTAGGGTAAGTTGTGTGGATGTTTGACTACACAACACCACGCTGGACTTATTTACATTATGCACTCAAGTGTCATTAATTTAACAAATTGAAGCCTGATTCATTGTAAGAGGTAAGGTGAAAACCTACAGCCACAGCAATAAGACTAGTTACTAGGTAGACCAGATTTCTGCAGGGTCTTCCTTGATTTTCACGTGCATCACTACAGGTATTCACTACAACTCCTTTTAATTTCCTGGTAATTACTACCTGATTTTCAGGTGACTTCCACCTTATTTCTTTTTGCCTATCCTCAAACAAGTGTTTTCAAACATGTCTCATGAGTCATTAGCTCTTAAGCAATTTCTTCTACAGTATTAGCCTCAGGTTCACCTTCAAAAATAGCTTGGATTAACATCAGAGCATTAAGTGTTATGCTCACAATCACTCAGCATTTCTGCTACAATACAGCCTAATGGTGTTTAGAGTTTCCATGGCTTTAAGGTAGCTTCATTATTTAGACTCAGAGTCAAAATTTTAATGCAGTTGATGAATGACCACTGCTCTTATTGTATATAAGCAGGTTTCCTGACCAGAGACAAAAATCTCAGGGCTGTTACTTAATGACAATATGTGTTAGCCTATGCCACCATCCTCAATTAAGTCTTCTCATGCAGACATGACCTTTTGATTGAATATCTCTTAGGTGGCTATGTTACACAGAGAATCTTATTTTCTCAGTGCTTATGTGAATTTTACCAAGGAATGTAGAAGGGCAACACAAAAGTGAGCACCACACCAGCACCCTAATTTCACATTATTTTTGTATGTTGCCTTTGGCCAGTCTCTTTCTGGTCACTTGAATCCAGCAGGAAAGCCTTGTGAATATCACAAGATTTCCTAAGTCTTAGTACTAGATTTCCCAGTGATGTCCACCTTAATACTTCTGCTAGGCTAATACAGCATTTTCAGAACACTTCAAAGAACCTGCCTAAATGTCAGTATCTCAGGTTCTTTTCCATTTTGGTTAAGCCAGTCTCTCAAATTTTTAGTCTCTCGTTTGACATAGAGAAATTCTTAAGCAGCTATTCTTTTTGCAATGAAGTATCTTCACAATGACTCAGAATAATTCCTAGAATAAAGCAATATGGCAGCTATGGTTTCAACCGCTATCCATTCGCTTCCTCACAGCACATTCAGGGTCAATTATTATTGCAGCCGCTGTGTGAATTTTACCTCCACTGACATAGGCATTTTTCCTGAAAAACAAACAACAATAGAGGTGAATTAATGATGTCACTTCAAAGAAAGCACTACATCATCTTCCCTTATGAGGATGTAGATTGGTGACATTGGCCAAGGCACACGGTCTGTCTTTTCCTTACAAAAACTAGAAGAGATAGTTGGAACCAAGTTACTATGCCTATCTTCTCTGAAATCTAGTAGATAGGATAACTTAAACCACAGAGCAAGTCAGCCCTTATGTAATTTGAGTCTTATCTTGAAACCTAGGAACTTGTCACCAGCCTGCATTTCCTATTAGGATCCAGTGTGCTGTCCTTGGTTGCAGTTACAACCCCTACCTCTATTTCCAGTAAGAAGATTTGAGAAATTAGCCCAGACTTTCTCCAACATAGACTAAAATGGTGGTGTAAGCCCACAGTTTCAAGCCTGTTCTCTTTGAACAATTGTTGCCTGAAGTCTTTGAGTCCAAGAAAAAGCCTTTTTTATGGAACAAAATGTAAAACAGAGACTGAGAAAATCAAAACCAACCTGGACCTAAAAAGACATGGTTAAATCCCAGGCTCACAACATCAAGATCATCCAATTTGTAACAATGTCCAGTCTCAAGACCTGACACATAAACATGCAATCTATCCCTTATTACCTGAAACTTTTATGGACACAATGTCCGATAGAACCAAGCTGTCAACTCCTAGGAGCAGGAAGAAATGAGGACTTAGTGCACGCCTCTAAGGCTGTTCTCCCTTGAAAGCATTTATAATAGAAATTTGGCCAATGGCACCAACCCCGTGTCATCATAACAGTACATTCAGCACAACCTGATCCCATGTTACCAAATTTTCTTTTAGACAATTAAGGAAAGGTGACCGTACATTGCAGTACCAAGACTTTCTTCTGGTAAGAGAAAGTAGTGTCAGCACTCTAGCTAAAGCCTGGACTATTCTTTAAAAAACTCAACTAGGGAGCTTGGAATCACAACCAGGCATTGCTCCTATTTCTAGGAAGTAGAGTATAGATCTTGGCCCATAGAATCTAGTCTGTCTTTACATAATGAATCTTTAGGTAGTGACTTGGCAAACAGTCACAAGATATTTTGGTAGAAAAAGAAAAGTCATTAGAAGTCCATGGCCTAGGAGCTAGTCCTCTGCTAGAACTGGGGTAAGTTGAGTAGATTTTTGTAAACACATCATGATGCTTACTTATCTCATATATAACATCAACGCATTTGCAATATGATTCATGCTCTGAAGCCTGGTTCATTTTATGAAGTAAAATGAAAACCTAAGTCCACAGCAACAAGACTGGTCACTTGGAAAATACTAGATTTGTTTGTTGTATTTCTTGATCCCCATGTGAATTCTACCAGGTGTTTACCTGATCTCCTCTTGATTCTCTAGTGATTTTCAGGTGATTTTCACCTATTTCTCTTCCCTTATCTTCAAACAAGTGTTTTCAAAACTCTTCTCATAAACTCTTATTTTCAACATTCAGCATTGGGTCATTGGTCGTTAAGCAATTCTCTGTCAATGGTAGTGGCAAAATGTCCACATAAAAGAATAGTGCAGAAGTCCCACATTAAGCCTTACAGATTTATACTCAAAATGACTCAGTACCTTTGTTATAATATAGCACAATGATGTTTAGAGTTTACACCACTTTAAAGTAACTTCATCAAGCAGACTCAGTCTCCAAATATCAATGCAGTTAATGTTCGACAGCAGCTTCCATGTGTTCAAGCAGGTTGCCTTACTACATATGAAACCTAAGGACAGAAAACTAGCAACAATTGTATGTTCACTTATGCAGCCATCCTCAAGCAAATCTTCTAAGGCAGACATGATTTTTTGATTGAATGACCATTAAGTGGCTATGTTACACAGACACTATCATTTTCTCAGTGATTATATAGATTTTATCAAGGAATGGAGAAGGGTACTCAAAAGTGAGTGCCACACCATCAACCCAATATCATGTGACTCCCTGTGATGCCCTTAGGCCTGTCTTTTGACAGTCATATGATTCCCACAGGGAAGGCTTGTGAGTATCACAAGATTCCCTAATTCTTGTGATGAGATTTCCAAGTGACTTCCACCTCACATGCCTCTGCTAGGCTAAAAGATGCCTAATCAGAACAGCCTCAATGTCATGGTCTCAGTTTTCTTTCCTTGGTGGTTAAGGCAGTCCATCTCAGAATTTGTATTCTGAGATTTGGTATAGAGAATATCTGAGGCAAATGTTCTTTCTGCCATCAAGTCATATTCTCATAATGACTAAGCTTTTTTACTATGATAGAGATAAAAGATGGCTATTGTCTCCACCACTATTCAGTCACTACCTTACAGCATACTCTGTATCAATTGTCAACATCACCAATGTGCAAATTTTGCCTCCATGAACATAAGGCAGTTTTCTTGACAAATAGACCAAACTAGAGGTGAATTAAAGATCATTGATGGCCCACATACACTGTTGACTTCAAATTAGATTTGTAATGTGGACATGACATTCGATTGGAGGACAGTTAGAGGCTGTCTTTGCCACTCTCTGCTCCAAGTAGACTAATGACTTCTCAGTGTTGATGTGAATTTCCTCAGTGATATGCACTTGTCACTACTTTGATAGCAATACATCATTCTCCCTTGTGAGGATAAGGATTGGTGACAAAGGCCCAGGGCACAAGACCTGTCTTTTTCTAACAAATAGTTAAAGGGAGACGAGGACCCAAAGGACTAAGCCTGTTCTTTCTGAAAACTAGTAGGATAACTTAATCAAAAGGACAAGATTGTCCTCATGTAATTTGAGTCTTTTCTAAAACCCTAGAACCTTGTCTTCTGCCTGCATTTCCTATTGAGATCCAGGGTGCTGTCCTTGGTTGCAGTTACAATCCCTCCCTCTGTTTGCAGAAATTAGATTTGAGAAATTATGCCAGAGAATTTTTTATGACTTTCTCTGTCATAGACTGATAGGATGGCATCAGCCCACAGTTCTAAGATTGTGCTCTGTGAACAAATGTTGCCTGAATTCCTTGTCTCAAAGCAAAAGCCTACTTTAGAGAAGAAAAAATAAAATAAAGACTGTGGAAATCAAGCAAGCATGGACCTCTGAAAAGGACATAGTTAAAACCCAGGCCCACAACATCAAGACCATCCATTTGGTAACAGTGTCCAGTATCAAGACCTAGGCCCACAAACATTTAGCTTGGCCCTTGTTATCTGAAACTCTTGTGGACATCTTGGCTTATAGAAACAAGCTGTCATCTCATAGAAGGAAGAAAAATGGAGGACACAGTGTACGCCTTCAAGACCATACTCCCTTGAAAGCATTCATGATAGAAATTGAGCCTTTTTCACCAACCCTGTGTCATCATAACAGTACATTCAGCACAACCTGGTCCCACATCACCAATTTTCCTTTTATGCAATTATTGAAAAGTGATCATAACTTACAACACCAAGCCTTTCTTCTGGTAATGGAACATTGTTTGGGCACTAAGAAAACAGGAATAAGCTTGAACTGTTTTGTAAGTTACTTGATTGGAGAGCCTGAAAGCACGGCCAGATTTGCTTTTATTTCCAGGAGGTAGAGTGGAGACTTTGGCACACAGAATCTAGCCTAACTTTACTTAATGGATATTTAGACAGAAGATATGGCACATGGTCACAAGACCTTCTTGGTAGAAAAAAATACGATGGAAGTCCATGGTCCAGGACCCAGTTTTCTGCTGGAACTAGGGTAAGTAGTATGGACGTTTGACTACACAACAACACTCCAGTCTCATTTACAAGGTACACTCGAGTGCAAAACATTTCACAAACTGAAGCCTGATTCATTGTAAGAGGGAACGTGAAAACCTACAGCCACAGGAAAAGGACTAGTCATCTGGTAGACAACAAGTTTCTGGAGGGTCTTCCTTGATGTGCACATGAATCTCTTCAGGTATTCACTTGATCTCCATGTAATTCCCTGGTGATTACTACCTGATTTTCAGATGACTTCCACTTTATTCTTCTTCCCCTATTTTCAAACAAGTGTTTTCAAAACACATCTCATAAACTCTTATTTCCAATATTTAGCATTGAGTCTTTGGTATTTAAGCAATTTCTGCTCAACAGTAGTGGCCAACGGTCTACATAAAAGAATAATGGAAGAGTCATGCATTAAGCGGTTCAGCATAATATTCACAATGACTCAGCATTTTTTATATAATACAGCAAAATTGCTCTTACAGTTTACACCACTCTAAAGTAGCTTCGTCAAGCAGACGCAGCCTCCAGATATCAATACATTTAATGTTCGACGGCCACTTCCACTGCATTCAAGGAGGTTGCCTGACCACAGAGGAAACCTAAGTTCAGTTACCTAACAATAATTGTCTGTTAACTTAAGCCGCCATCCTCAAGTGAACCTTCTCTCACAGATATGTCCTTTCTATTGGATGGCCATCAGGTGGCTATGTTTCACAGACACTACCATTTTCTCAGTGGTTATCTAAATTTTACCAAGGAATAGAGAATGGTATCTCACAAGTAAATGCCACAACATCAACCCATTATCATGTGACCCATTGTGACGCTCTTAGGTCTGTCTTTTGACAGTCACGTGAAACCCGCAGGCAAGCCTCATGAGTATCACAAGATTACCTAATTCTTGTTACAAGATTTTTAGGGGATTTTGCTTTCCTCTGCTAGGCTAATATGAGCCTCTTCAGAAAGCATTAATGTAACAGCCTCAATATCAATATTTCAGTTTTCTTTCCTTGGTGGTTAAGCCTGTCTTTCCTAGAATTTGTAGTCTGAGGTTTAGTATAGAAAAATTAGGAGGCAGCCTTTCTTTCTGCCATCAAGTGGTATTCTCACATTGACCCAGCATTTTTTTACAATACAGAAAAATGATGGCTAATGTTTATACCACTATCCAGTCTCTGCCTAAAACACACTCAGGCTCATTATCAATGTCTCCAATGTGCAACTGCTTCCTCCACAAATATAAGGTAGTTTTCATGACAAAAAGACCAAACTAGAGGCAAATTAAAGATCACTGACTGTCCGCATATACCGTTGACTTTAAATTAGATTTGTAATGTGGACGTGACATTCTATTGGAGGATAGTTAAAAGCTTGTCTCAGCCACCTTTTACTCCACGTAGACTTCTCAGTGTTGATATGAATTTTCTCAGTGATATGCACTTGTCACTACAAAGTGAGCCCTACATCATCCTCCGTTGTGAGAATATTGAGTGGTAATATGGGTCCCTGGAATAAAGTCCGTCTTTTCCTAACCAAAAGATAAAAAGAGACTGGGACCTAAAGCACTAAGCTTGCTTCTCTGAATACTAGTAGAAATGAGAACTTAATCCAAAGGGCAAATCTGTCCTCAAGTAATTTCAGTCTTATCTAGAAACCTAGGACCTTGTTTCCGGCCTCTATTTTTCTTTAAAAACAAGGGTACTGACGTTTATTTTGAAGTTTCAATTGCTACCCCTGTTTTCAGGAAGTAGATCTGAGAAATTAGCCCACAGCATTTCTTCTGACTATCTCTGACATAGACTGAAATACTGGCATAAGCCCAAGTTCCAAGCCTGTTTTTGTATGTGTGTGTGAACAAATGTGACTTAGAGCACTGGCTCAAAGCAAACACCTTCCTTAGGGAAGAAAAAATAAAATGAAGACTATGGAAATATGAAGCAAGCGTGGACTACCTACAAGGAAGCAGTTAAACTCAGTTATACAACTTCAAGATCATCTAATTCGTAACAATAACTAGCCTAAAGAACTAAGTCCATAAACATCCAGCCTGGACCCTGATATCTGAAACTATTGTGGACACCTTGGCTTACAGAATCTACCTGTCATCTCATAGAATAAAGTGGAATAGAGGACTCGGTGCATGGTTCCAAGTCCATCCTCCTTTTAAAGTATGTATGATAGAAATTGGGCTGAAGACACCAATCTGTGTTATCATAACAGTACATTCAGCACAAACTGACTCCACATCACTAATTTTCCTTTTATACAATTATTAAAAGGTGATTATATCTTATGACACCAAGCCTTTACCCTGGTAATAAAACATAGTTTGGGCACTAAGGGACATAGATCAAAACATGAACTGTGTTGCAAGTTATCGTTTGGAGAGTCTGGAAGCATGGCCAATTATTGCTTTTATTTCCAGGGAGTAGATTGGAGACCTTGGCACACAGATTCTAGCCTAATCAATCTTTAGATAGAGGATATGGCCCATGGTCACAAGACATTCTTAGTAGGAAAAAAATGTCTTTGGAATTCCATGGTTTAGGACCCAGTCCTCTAGTAGAACTAGGGTAAGTTGTGTAGACGTTTGAATATACAGCACCATGCCAGTCGCATTTACAGGGTACACTCGAGTGCAAAACATTTCAAAATCTCAAGCCTGATTTATTGTAGGAGGGAAACTGATAACCTACATGGCAGCAGCAAGACTAGTCTCCTGGTAGATTTCAAATTCTTGCAGGGTCTTCCTTGATCCCCAAGTGTATCTCTCCAGCTTTGACTTGAACTACATGTAATTCTCTGGTAATTACTACCTGATTTTTAAGTGACTTCCACCTTATTCCTCTTTCTCTATTCTCAAACAAGTGTTTTTTAACATGTCTCATAAACTCTTATTTTCAATATTTCAGCATTGTGTCATTGGCCTTTAAGCAATTTCTTCTCAATAGTAGTAGCTTATGTTTCACCTTGAAAAATACTGTAGATCTCACACCAGAATCGTTAAGGGTTCTTAAGCTGCCATTCTTTTTGCAATGAAGAAATATCCTCAAAATGACTCAGCATTTGATCTGCAATAAAGCAATATGGCAGCTAAGGTTTCAACGGCTATCCATTTGCTGCCTCACAGCACACTCAGACTCAATTATGAACGCAGCCAATGTGCAACTTCTACCTCCACTGACAGGAAGTTTTTCTGACAAACAGACAAAAGTAGAGATGAATTAAAGATCATTTACTGCCCACAGATACCATTGACCTAATATAAGATTTGTAATGTGGACATGACATTAGATTAGAGGTCAGTACAAAGTCTGTCTTGACCACCTTCAGTTCCATGCATACTAATTATTTCTCAGTGTTGATGTATATTTTTTCAGTTATATGCACTTGTCACTTTGAAGAAAGCACTACATCATCTTCTCTTGTGAGGATGTGGAATGGTGACTTTGACCCAAGGCACAAGGCCTATCTTTTCATAACAAAAAGTAGAAGGGAGCCTGGTAACCAAGGCACTAAGCCTATGCTCTCTGAAAACTAGTAGATAGGAAAACTTAAACCACAGGGGAAGTCTGTCCTCATATAATTTGAGTTTTAGCACCAAACATAGGTCCTTGTCTTATGTCTGCATTTTATTGGGATCCAGTGTGCTGTTCTTGGTTGCAGTTACAATTTCTATATCATTTCCAGAAAGTAGACTTGAGGAATTAGCCCAGAGCACTTATAACTTTCTTTGATATATACTGAAAGAGTGGCATAAGCCCAGAGTTTCAAGCAAGTTCTCTGTGAAAAAATGTTTCCTGAAGTTCTTATCTCAAAGCAAAAGCCTTTTTTATGAATGAAAAATAAAACAAAAATTGTGGAAATTTGAACCAACATAGACCTCATAAAAGAGCATAGTTAATTCCCATACTCACAATGACAAGACCATTCAATTGGTAACAATGTCCAGTCTGAGTACCTAGGCCCATAAACATCCAGCCTGGCCCTTGTTACCTGAAACTCTTGTAGACACTTTGGCCTATAGAACCAAGCTGTCATCTTTTAGGAGGAGGAAGAATGGAGAACTTGGTGCATGCCTCCAAGACTGTACTCCCTTAAAAGCATTTACGATAAATACGGGGCCGATGGCACTAAGCCTGTGTCATCATAACAGTACATTTATCACAATGTGGTCCCATATCACCAATTATTTTTTAGACTATGATAAAGGTGGCCATAGCTTGCAGGTGGCCAAGCCTCTCTTCTGGGAAGAAAAAGTAGTGTGAGCACTAAAAAACCTGGCCAAATGCTGAACTGTTCTTTAAAAACTCATTGGGGGAGCATGGAATCACAACTAAGTACTGCTCCTATTTATAGGAAGTAGAATGGAGATCTTGGCCTACAAAATTCAGCCTCACTTTATATAAGAAATCATTAGTTAGAGCACTAGAGAAATAATTACAAGTCATTCTTCATAAAAAAAAAAGTCATTGAAATTCTGTGGCCTAGGAAGCAGTCCTCACCTGAAACTGGGATAAGCTGGATGGACATTTGAAAACACACCATGCCACTCTCATATATAAGGTAAACTTGTTTGCAATATGATTCATGCTCTGAAGCCTGGTTCACTCTATGAAGTAAAGTGAAAACTTATGGCAATAGCAATAAGCCTGGTCACATGATAGATATCACTTTTCTGTGCAGTATTCCTTGAACCCCATGTGAATTCCACCCAGTATTTAATTGATCTCTGCATGATTCCCTAGTGATTCCTAAGTGATTTTCAAGTTATTTCCACTTAATTTTTCTTCCCCTGTTTTCAAACCAGTGTTCAAAACTGGGCTAATAAACTCTTATTTTCAGTATTCAGCATTTAGTCTTTGGCCTCTAAACAATTCCCTGTCGACAATAGTTGCAAAAGGTCCATTTAAAAGAATAATGCTGGAGTCCCATATGAAATTGTTCAGGGTTATACTCAATATGACTCAGCATTTTGCTATAATACAGCAAAATGGCACTTAGAGTTTACACCACTTAAAAGTGTCTTCACCAAGTAGACTAAACCTCCAAATATCAACTCAGTTAATGTTCAAAAACACCTTTCATTCCATTCAAGCAGATGACCACAGATGAAACCTAAGGCCAGTTATCTAACAATCATCTGTTCACCTATGCCACCATCCTCAAGCAAACTTTCTCATGTAGACATGACCTTTTGATTGAAGGGCTGTTAAGTGGCTATGTTACACAGACACTATTATTTTCTCAGTGCTTATTTAAATTTTACCAAGGAATTGAGAAGGATAACTCAAAGTGAGCGTCTCACTATCAACGCAATATCACGTTACTTCCTGTGATTCCCTCAGGCCTGTATCTTGAAGGTCACCTGAATCCTGCATGGAAGTCTCTCGAGGATAGCAAGATTCCCTAATTCATGTTATCAGATTTCCAGCTGACTTCCACTTCACCTTCCTCTGCTAAGCTAAAATAAACCTCTTCATAACACGTTCATGGGAATGGCCTCAATGTCAATATCTCAGTTTTTCCCCCTTGTCTGTGAAGCCAGTCTCTCTCAGAATTTGTAGTCTGAGGTTTCGTATAGAAAATCTAAGGCAGCCATTTTTTCCAGCATAAAGTGGTATCATCAAAACAACTCAGCATTTTTTCTACAATACAACAAAATGGTGGCTATTGTTTCCATCCCCAATCAATCGCTGTCTCAGAGCACACACAGGTTCAGTGCTGGCAATGTGCAACTGTTGCCTTTACGAACATAAGGCAGTTTTATTGACAAACGAACAAAACTAGAGGCGAATTAAAAATCATTGACTTCTCTCATAAACAATTAAATTCAAATTTAAATTCTCTTGCATGTAGACTAATGACTTTTAGTGTTGATATAAATTTTCTCAGGGATATGCACTTGTCACTACAAAGGGAGCACTACATCATCCTTCCTTGTGAGGGTATGGATTGGAGACATGGGCCCAAGGCACAAGGCCTGTCTATTCTTAACAAAAAGCAAAGGGAGACTGGGATGCAAAGCTTTAAGCCTGTCTTCTCTGAAAACTAGTAGATAGAAGACTTAATCCAAAGGGAAAGCCTGTTCTCATGTAATGTGAGTCTAGAAATGTAGGACCTTGTCTCCAGCTTCTCTTTCCTATTAGAAACCAGAATGTTGACCTTGGTTTGGCAGTTCCAATTCCTACACTATTTCTAGAAAGTAAATTTGAGAATTAGCCCACAGCATATCTTTCTACTTTCTCTGATATGAACTGAAATGTTGGAATAAGCTCATGTTCCAAACCTGTTTTCTGTGAACAAATGTTGCCTGGAGCCCTGGCTCAAAGCAAAAGCCTTTTTAAGGGAGAATAAATAAAACAAAGACTGTGGAAATCTGCACCAAGCCTGGACCAACTAAGAGAAAGCAGTTAAACTCAGGGCCATAATGTCAAGATCATTCAATTGGTAACAATTTCTAATATAAAGACATAGGCCCACAAACATCCAGCCTGGCCTCTGCTACCTGGAACTATTATGAAAATTTTGGCCTACAGAATCAAGCTGTCATCTCCTAGAATGAAGAAGAATGGAGGACTTTGAGCATGCCCCCAATACTGTATACCCTGAAAACATTTATGATAGAAATTGAGCCAATGCCAACAACCCTGTGTCACCATCATAATTCAACACAATCTGGTTTCACGTCGCCATAATTTTTTATATACAATTATTGAAAGGTGACCATACTTTACAGGACCAAGCCTTTCTTCTGGTAATAGAGCATAGTTTGGGCATTAAGAAACTTGTATCAAAGCTGAACTGTTTTGCAAGTTACTTGATTGGAGAACCTGGAAGTATGAACACGCTTTGCTTTTATTTCCAGGGGACACAAAAGATAGCCTAACTTTACTTAACAGATCTTTAGATAGAGGATGTGGCACACGATCACAAGACCTTATTAGTAAGAAAAATTGTCAATGGAAGTCCATGACTCAGGACCCAGTCCTCTGATGGAACTAGGGTAAGCTGTATGAACATTTGAATACAAACACTACCCCGGTCTCATTTACAGAATACACTCAAGTGCAAAACATTTCACAAACTGAAACTTGATTCATTATAAGAAGTAAGGTGAAAAACTACAGCCACAGCAACAAAACTGGTCACTTGGTAGATACAAGATTCATGCAGGGTATTCCTTATGCACATGTGAATTCCACCAGGTGTTTACTTGATCTCCACATGATTTTCTAGTGATTTGTAAGTGATTCTCAGGTGATATCTACCTATTCCTCTTCCTCTATTCTTAAACAAGTGTTTTCAAAACTCGTCTCATGAACTCTTATTTTCAATATTCAGCATTGAGTGTTTAGACTTTAAGCAATTCCCTGTTAACAGTACTGATCCAATGTCCACATAAAAAAATAGTGTGGTAGTCCCACATGAAGCTGTTCAGATTTATGCTCACAATGACTCAACATTTTTGCTATAATACAGCAAAATGGTGCTTATAGTTTACACCGTTCTAAAATAGATTCATCAAGCAGACTCAGCCTGCAAATAAACATAGTTAATGATCGACAGCAGCTTCCATTGTGTTCAAGCAGTTTGCCTGACCACAGATGATACCTAAGGCTAGTTATCTAACAACAATTGTCTGTTCATCTATTCCACCATCCTCAAGTGAACCTTCTCACGCAGACATGACCTTTCAACTGAAGTGTCGGTATGTGGTTATGTTACACAAACACAATCATTTTTTCAGTAGAGATCTAAATTTTACCAAGGAATAAAGGAGGGTAACTCAAAAGTGAGCACTGTATCATCAACACAATATCACACAACTCCCTGTGGTGCCATCAGTCCTGTCTCTTGATGATCATATGAATTCCGCAGAAAAGCCTTGTGAGTATTGCAAGGTCCCCTAAGTCTTGTAAGGAGATTTCCAGGTGACTTCCACCTCACTTTCCCCTACTAGGCTAAAATAAACCTCTTCAGAAAACGTTAATGGAACAGCCTCAATGTCAATATGTCAGTTTTCTTTTTTTGGTGGCTGAGTCAGAGCCTCTCAGAATTTGCATTCTGAGGTTTGGGATAGAGAAATTCTGAGGCAGCGTTCTTTTCTACGTCAAGTGGTATCCTCATAATGACTCAGCATTTTTCCTACAATATAGAAAAATGAAGGCTATTGTTTCCACCACTATCCAGTTGCTGCCTCACAGCACACTCAGGCTCAATTATCTTTGCCGCCAAGGTATATCAGTTGTCTCTACGAAAATAAGGCAGTTTTTCTGAGAAAGAGACCAAACTAGAGGAAAATGTAATATCATTGACTGCCTGCATATACCATTGACTTCAAATTAGAATTGCAATTTGGACACGATATTAACTTGGAGGATAGTTAGGAGGTTGTTTGGGCCACCTTCTGCTCCACGTAGACTAATGAGTTCTCAGTACTGATGTGAATTATCTCAGTGCTATTCACTTGTCACTATAAAAAGAGCACTACATCATCCTTCCCGTGAGAATATGTATTGGTGACACAGCCAGAAGGCACAAGGCCTGTCTTTTCCTAACAGAAAGTAGAGGGAGCTTGGGACCCAAAGTACTAAGCCTATCCTCTCTGAAAACTAGTAGATAGAAAAACTTAAACCAAAGGAAAGCCTGTCCTCATGTAATTTGAGTCTTAGCTAGAAACCTAGGACTTTGTCTCCCACTTCTCTTTTCTATTAGGAATCAGGGTCCTGACCTTGGTTTTGCAGTTTCATCCCTACCCCTATTTCGAGAAAGTAGGTCAGAAAAATTATCCAACAGCATTTCTTCCAACTTTCACTGATATAGACTAAAAAGGTGGCATAAGCCCACGTTCCAAGACTGTTTTTCAGTGAAGTAATGTTGCCTGGAGCCCTGGATCAAAGCAAAAGCCTTCTTTAGAAAAGAAAAAAATAAAATGGAGGCTGTGTAAATCTGAACCAAGCCTGTAATACCTAAAAGAAAGCAGTTAAACTCAGGGCCTCAAAAACAAGATCATCTTATTGGTAACAATATCTAGTCTGAAGCCCTAGGCCCACAAACATCCAACCTAGCCCTGCCACCTGAAACTATTGTGGACACTGTGGCCTACAGATCAAGCTGTCATTTTATAGACAGAGGAAGCATGTACAACATGGTGCACAGTTCCACGACTGTCCTCCCTTTAAAGTGTTTAGGATAGTAATTAGTCCAAAGACATCAACCTGTCTCATCAAAACAGTACATTCAGCATAACTTGGTCCCACATCACCAATTTTCCTTTTATACAATTATTGAAAGGTGGTCATATCTTATAGCACCAAGCCTTTCTTCTGGTAATAAAGCATAGTTTGGGCATTTAGAAACTGGGATCAAAGCCTGAACTATTTTGTAAGTTACTCAGTTGGAGAGCCTGAAAACACAGCCAAGCATTGCTTTTATTTCCAGGAAGTAGAGTGAAGACCTTAGCACAGAGAATGTAGCCTAACTTTACATAACCCTTCTTTAAACAGAGGATGTGGCACACAGTCACAAACCTTCTTAGTAAGAAAAAAAGTCGATCAAAGTCCATGGCCCAGATCCCAGCCCTCTGTTGGAATTAAGGTTCAGTTGTGTGAACGTCTGAATAAACTATACCACACTGATCTCATTTACAGTGTATGCTCGAATGCAAACATTTTCCAAACTGAAGCTTGATTCATTATAAGAGGTAAGGTATAAACCTACAGCCAAAGCAATAAGACACCAGATTCCTGCAGTCTTCCTTGATCCTTATGTGAATCACTCCAGATATCCACTTGACCTCTACTATTTCCCTGGTGATTACTACGTAATTTTCAGCTGAGTTCTACCTTTTTCCTTATTCATTTTTCCCTATCCTCACATAATTATTTTCAAAACAAGTCTCATAAACTTTTATTTTCAATATTTCAGCATTGAGTCGTTAGCCTTTAAGCAATTTTTCTTGACAGTAGTAGCATAAGGTTCACCTTCAAGAATACCATGGACCTCCCACCAGAACCATTAAGGGTTATGCTCACAATGACTCAATATTTCAGCTACAATACAGCTTAATGGTGCTTAGAGTTTTCATTGCTTTATGGTAAATTCCTCATTCAGACTCAGCCTCTAAATTTCATAGTGGAAGCGTTGTCCAGGTTCTTGATGTCTTGAACAAGGAATTGAGCAAGACACTGAAATACAGTAGAAAAGAAAGTTTTATTAAAAAGAGAAGTACACTTCCAGATGTGGAAGCAGGCTTTGAGCCAGAGAAGTGTGGCTCAAAAAGTCTGGTAACAAAAAATTTAGGGTTTTTATAACTTTTTGCTTTGTAACCAAAAGTATCCCTTGGTTACTTTTCTTAGAGGAATGGGCTTCCTTGATTGACAACTAAGATTGACAGGACTCAGTGAGTCATCATTTTGCTTTCTGCACATATTTGTTCTCAGAATTCAGTCTGTTATAATGATGTTAATGAACTTCCGGGCATATGCATCATATTATAATGATGGTATAATGAGACTCCGGTGAGTTGAAGTCCTCGGGGTCTTTATTGTGCAGGTGCGAGTAACTGGCTTAAACTGGTACCTAAATCTCTGCCTTCTGGTTTCTTTGTATGAGTTAAAAAATGCCTTCTGGCTTGCTTATTTGTGAATTAGGGCAAACACCTTCTAAGATAAGATGACCCCAGTGTCTTTGCAGGCAGACCCAAAACCTTCTCTTTTCTAAGAGCCATGAACTCCCTTATTAGTAGTATGGATATTGAGGGATGGGAGGTCTCTTCTTCTGTATCTGCTTCCTGCTGAGAATGGCCCTAGTCCCTGCGTACAGGGGTTTCATGGAGCTCTTTCTCTTTCTGCCTCAGTCAAGGTTGGGTCTTGGGTTTCCTGCCAAAGTGCCACCTCAGTTCCTAGACAAGGACCAGAAGATACAAACTCATTATTTAAATCATATATCTATTAATTTCTATTATTGATTTGTCTATTAAGTGAGTAAAGGAAAACAGCATTGGTTTATCCATTTCTTAAAGAGTAAAAAGAAAAACCTTTGGCTTAAAGTCTCTGTCCCAGCCCCCCAGACTCTAAGGACTCTGCCTGGTTTAACACTATTTCTGCTTAACAATGGGCTGTTGACCCTTATCAATAGCCAGAGGATCTGAGTCCTCAGAGTAATTATCAGGATTCCAGGTATGGAGCTTTTTCCAAAGAAAGGAGGGAAGGAAACTTAATTAGGTTTACTAAAAACATTAACTCTGCAAGAGATGTTCCATTTCATTTCCTGGTAGAAGATTAATAATTTTACAAGTGATGTCCCATCTCAACAGGAATAAATTGTCAGCCCTCAAGGCAAATAGAAAGATTCTACCAAATTTTGTTAAGTTCCTAAATGCTGTTGTTGTAGCCGTCAGCCCCCTGACAGACACAGGGATCACCAGAAATCAGTGAGTTGTAGAAATCACATTTTTTATTCAGGCAACTGGGTCTGCCAGGGGTATGCAGACCCAAAATTAAGCAGCCCTGAAATGTAGAGGTACAAGGTTCTTAAGCCCTAAACCCCATTCTTCATCCTGTTTGAACACACAAGTCTATTCTTCTTTTTGCTAACTGTCAACCCACAGGTCAGTTGTGTAAGCGGTGGGTACAGAAGCAAAAAGCTTATTGTTAGAGCATTGTGTTCCCATGGGCAATAGCCTATGTTCCAAAGGGCAGTAGCCAAGCAGTAATTTTTCAGCCAGCACATACCCCACTGGCCTTAGTAAAAATCAAATCCTTGATTCTTCATGCAGAATTTTCTCATAGCTGATAATGCCACAGCCGGGTCCCCCCTTGTAGCCTAAGTATGCTCATCCACCTAGGAAAGATGCCGATCCAAGGTGGTGTCCAGTCATTGCAATGGTGAGGGGATCTTTGGCAAGCCAGCACAAGTCTACATGGATCTCTGGAGTACCGTGACTGGTGATGTTCTGGGCAATAATTTCCCTGGTCTCTGTTACTATAAGCTCCCATATTCTAGGCCAGTGTATGTTTCTGTATGCCTGGGCTAAAGATGAAAAAAGGAAGAAACAGAAGGTTAGACTTATGTATGCTTGAGTCTTAGTCTTAAGGGCCCGTCTTCCTGAGCTGTCCACTCTTGTGCTGCTTTCACATGGGAGTGATGAACCCATGATGGGATACCATCTGCTTTAACTGCAGTGAGTGTCATCAGGTAGACGTAAAGGGTTCTTTCCATTTGGGTTTTAGTCCTTTGGAAGTAAACTTTCAGATCCACACAAAGTCCTCAGGCTGAAACTGATGGGGAAGTACATCCCCCAGGACTAAATCTCCTTCTGTACACTTTGAAAGGCCTGTAAAGACTTAAATAAGACAAGGTTATGTAGTTCTGCCTTTTTTTATCATCTTCTATTCTAGATACTAAAGGTGGGGGTTTTCCAAACAAAATTTCAAATGGGGTGAATCCATTAATATATGGAGTACACCTATATCAGAGAAGAACAAAGGGGAGAAGTTCTACCCAGGTCCCACCAGTTTCTAATCCTAATTTGACTAATGTCTCTTTTAGGGTCCGATTCATTCGTTCTACTTGGCCCAGACTTTGGGACTGGTAGGCGCAGTAGAGTTTCCATCGCAAATTTAGGTAGCTATCCAATTGTGATAACTTTGCTATGTAGGCTGGCCTGTTATCCAACACTAAAGTTGTGGGGAGGTCAATCGAGAAAGGATTTCTTGTAGTAGTTTCTTAGTAGCTACTAAAGCAGTCTCTTTCCTGGTGGGAAAGGCCTCTACTCATCCTGAAAAGGTGTTTATAAAAACAAGTAAATATTTGTAGTCCCCAACAGTCAGGGTTACCTCTGTGAAATCAGCTTCCCAGTGGTCCCCCGGATAAGTTCCTCTTTCCCTATCCCTAGGTTCTTTTATCTTCCTCTTCTTTGGATTAACTTGGCACAAGCCAGGCATTGTGAGACAATCTCCTCTGTGGTTCTTCTTCCTTCTAACAAGTGAAAGTAGGAGTCTAAAGCTTGCGGCATCTTAGTTTGCTCTAGGTGTGTGGTCTGGTATAGTTGGTGGAGGAGAGTCCTTCCAAGGGCCTGTGAGAGCCCAATTTCTGGGGTCATCCACCACCCCTTTTGGTTCCTAGTGGCTCCCTTGTCTTGAAAACATGTTCTCCTTCAGTATAGGTCAAAGACAGAGGCAGTTCTGGGTAAGAGACAACAGTTAGATGTGGTGGGGCCCCCACTGGCCTTGTGGCTGCTGTTCTTGCTTCTGCATTGGCTCGTCGGTTTCCTTCAGCCTTGGGATTATTCCCTTTATGATGCCCTTTACAATGAACAATAGGCATCCATATGGTTTCAAGTAAGGCTAAGATCTCCTCCTTGTTCTTGATGTCCTTCCCAGTTGAAGTCAGAGCCCTCTTTCCTTATAGATGGCTCCATGTACATAGCAGTGGCAAAGGCATATTGGCTTTCAGTGTATATTGTGACTGCCTTATCCTTTCCCCATCATAGTCCCTCAGTGAGGGCTATGAGTTCGGCCTTTTGAGCAGAAGTCCCATGGTGAAGAACCTGTGACCAGAAGGTGCCAGTTAGAGTTATGACCGCTGCCCCAGCGTACCTACCTTCTTCCTTCCTGCATGAAGCTGCTTCTGTCCATGAACAGAACTTCATTGGCCTTAGGCAGAGGGGAGTGTTTGAGGTCTGGCTGTGAGGAACACACAGCATCAATGAAATCTATGGAGTCATGAACGGAGGTCTTGGCGTCTGTGTCTGGCAACAGATTGGCTGGGTTGATGACAATAGTAGCTTTGGAGAAGTTGATCCTTGGCTGGTTGAGGAGGAGAGCCTGATATTGAGTGATTCTAGAGTTAGTCAACCATCATTGTGGGCTACTGCGGAGAAGGGCCTCTACTGCGTTAGGGGCAGTAATGTCTAGCTTCTGCCCAAGGGTGAATTTATCAGCTTCTTTGACTAAGAGTGCTGTCACTGCTATGGCTCGTAGACAGGATAGCCATCCAGAGGCCACTGAGTCTAATCTCTTTGATAGATAGGCTACTGGTCGGTGCCATGGGTCTATCATTTGGGTTAGGACCCCTTTGGTGATTCCCTTGGTCTTACTCTAAAAAAGATTAAATCCCTTGCTAATGTCTGGAAGAGCAAGGGATAGGGCTGATATGAGTGCCTGCTTGAGAAGGCCAAAGGCCTTCTGTTCTGTCTCTGTTTAATTGAGAGGCTGATTTTCTCCTGTAGCCGAGTACAGGAGCTTTGCAATCTCTGCGAACCCAAGAATCCAAAGTCTACAATAGCCCGCCATCCCAAGGAATTCTCTTACCTGTCTCTTGGTGATGGGTACCGTAACCTGAAGAATGGCTTCAATCCTCTGCTGGGAGAGAGTCTGTTTTCCTTCTTCGAGGGTATACCCAAGGTAGGCCACCGACTGGGTGCACAACTGGGCTTTTTTAGTGGAGACTCAGTACCCGTATGCCTCTAGGGTGACGAGTGAGTCCCTGGTTGCCTCAAGACAGATCTCCTCAGTTTCAGCTGCGAATAGTAAATTGTTACCATACTGGAGTAATGTATAAAGATTATGTTGATGGAAGAGACAGAGATCTGCACTTAGGGCCTCATTGACTAGGGTAGGAGAATTTTTGAATGCTTGCAGTAAATGCATTCTGGTCAGTTGGCACGAGAATCCTTCCTCTGGGTCTGTTCACTCAAAGGCAAAGATAGACTGGCAACTGGGGGCTAGGGGAATGATGAAGAAAGCATCTTTTAAATCTAATACAGTATAAACAGTTCTCTCAGGACGTAGTAAGCTTAAGAGAGTGTATGGGTTGAGTACAGTTGGGTGGATGGTTTCAACCCTCTTGTTCACTTCTCTTAAGTCTTGTACTGGCTGGAATCCAGAGTACTAGGATTCTGGACTGTGAGCAAGGGAGTGTTCCATGCGATTAGCATGGCATGAGAATCCCCACTTCCTGCAGCCACTGGATATGCTTCCTTATACAGATTTTGGCATCTTGGGCAATCAGGTATTGCTTAACCTGGACAGGGGTCATAGTAGTGGTTGAGCTTACCACTAACAGAGCTTGGTGACTAGCCAAACCTGGGGCATTGCTTTTAGCCCATATCTCTGGATATTCTTTCAGGAGTCTGTCTAGTAAGGACCCCGTGGACAGGTCTACATTTTCTTCCTTCTACCAGAGGAGGTACTCTTCAGATAGAGGACAGATAACTAAGATAGTTGACAGGGCAGACATGGACATCTGAGGTGTACTATCTTTGAATGTCATAGTAGCCCTTAACTTTTGGAGTAGGTCTCTACCAAGAAGTGGGGCCAGACATTCTGGAATTACGAGGAAAGAATGAGTCACGATCTCTTGCCCTAGATCTAAAGTTCTTTCAGTGGTCCATGGGTATTCTCATGTTTTTCTCATGGCCCCTTGGATGGTGGTCTTTCATTTGGAGATTGGTACCTCTGGGTCCAGTAACACTGAGTGTGTAGCCCCTGTGTATACCAGGAATTTAACAGTTTTGCCCCCAATTTTTAAGACTACTCTGGGCTCTTGGGGGCTTAGTGTGTAGTAGTCCTGGCCTTGTCAGTCCTCTTCCTCAGTGACAAGGATATTAGTGTTCCCTGGTCTTTCACGTTTTCTCAGGACATTCATTCTTCCAATGTTTTTCTTTCTTCCAGTAGGCACATTGGTTATTTTCTAGGAATGTGAGACTCTTACATGAGCCTTTTTCTGATCTGTTGTGCTCTACTCTTCCCTGGTCCCTCCTCCTGCATGGAAGCTATCATTATTTTAGCCATATGTTTGGGGTCATCCGGTGCTTCCCTGTTGTTGAACACCTTCTGGGCTATCTCGACAAGTTGGGACAGGTTTATCCCTGTAAAACCTTCTAATTTTTGCAATTTACACTGGATATCAGGGGTTGCCTGAGTAGCAAAGGCTACATTAATTGCCCACTGGTTCTCAGGGGCCTTAGGATCGATGGGGGTGTATACCTGGTACACCTCTTATAGTCGTTCAAGAAACGTTCTGGGGATTTGAGGTCCCTGTATAACTTCAGTTACCTTAGCAAGGTTAGTTGGCTGACAAACAGCCATACTAATTCCCCTAATTAGAATCTGGTGGTACCGATCTAATGCCATTCTCCCTGCCTGAGAATTGTGTCCCCAGTCTCGGTGGGTGGAGGGAAATTCTTCCTCAATCTGTTTCTGTACTTCCTCAACTTTCCTCCCTCCCACAGCTATCTTTTGTGCTTTGGCCAAATGTGTCCACATTCTTCTGCGGTGAAGAGGGTAATTAAAAGCTGTTGGCAATCATCCCAGGTGGGGTTGTGAATCTGAAAGACACTTTCTAAGAGTCCCATTAATGCCTGGGGTTTCTCAGAGAAAGGTGGATTCTGTGCCTTCCAGTTGTACAGGTCACTAGTCGAGAAGAGCACATAAACCATAAAGGGCCTGTCTGTGTGATGTCCCTGGGATGGTGCTTCTCACAAGGGGAGGATGGTCAGGGTGGTGGTATTGGCTGGTGCCCCACCTGGAGTGGGAGCAGAAGGTCCAAGGGGTTACTTGCCTTCATCCAAAGAGATGAAGTGGTGCTATTTGACCTCTGTTGTCCTGGATTATAGGTGGGTGAAGGTCACTGTTCTCTGGTGGAGACTGGAGGACTGAGAGACCGGGTTGTCTTGGAGATTTGGTTGTTGTATATTTTGGGGTGCTCACATCTAAGACTCGTGCCCCTAGAGAAAGGGCACAGCAGCAGAGCCAAGGAGAGAGGTTCTGAATAAGGTTTAAACATTGATTGATGTAGGGAAACTGACAATCTTCCAAACATTCCTCACTAAACACTTCTCAAAGGATCCCTCCAGAGGCCAGTTTACACTAAAAGATGGCCACTCAACTTTATACAATGTCCTTAGTCTGCCTGGAGAAAACTTTATGCCATAGTCAGCTCTCTCTACAAACTCTTCTTTGAAATGTCGCAGGAGACACCCCAGGGTGAACTCAGGCCTCTCCCTATCGCTTACACAGAAAACAAGACAGACACTCAGATGAGAACAATTACTGGGGTGTTGGTGGACCCAGAGAGATCTGCCACCTACAACCGAGACAAGACCAAAGATAATAGACAGAACCCGATGATGGGGCACAGAAGGTGGCGTCCACGACCTGGCCATGGTCTAGGATATATGACTGCATCCAGTCTCTCCACGGACCCCCAAAGACTCATCAACAGAACCAGAAAGGTATCTTTTTATCCAGACATCAAGGCTTCAGAGATTCCCGGCGGGGTCAGAAACAAAGAGTGCGTCCTAAAGGTTGAGTCCTTGACGATTGCATTGACCTTGTCATGGCATTCAAGGGCCCTGGTATGTCTCAATGCGGCTACCCCTTTGAATCCATAATAGGAACAGCAACTGCTTTGGAGGCTGTTCTGGTCTTAGATCTCAGGGCCACTCCGTGAGATCATGTTGGGGCCTCCAAATGTTGTAGCTACCAGCCCCCAATAGACACAGGGACCACCAGAAATCAGTGAATTATAGGAAACAAACTCTATTCAGCCAGCTGGGTCTGCCAGGGGTAAGCAGACTCCCAATTAAGCAGCCCCAAAATGTAGAGGTACAGGGCTTTTAAGCCATAAACCCCATTCTTCATCCTGTTTGAACACACAAGTCTATATTTTTTTCTTTTTTCTAATTGTCAACCCACAGGTCAGTTGTGCAAGCGGCGGGTACAGAAGCAGAAAGCTTATTGTTAGAGTGTGTGTTCCCATGGGTGATAGCCAAGCAGTAATTTTCCAGCCAGCACACTGTCAGCTTACAAAAAATCAATTACTGGGTAACTTTATCTTGAATTAAACCAGTTTCTTATGAGTCCTCATGTTAAGGGTGAAACATTTTCAAGTGAGTCAAATAGCTAAATCAGCTACAGGGAAGAAATATTTTTAGATACCAGAAGTTGTTCTACTTGCTTAGGTGTGGTTTAGGAGGTGTATTGTATAAAATATGAAGATGGCCAATGTCTGCTTCTGTAATCCACTTACTTGTTAACCAGGGTGTCTGCTTCTGTAATCCACTTACTTGTTAACCAGGTTGTGGTACTAGGTGATGTATTGTGCTAATGGCCAACTTCTGCTTCTGTAATCTGCTTGCTTGTTCTAGGCTTTATCACTGCCTCACTCTAAAACCCCGAGGCTGATCTCCTCTAACCCTGCATGGTAGAGAGTCAGTCACCTGCCGACTGATAAAGGCACATAATTCATCTTAATTGGCTCTTTGGGTCTTAGAATTGATCATGCCACAATACTCACAGGTTTCTCCAGAACATCAATTGGAAAGTGCAACCTATTCCTGTGAACCTGTGGAAGAACTTAAACTCTGGTTCAGGAAACTAGATAAGTTCACATGTCTCAGAGAATCAGGGAACTTTTGTGTACTTTGAATTAACAAACTGCCAGGAAAAAGTAATTTTATTGTTAATTACCCCTACTATTATCTTTGATTTGTCTTTTCTAACTTTTTGCTAAGTTTATACCTTCTAGGTTGCAAGGCTTCCTACCACTTCTACATGCTAGAACAACCTTACAAAGTCTACCTCTGAGGGCCTTAGAATAATAGGTTTTCAGAGATTTTTATTTCCAGTTGGCAAGGACTACAGCCTTATCTCTCAGCTTTAAAGAAGTTACAGAAGACAGATCTTCCTCCCTCAATATCTCCTTAAGATTAAGGGAATAATATCTCTGAAGGAAAATAATGTAGGGAGGAAGCAGAAAAATTAAGGTGTTGATTGGGTCACATTCTTCTGAATGGGATTAAAATTAAGTTAAATTACATTTATAAGAAATATGGACTGGCAATAATGCCAGTCTTGATGTAGCTAATTTTCATAAACATATTCTTGACATCCAGAACAGTATTGCAGGTCCTGCAAAATTGGCTGAGAAAACTTGAGATGATTTGAGAGGCTTTTACCCCTACAATTTTCTTAAACATACTGTCTGATATTTAGTTAGTCTGCTATTGCTGCTGTTAACATACTTCGAATACAGAAAAAAAATTGGGGGCAGGTGGGAGTCAGTCCCATAACTCCTCAGAATATCTTAAATCATGTACTTTTTACTTAAATATTTTAAACACAAATGATGATGCTCGAACAGCTGCAAAACAGTTCTGGTATCCTTCAAAAAATCCATGAGCAGTAACTCGTTGGAAAGATCCAATAGCTAATGAATGGCATGACCCTGATTCCATTTTAGTGTGGGGATGGGGGCATGTTTATGTTTTTCCTGAAGGTGCAGACAGATCTCATTGGCTGCCTGAAAGGCTGGTCAAGCATAGTGAAGATGGCGATGGATCAGACCTGGAGAAACTCACCTGAAGGGTACAAAGCTTCTTTGATGACCACTCCAAAAGGATACATTCAGAAGGACTTGTGGCAAGCTTTTGCAGCTTTGGACTTTGTTAATCTATCTGATGTGTCTGCAGATTTGAATATTAAGCAAAGTTATGGGGTTCGAGCTTGGGTTGCTTCCCACTATGTTTTTCTAATTGAACAATTGCAAACAAATGCCTCAATGGACTTCTTAACATATCTTGCAACAATTGTAATTTAACTAATTGTATGGGTCCCCGTAATAAAGGAGTATGTGTAACTAATGTGATTTATAATCAATCCAAGTAGAATTGGCAATGGACACAATTGCATTTAGGTTTAGATTTGCATAATTTACATCAAGAGATTTTGGATATACAGAATACAAAGTGTTGCAAATTTAGGCCTGTGAACCCAGAAGAACTAAGTGGCACTCAGCAAACTAAGAATCAAAGGAGATTTATTTACACCAGCGGGCTCAGAGGAGTCACTCTCCAGAGTCTGAGCCCCAAACAAAGGCAGACAGGTAGATTTATACATTGATTACTTCTGCATAACTGGTGGTTTTTGTTTCGCTCATGGGAAAGGTAGTGTTTCAGGGAGAGGAAGTTGTTAAAATTCCTCCTGGACAGGGTAGCCATCTTAGATTCTTTACACTTCCCATATCATTCCCCCCTTTTGATGCCCTTTAGGTAATGCCCTAAATTTTTTATAGGGCATTACCTTTTTAATTACCTTTCTGATCTCCCTCTTGGTCTCCCTGGACCAGGGACTAATAATTCTATTGCATAAAGATCTTTGCTGTAGTCTTTATCTCCATTGTAGCTTCTATAAGGGAAATAATTGTCCAAACAAGAGACAACAGGCAAGGCAGAACGACAAGGCAGAAAGACAACAGGCAAAGCAGGTAACAAGGAGGAGGAGTACTACTCTAATTAAGGTCTTAAAGCCCCCAAAAGTGGAGAACCAACCTCTAAAGGTTATTGAGGCTCCATCTATGCCATGTTTGTATGTGCACATGTGCCAGCCTGTTATCTATTTAACAAGATCTTCAACTGTCTGGCCTTGGTCTTCTGTTTGCACTCAAAAGTTGGTGAGATAGAATTTCCCAAATACACCTCCTTCTGTTGCTAATAGAAAATCTAGGGCCAACTTGTTCTGGTAGATGGCATTTCTCATCTGAATTTCTTTATGGGCCAGAAGGGTCAGGGCTCTTCTAATTTTATTAGTAACTGCCTACAGTAGAATAATTCAATTTAACATGTAAATGGGGATACAGTATCCCCAAAATCTGTTTGGCCCAAATGGCAGGCCTATAGTATTGGATTATGTATACTGGGGGCCACTCATTGTCTTTCCAGTCTCTGGTTTGGAGTTCTTTTTATACCTGCTGTAATAGAGACAGAATTTTGCTATGTTGCCCAGGCCAGGAGTGCAGTGACTATTCATAGGTGCTATCTTACTACTACTGATCAGCACAAAAGTTTTGACCTGCTTCATTTCCAACCTTGGCCAGTTCACCCCTCCTTAGGCAAGCTGGTGGTCCCCTGCTCCCTGGAGGTCACTATATTGTTGTTGAACTTAGTGTGGACACCTGATTGGCATAGTGCACTATAGCCCAGAATTCCTGGGCTCAAGCGATCCTCCTGCCTCAGCCTCCTGAGTAGCTAGGACTATAGCCACTGTGCCTGGCAAAGGCTTTTGGGACTGGGTGACCAAGCAATTCCCTTGTTCTCAGAGGTAAAGGAAGGCTTTATCATGCTAATTATGCAGCTTCTCTCCTAATTTTGGGGAGGAAATTTTAGACCTTGTTTCTTCATATCTAGTAAAGCCTTTGTGAGGCCACCCAGTTTCTGCCCTTGCCTGGAAATCAATTCAGCAGTTTCTCAATCTTTTCCTAGCTTTCACTATTTACAGTTCCTTCCTCTGGGAACCAGGGACAAGTTTCCTATATGAGATCTAAAACTGCTGAATCTGGTGAGTGTACACCATATTCCCTAGCCCTAAGTATAGCGTTAAGCTCTGTACAAAAACATTGCAGTCCTTTGAGCCTTGTTTTCCTATGCTTTACTCCTGGTTATGACAGTCTATTCCTTCAATTTATTTAAACATATGCTTTTTTGAATTCTACCAGGCATAACTTACAGAAGTACTGGAGCTGCAGTTTAATGTCATAATATCTGAGATGTTAAAACATCAGTTAGCACACTTAGTAAATGTTACACATTTTCTGCTGGTGTTATAGTAGATACTTTAAAGAAAGCATAGCCTTATACTTCCCTTTCTGTTTGCCTTGAGGGCTGACTTTTATCAGATTGCCGGAAGGTATTTGGCCTACTAATAGGAAATCCTGAATTAAACCTAAACTGTTTTGTAAGTAACTCAATTGGAGAGCCTGGCAGCATGGCCAAGCATTGTTTTTATTTCCGGGAAGTAAAATTGAGACCTTGGCACACAGAATTCAGCCTAACTTTACATAACGAATCTTTAGATAGCAGACTTGACAAACTCTCACAAGACAGTCTTGGTAGAAAAAGAAAAGTCCATGGCCAAGTAGGCAATCTTCTGCTGAAACTAGGGTAAGTTTAGTAGATGTTTGAAAGCACAACACCACACCAATCTCATATATAAGTTAAACTCGTTTGCAATACGATTCATGCTCTGAAGCATGAAGTGGAAGGGAGACTAGGATGCAAAGCAACAAGCTTGTCCTCTCTGAAAACTAGTAGATAGGAGAACTTAATACAAAGGACAAACCTGTCCTCATGTAATTTGAGTCTTATCTAGAAATCTAGGACCTTGTCTGCTGCTTCTCTTTCCTATTGAGAACCAGGTTCTGAACTTGGTTTTGCAGTTTTAATCTCTACCCTTATTTTCAGAAATGGGATCTGAGAAATTAGCCCACAACATTTTTTCCATCTTTCTATTATATAGATGGAAATGGTGGCATAAGCCAAAGTTCCAAGCCTGTTTTCTGTGATCAAATGTTGCCTGGAGCACTGGCTCAAAGCAAAAGCCTTCTTTAGTGAAGAAAAAATAAAACAGTATATTTGGAAATCTGAACCAAGCCTGGACCACCTAAGAGAAAGCAGTTAAACTCAGGTCCACAATGTCAAGATTATCCAATTAATAACAATATCCACTCTAAAGACCTAGGCCTACAAACATCTAGTCTTTCCCCAGCTACATGAAACTATTGTAGACACCATGGCCTACAGAATCATTCTGTCACCTTCTAGACAAAGGAAGTATGGAGGACTCAGTGCATGGTTTCAAGACTGTCCTCCCTTTAAAGTATTTAGGATAGAAATTAGGCCAAAAACATCAACCTGTGTTATCATAACAGTACATTTAGCACATTCTGGTCACATGTCACCAATTTTCCTTTTATGCAATTATTGAAAGGTAACCATACCTTATAGCACCAAGCCTTTCTCCTGGAAATTGACCATATTTGGGGCACTAAGAAACTTTGATCAAAACCTGAACTGTTTTGTAAGTTATTCGATTGGAGAGCCTGAAAGCATGGCCAAGCATAGCTTTTATTTCCAGTGAGAAGACTGGAGACCCTGACAACATAATTTAGCCTAACTATACTTAACGGATCTTTAGATAGAAGATGTGGCACACGATCTCAAGACAATCTTTGTAGAAAAAAAAGTCAATGGAAGTTCACAGCCCAGGACTCAGCCCTTTGCCAGAAGTAGGGTAAGTCTTGTAGATGTTTGAATACACAACACCATGCCAGTCTCATTTACAGGTACACTTGAGTTCAAAACATTTCACAAACTGAAGCCTGATTCATTGTAAGAGGGAAGGGGAAAACCTACAGCCACAGCAACAAAACTAGTCACCTTGTAGACACCAGAATCCTGCAGGGTCTTCTTTGATCTTCACATGAATATTTCTAGGTATTCACTTGACCTCCACATAATTCCTTGGTGATTACTACCTGATTTTCATGTGACTCCCACCTTATTCCTCTATCCTCAAACAAGTGTTTTCAAAACTCATCCTATAAACTCTTATTTTCAATATTTTAGCATTGAGTCATTGACCTTTAAGTGATTTCACCTCAACAGTAGTAGCTTAAGGTTCATTTTCAAGAATAGCATGGATCTCCCATGAGAACCATTAAGTGTTATGCTCATAATTACTCAGCATTTCTGCTACAATACAGCATAACAGCACTTAGAGTTTCCACCTCTCTAAGGTGGCTTTGTCATTCAGACTCAGCCTCTAAATTTCAATGTGGTTGATGTGTGTTTGCTGCTCCCATTGTATATAAGCATGTTGCCTGATGAGAGATGAAATCTAAGGGCAGTTACCTAATGACAAGTGTGCATTAGCCTATGCTGCTGTCCACAAGCAAGTCTTCTCATGCAGACATGAATTTTCAACTGAAGAGCTGTTAGGTGGCTATTTTATACAGGTGATCTTATTGTCTCAGTGCTTATGTGAATTTAACCAAGGAGGGTAGATGGGTAACACAAAAGTGAGCACCACACCATCACACCAATATCACATGAATTTCGTGTGTTGCCCTCAGGCAGACTCTTCCAGATCGCGTGAATCATGCTGGAAAGCCTCCTGAGTATCATGAGGTTTCCTAATTTCTGGTATGAGATTTCCAGGTAATTTCTACCTCATTACTTCTGCTAGGCGAATATAAGCCTTTTCAGAACATGTTGAAGAAACTGCCTCAATGTCAGTATCTCAGCCTTTTTTCCATATTGGTTAAGCCAGTCTCTCACAGATTTTTAGACTGTGTTTTGATAAAAAGAAATTCTTAAGTAGCTGTTCTTTTTTAATGAAGAGGTACCTTCACAATGACTCAGCATTTTTTCTAAAATAAAGCAATATGGCAGCTATGGTTTTAACCACTATCCATACACTGCCTCACAGTACTATCAGGATCAACTATAAACACAGCTAATGTGCGACTTCTGTCTCCCCTGACATAGGCAGTTTTCCTGACAAACAGAACAAAGTAGAGGTGATTTAAGATTTTGTTCTCACATAAGATTTGTAATGTGGACATGACATTTGATTGGACGTCAGTATGATATCTGTCTCAACAGCCTTCTGTTCTACACATATTAATGATTTCTCAGTGTTGATGTAAATTTTCTCAGTTATGTGTACTTGTTATTTCAAAGAAAGTGTTATGTCATCTTTTCTTGAAAGGATGTGGATTGGTGACATGGGCCCCAGGCACAAGGCCTGACTTCTCATAACAAAAATATAAGAGAGACTGGGAACCAAGGCACTTAGCCTATCCTCTTTGAAAACTAGTAAACAGAATAACTTAAACCACAGGGCAAATCTATCCTCATGTAATTTGAGTCTTATCTCAAAACCTAGGAACTTGTCTCCTGCCTGCAAAGGTGCTGTTCTTGGTTGCAGTTACAATCCTTACCTTTATTTACAGACTATAGATTTGAGAAATTAACCCGGGGCATTTCTTATGACTTTCTTCAACATAAATTGAAAAGGTACCCTAAGCTCCCATTTCCAAGCCTGTTCTCTGTGAACAAATGTTGCCTGAAGTTTTTGTCTTAAAGCAAAAGCTTTCTTTAAGGACAAAAAATAAATAAATTGGAGACTGTGGACATCTGAACCAAGCACGGACCACCTTAAAGATCATATTTAAAGCCCAGGGCCACAACATCAAGACCATTCAATTGGTAACAATGTCCAGTCTCAATACCTAGGCCCAGAAACATCCAGCCTAGCACTTTTTATGTGAAACTCTTGTGGACACCTTTGCCTATAGAAACAAGGTGTCATTTCCTAGGAAGAGGAAGAATGGAGGACTCGATGCACGTCTGTAAGACTGTTCTCCCTTGAATGAATTTACCATTAAAATTTGGTCAATGGCACCAACCCTGTGTTATCATAATAGTTTATTCAGGATAATTTTGTCACATGTTAACAATTTTTTTAGACAATTATTGAAAGTTAACCATAGCTTGCAGCAAGAAGCCTTAATTCTGGTAAGAAAAGATAGTATGGGCACTCATAAACCAAGCCAAAGCATGGACTATTTTTTTAAAAAACTTGATTGGGGAGATTTGAATCACAACCAAGTACTGCTCCTATTTTTAGGAAGTAGAGTGGAGACCTTGGCCCACAGATTCTGGACTAAGTTTACATAACGCAGCTTTAGGTAGAGGACTTGGCAAATGGTCACAGGACATTCTTGGTAGGAAGAGAAAAGTCATTGGAAGTCCATGGCCTAGGAGGAACTCCTCTGCTGAAACTAGGGTAAGTTGGGTGGACGTTTGAAAACACAACACCATGGTAATCTCATATATAAGGTAAACTCATCTGCAATACAATTCATGCTCTGAAGCCAGGTTTCTTCTACAACATAATATATAAACCTATGGCCACAGAAAAAAGACTGGTCACTTGATAGATACCAGATTCATGTGGGTTATTCCCTGACCTCCATGTAAATTCCACCAGGTGTTTGCTTGCTCTCCACATGATTTCCTAGTGATTTCTAAGTGATTTCTAGGTGATTTTCACCTTTTTCTTCTTCCCCAATTTTCCAACAAAAGTTTCAAAACTCATCTCATAAACTCTTATTTTCAATATTCAGAATTAAGTCATTGGCCTTTAAGCAATGCCCTGTTGAGTGTAGTAGCCAATGGTCTGCATAAAAGAAAAGTGCAGGAGTCTCCATTCAAAGTTATACTCACAATGACTCAGGATTTTTGCTATAATACAGCAAAATGGTGCTTACAGTTTACACTGCTCTAAAGTAGCTTCATCAGCAGACTCAGGCTCCAAATATCAATGCAGTTAATGTTTAACAGCAGCTTCAGAGCATTTAAGCAGGTTGCCTGACCACAGATAAAACCTAAGGCTAGTTTTCTAATAACAATTATCTCTTCACCTATGCCGCCATCCTCAAGCGAACCTCCTCCTACAGACATGATCTTTCTATTGAAAGGCCTTTAGGTGGTTATGTTAAATGGAAACTATCATTTTTTCAGTGGTTATCTAAATCTTACCAAGGAATGGAGAATAACAACTGAAAAGCGCCTACCACACCATCAACCCAATATCACATGACTCCCTGTGACGCCTCAGGCCTGTCTCTTGACAGTCACATGATCCCTGCAGGGAAGCCTCCTGAGTATCATGAAATTCCCTAAATCTTGTTATGAGATTTCCAGGACTTTCACCTATTTTCCTCTGCTAGAATAAAATAAGCCTCTCCAGAACACATTGGTGGAACAGCCTCAATGTGAACATCTCAGTTTTATTTTCTTGGTGATTAAGCCAGTCTCTCTCAGAATCTGTAGTTTGAAGTTTGGTATCAATAAATTCTGAGGCAGCCATTCTTTCTGCCATCAAGTGTTATCCTCACAGTGGCTCAGCATTTTTCCTATAATAGAGCTAAATTGCGCTTACATTTAATACCACTCTGACCAAGAATGAAACCAAAGGCCAGTTATCTAACAAGTTTCTGTTAACCTATGCCACCATCCTCAAGAGAACGTTCTTATACAGACATGATCTTTCAATTGAGGAGCCATTAGTGTTACACTAACACTATTATTTTCTCAGTGGCTATCTAAATTTTACCAAGGAATGGAGAAGGGTAACTCAAAGGTGAGCAGTACCAACAACACAATATAACATGACTCCCTGTGATGCCCTCAGGGCTATCTCTTGATGGTCACATGAATTGTATAGGAAAGCTTTGTGAGTATCTCAGGATTCTCTAATTCTTGTTACGAAATTTTCAGGCCACTTCCTCCTCACTTTCTTTTGCTAGGCTAAAATAAGCCTCTTTCGAAAACGTTGATTTAGTACCTCCACATCAATGTCGCAGTTTTCTTTTCTTGGTGCTTAAGCCATTCCCTCTCAGAATTTGTAGTCTAAGGTTCGGTATAGGGAAATACTGATGCAGAGGTTCTTTCCACTGGTGTTATTATAATGATTCAGCATTTTTCCTACTGTAAAAAAAAAGTGGCAGCAATTGTTTGCACCACTATCCAGTCGTAGCCTCGTGCTCAATTGTTAACGCTGCCAGTATGCAACTTCTGCCTTCACTGACATAAGCAGTTTTCCTGACAAATAGACCAAAGTAGATGCAAATTAAAAATCATTGATTGCCCGCATATACCGTTGACTTTAAATTTAATTTGTAATGTGGACATGATATTCGCTCAGAGGACAGTTAGGAGGCTGTCTTGGCCACCTTTTGGTAGGTAGACTAATGACTTCTAAGTGTTGATGTAAATTTTATCAGTTATATGCACTTGTCACTACAAAAGGAGCACTGCATCATCTTCCCTTGTGAGGATATGGATTGGTGATACGAGCCTAAGGTACAAGACCTGTCTTTTTCTAACAGAAAGTAGAAGAGAGACTGGGGAACCAAGGCACTAAGCCTATCCTCTCTGAAAATTAGTAGATAGAATAACTTAAACCTCAGGGTAAATTTTTCCTCATGTAATCTGAGACTTATCTCGAAACTTAGGACCTTGCCTTCCACCTGCATTTTCTAATGCGATCCAGTGTGCTGTTCTTGATTGCAGATACAATCTCTACCTCTATTTCCCAAAATAGATTTGAGAAATCAGCCCAGACTTTCTTTGGCATAGTCTGAAAGAGTGGCTAAGCCCTCAGTTCCAAGCCTGTTCTATGTGAACAATTGTTGCCTGAAGTCATTGTCTTCTTTAGGAAACAAAGAGTCAAACAGAGACTGTGGAAATCTGAATCAAGCCTGGACCTTTTAAAAGAACATAGTTAAAGCCCAGGCCCACAATGTCAAGACTATGCAATTGATAACAATGTCCAGTCTCAAGATCTAGTCCCAGAATATTCATCCTGGCCCTTGTTACTTAAACTCTTGTAGACACCTTGGCCTAAAGAACTAAGCTGTGATCTTCAAGAAGGTGGAAGAGTAAAGAACTCAGTGCACATCTCCAAGACTGTGATCCCTTGAAAGCATTAACTGTATAAATTGGGCCAATAGCACCAACCCTTCGTCATCATAACAGTACATTCAGCACACCCTGATCCCAAGTCACCAATTATCCTTTTAAACATTTATTGAAAGGTTACCAAGCCTTTCTTTGGTAAGAGAAGGTCTTATAGGCACTAAAAAACCTGGACAAAGCCTGAACTGTCCTTTAAGAAACTCAACAAGGGAACTTGGAACACAACCAACTATTTTTCCTATGTCTAGGATGTAGAGTGGAGACCTTGGCCCAAAGAATATAGTTTAACTTTATATAATGAATCTTTAGGTAGAGAAATTGGCAAACTGTCACAAGACATTCTTAGTAGGAAAAGAAGAGTCATTGGAAGAACATGGACTAGGAGGCAGTCCTCTGATGGAACTGGGGTAAGTTGGGTGGATGTTTGAAAACACTATACCACGCCAATCTCATATATAAAGTAAACTTTTTAAAAATATAATTTATGCTCTGAAGCCTGGTTGATTCTATGAAGTAAAGTGAAAACCTATGGCCATAGCAACAAAACTAGTCACTTGGTAGATTCCAGATCTGTGTGGGTATTCCTTGATCCCCATGTGAATTTGACCAGGGTGTTTATTTGATCTCCATACAATTTCCTATTAATTTCTAAGTGATTTTCAGGTGATGTTCATCTTATACCCCTTCCCCAATTTTTCAAACAAGTATTTCAAAACTCATCTCATAAACCGTTATTTTAAATATTCAGCATTGAATCATTGGCCTTTAAGCAATTCCCTGTCAACAGTAGTGGCCAAAGGTGAGCATAAAATAATAGTATGAGAGTCCCACATGAAGCCATTCAGAGTTATACTCATAGTGACTGAATGTTTTTGCTATAATACAGCAAAATGGCGCTTACCATTTACACCACTATAAAGTAGCTTCGTCAAGCAGACAGCCTCCAAATATCTATGGAGTTAATGTTTGATAGCAACTTCCAATGTGTTCAAGCAGGTTGCCTGACCACAGATGAAACCTAAGTCCACTTATCTAACAACAAATGTTTGCTCACCTATTCCGCTATTCTCAATGAACTTTCTCATGCAGACATGACCTTTCGATTGAAGGGCTGTTAGGTGGCTACGTTACACAGACACTATCATTTTCTCTGTGGTTATCTAAATTTTACCAAGGAATGGATAAGGGTAACTCAAAGTGAGTGTCACGCATCAACTCAATATCACATGACTCCCTGTGATGCCCTCAGCCTATTAGAATCTAATTTTCAAAAAGCAAAAAAAAAAAAAAAAAAAAGAATCTTGAAAGAAGCAAGAGAGTAGTTAGTGGTCACATATGAGGGATCTTCAATAAGATTATCAGTAGATTTCTCATCAGAAACTTTGGAGGAAAGAAGACAGTGACAGATATATTCAAAGTACTAAAAAAAAACCAATAAAGAATCTTATATTTGGCAAAGCTGTCCATCAAAACTGAAGGAGAAATTAAGATATACCTAGATAAACAAAAGTTGAAGGAGCTCATGACTACTAGATGTGTCTGGTAAGAAATACACAAGGGAGTCCTGCAAAGTGAAATAAAAGAACACTAGAAAGAAATTCAAAGCCATGTGAAAAATGAAAGATCTCAACAAATGTAAATATGTAAACAATCAAAAAGTATTATAATAATATTTTGTAATAGTACTTTTTGTTTATTATGTGATTTGAGAGACCAACATATTTAAAGAAAAAAAGATTACTAGTGTAAAAGCTAGTATTAATATAACCTTAGTTTATAGCTCAAAATCTTATTTTCTACATAATTTAAGAGACTGACACATGTAAAAGAATTTTAGTTTATGTTTTAAAACACACAATATAAAGAGACAATTCTGTGCATCTATAAGTGAAAAGGATAGGGATAGAAGTGTAAAGAATCAAAGTTTTTGTATGTTGCTGAGGCTAATCTGATATAAATTCAAATTAGAGTAATATAATGTTAGAATGTTCTAGGAGATCTCCTTTCATGGAATCAGTAGAAGTCCAAGGTCCAGAACCCAGTCCTTAGCCCCAGTCAGGGGAAGTAGAGTGGATGCTGGCCTCGAGTGAAAAACGTTTTCCACACACTCAAACCTGGTTCATTTTAAGAAGTAGAGTGAAAACCTATGCCCATAGCAACAAGAATAGTCACCTGGTAGACACATGATTTCCTCATGGTCTTCCTTGACACCCACGTGAATATTGTGAAGTGTTCACTGACTGCCATGTGATTCTCTAGTGAGTGCTATGTGATTTTCAAGTGATTTCTACCTTACTCCTCTTCCCCTAGCCTCAACCAAGTATTTTCAAAACACGTTTCATAAATTCTTCATTTTCAATATTTCAGCATTGATGCTTTGGCCACTAAACAATTCTCTCTTGATAGCAGTGGCCTAAGGGCCTCTTGATGGTCATGTGATTCCCGCAGGGCAGCCAAATAAATATCGCAAAATTCCCTAGTTCTTGCTATGAGATTTTTAAGTGACTTCCACCTCATTTTTCTCTGCTAGCCTAAAGCAAGGGTTTTCAGATAATGTCAAAGAAATTGCCTCAATGTCAATATCTCAACTTTCTTTTCAGGCCATCTTAGAATTTGTAGTCTGAGGTTTGCTAGAGAGGATTTTTAAAAATTGTTTTTGATTTTTACTTTTTATTAAGCTTATTGGGGTAACATTGGTTAATACAATTATATAATTTTCAGGTGTATGTTATAATTGGACATCTATATATTCTATTGTGTGTTTAACACCCAAAGTCCAGTTTCCTTCATCTACCATATATTTGATCCCCTTTACCCACTTCATCTTCCCTCTACACTCCTATATTTGACCTCTTTTACACTGTCTACCTCCCTCCTCCTCCTCCTGCACCCTCTATCCTCTGATAACCACATTGTTCATGTCCATGAGTCTTTGTTTGTCCTTTCATTTGTTGTTTTTAGGTTTATATCTCACATATAAGTGATATCATGTGATTTTCAACTTATTCTGTGTGGTTTATTTTGCTTAGCATGATTATCTCAAGGTCCATTATTGTTGCAAATGGCAGTATTTCATCTCTTCTTATGGTCGAGTAATATTCCATTGTATATAAGTACCACAGCTTTTTTAGCCAATCATCTATCAGAGGACACTTCAGTTTCTTCTATGTCCTAACCACTGTGAATAATGCTATTATGCACATCGGTGTGCAAATATCTTTTCGGATATAAGTTTTTAAGTCTTTGAAGTAAATACCCAGTGGAGGCATTGGTAAATCAATTCTTAGTTTTTTGAGGAAACTCCAAACTGTTTTCCATCGTGGCTATACCATTTTGCAGTCCCACCAGCAGTGTGGACTTTTTCCCGCATCCTCTCCAACATTTGTTATTACTTGTCCTGTTTATTATGGCTCTTTTAATAGATGTTAGATGTTATCTCATTGTGGTTTTGATTTGCATTTCTCTAATAGCTAGTGAAGTTGAGCATCTTTTTGTATATTTATTGGCTAATGTATGTCCTTTAGGGAGAAATGTCTGTTCAGTTCCTCTGCCTATTTTTTGATTGGATTGTTGGTTTTTATGTTGTTTTGAGTTCTTTGTATATTTTGGATATTAGGCCCTTATCAGAGGCATTACTTAAAAATATTTTTTCCCATTCAGATGGTGTCTCTTTGCCTTGTTGATAATTTCTTTTGCTGAGCAGAAGCTTTTTAGTTTGATGTAGTCCCATTCCTTTATTTTAGCTTTTACTTCACTTGCCTTTGAGATCAAATTCATAAAATCCTCTTCAAGTCCAAGGTCCTTGAGTTTAGTTCTTTTGTTTTTTTCTATACATTTAATTGTTTTATATCTTATATTCAGGTCCTTAATCCATTTTGAGTTAATTCTGGTGTGTGATGATAGACAACTGTTTTGTTTCATTCTTATGCAGGTAGCCTTCCAATTTTTCCAAGATCATTTTCTTTCTCCATTATATTTTTTTGCCATTTTGTCAAAAATTACTTGCCCATATATATATATATATATATATATATATATATATATATATATATATATATATATATATATATATGTTTACTTCTGGACTCTTGATTCTGTTCCACAGGTCCATGTGTCTGTTTTGCTGCCATTTTGATTACTGTTTCTTTGTAATATAATTTGAAGTTGAGCAGAGTGACACCTCCAGCCTCATTCTTTTTTCTTAGGATGGCTTTGGCAATTGGGGTCTTTTGTGCTTCCATACAAATCTGATGATTTGTTTGTTCTATTTCTTTAAAAAAATGACTAAGATTTTGATGGGGATTGCATTAAATCTGTATAATGTTTTAGGTAATATGGTCATTTTAACTATGTTCATTCTTCCAATCCAAGAACATGGAATATCTTTTCATTTCTTTCTATCTTCTTTGATTTCTTTTAGTAGTGTATTGTACTTTTCATTTTATAGGTCCCTCACATGTTTCGTTAAATTTATTCCTATGTATTTTATTCTTTTTGGTACGATAGTGAAATAAATTATTTTTTCTACTTCTTTTTCTGATACTTCATTATTAGAATATAGAAATGCTATAAAATTTTACATTGATTTTGTATGCAGAAACTTTACTGTACTTGCTTATTGTATCTAGTAGTGCTCTTGTGGAGTCTTTAGGGTTTTCTATGTAGAGAATCATGTCATTCCCAAATAGTGACAGTTTGACTACTTTGTTTTCTTTTAGATGCTTTTGTATCTTTCTCTTGCCTGATTGCACTCGCTAGGACCTCCAATGTTATGTGGAATAACACTGGCGATAGTGGACAGCTTTGCCTTGTTGCTGATCTTACAGGGAAGATTTTTAGTTTTTCACCATTGAGTATAATATTGGCTGAGGGTTTGTCATATGTGGTCTTTATTATGTTAGAGTACTTTCCTTCTATACCAATTATGTTAAGTGTTTTGATCATAATGGATGCTGTATCTTCTCAAAGCCTTTTTCTGCATTGATTGATATTATCATATGATTTTTATTTTTTAATTTATGTGGTGTATCATATTAATCAATTTGCATATGTTGAACCATCCCTGTGCCCCTAGGATGAAGCCCACTTGATTATTGTGTACAAATTTTTTAATATATTATTGTATTTGGTTCACTAGTATCTTATTTAGGTTTTTTGCATCTGTGTTCATGAGAGATATTGGTCTGTAGTGTTCTTTTTCATGTTATCTTTACAAGGTTTTGTTATCAGAGTAATATTGGCTTCATAAAATGAATTGGAAAGATTGTCTCCTCTTCAATTTTTTGGAATTGTTTGGTAGAATTCACTGGTGAAGCCATCTGGTCCTGAATTTTTACTTTTTAGTAGGTTTTTGATGATTGTTTCAATTGCCATACTGCTGAATGGTCTATTTAGATTTTCCAGATCTTGATTCAGTCTAGAAAGATTGTATTTTCTATGTACTGGTCCATTTCTTCTAGTTTATTAAATTTGTTTATACATACTTTTTCATAGCATGATCTTTTGTATTTCTGTGATGTCTGTCACAATTTCCCCTTTTTCATCTCTGATTTTATTTATTTGTGTCCTTTCTCTTTTTTCTTTAGTGAGTCTACCCAGGGTTTGTCAATTTTATTAATATTCTCAAGGAACTAGCTCTTTTTTGTATTTATTTTTTTCTATTTTTTTCTATTTTAATTTTATTTATTTCTTTTCTAATTTTGATCTTTTTTCCCTTCTGCTGACTTTAGGCCTCATTTGTTCTTTTTCTAGTTTTTTTTAGGATGAAGTGTTAGTTTTGTTATTTGGGCTTATTCTTTTTTTTTGGAGATAACCCTGTAATGATATAAACTTTCTTCTTATGACCGCTTTTGTCATATCCTCCAACTTTTGTTATGTTTTACTATCATTATTATTTGTTTTTATGTATCTTTTGATCTCTCTTTTATTTCTTCCCTGATCTAGTTATTTTTCAGTAGCATATTGTTTAATCTCAATGTATTTGTGGTTCTTCCTGATTTCTTTTTCCAGTTGATCTCTAGTTTCAATGCATTATGTGCAGAGAATATGGTTGGTATGATTTCAACCCTCTTACATTTGTTGAGGCTATCTCTGTGTTCCAGTATGTGGTCAATTCTTGAGAATGTTCTATGTGCTCTAGAGAAGAATGTATAAGCAGCAGTTTTGTGATGGAAGGCTCTGTAACTGTCAATTTTGTACAGTTTGTCTAATGTGTCATTTAAGGATGTTATTTCCTTATGGATTTTCTGTTTGGATGATCTGTCTATATCTGACAGTGATTTATTTAGATCCCCTAGTACGATAGTGTTTTGGTCTTTTTCTTCTTTTAGTTCTGGTAGTAATTGCTTTACATATTTCAGGGCTCCCTGATTGGGATCATAGATATCAAGAAGTGTTATATCTTCTTGGTGCCTGATTCGCTTTATCATTATGAAGTGTCCCTTAATATCTTTCTTTACCTTTTTAATTTTGAAGTCTATTTCATCCAATACTAGTACCATTACTCCTGCATTTTTTTCTGAATGACATTTGTTTGAAATATCATTTTCCACTCTTTCACTTTGAGTCCGTATTCGTCTTTGGAGCTGAGATGTGTCTCCTGGAGGTAGCATAAAGTTGAGTTTTGTTTTTGGGTCTATTCTGCAAATCTGAGCCTTTTTATTGATGACTTCAGTCCATTTATATTTAGGGTGATTATTGAAATATGAGTTCTTTTTATAGCCATTTTATCTTTTGCTTGGTGTTTCCGTTGCTTCCTAGTCCTTGTGTTTCTGTTCTCTTTATTTTGGTTGGATTTTGTGGGTTTTCCCTCTTCTTCTTTTTTTATATTATAAATTTTAGTTCTGAATCTTTGGTGTGTGGTTACCATTACAAATATGTAAACGATAGTTATATATACAGTCATCCATTTTTTTCTGTGTGTGCCATATCTCCATTCCCTTTTGCAAATATGGATCTTTGAATTCTTCCTTTTTCAAGTCATTGCTATCTCAGTTTGTCCCTATGTATGCTGAATATCCATTACTATCTTGCTATAGCAATTCTCTTCTTATTATTCAAGCTTATAATACCCTGTTCTAATAAGGATTGCACTCCTCTGCTTCTATTTGCCTCATAGTCACTTTACTCCTAGTCATGTTTTTTATTTTTGTCATTTTTTTTAGATGAGCTGACCTTTTTTCAGTATTTCTTATAGTTTAGGCCTTATACTGGAGAAATCCTTCATTTTTATATGTCTGGAAAAGTCTTAATTTTTCCTTCACATCTAAAGGGGAGTTTAGCTGGATACATTATTTTAGGCTGGCATTTCCTTTAACTTAACAGTTTAAATATTTGATTCCATTTCTATCTAGCTTGTAAGGTCTATGACGAGAAGACTGATGATAATATAATAGATTTTTCTTTATAAGCTACCATTTTCTTCTTTCTGGCTGCCCCAAGAATTCTCTTTGTCATTAATTTTTGATAATTTTAATATGTCTTGGTGAAAGCTTTTTTAGGTTGAGATAATTGGGTGTTCTGTTGACTTTTTGAAATCCAAGCTCCAGCTCATTCCTTAGATTTGGGAAATTCTCATCAACTCTTTGTTTGAAAATACTTTCTAGTCTTTGCTCTTTTTTCTCACCTTTGATAATGGCCATTATTCTTTTGTTTCCTCTCCTAATGGTATCAGCTAGGTCTTGTATTTCTCTTTTATTATTTTTCATTCTTTGGTTTCTCTCTTCTTCCTGATTTATTTCTAATTTCTGTCTTTGATATCACTAACCCTTTCCTCCATTTAATTGACTCTATTTTTCAAGCTTTCTATTTCATTTTCAACTCTTGCAGTGTGTGTGTGTGTGTGTGTGTGTGTGTGTGTGTGTTTTATCTCCAGAAGATCTAGTCTGTTCTTTTTGAGAGTTTCGATCTCATTGCTCTGCTCATCTAGTTGTTTTTTCAATTTCTGAAATTATTTATATGACTCGTTTCAGAACTCAGTTTTTTTCAGAAATATCAACCTGAATTCTCTGTCTTTTAAGTTGTATATTTCTGTCTGTAGTCTATTTTATGGAGATTTTTCTCTATTTTTCTGATATCTCTTTTCACCTTGGTTGTTGATGGTGTTTAATGGACTATTTTTCTGTCTGAGCATTAATGGAAGTGTATTCTGCTGTTTTCCAGAAAGAATATTTATTACATAAAGGTCTCTCTTTAGTCTGCTACAAAGAAGGTGCTTTTCTTTTGGTTTCCAGCAGTTAGTGTCTAAGACTCTTGGACCTTGCATTATATAAATCCTAAATGATGCCTTTTTTGTTTAATTGTAGCTATTTAATTATGCTCACTACCCTCATTTTCAGTCCCTGTCAGTGTCAGTGACAGTCTTGGCAGCTTTTGTTCAAATTCTGCTGGGGCTATGTGATGATTGTTCTCTGAGAGTATGGAAGAAGGGGCCTCCTGGGAGCTGCAGCTCAACCTCAGCTTTGCAACCACAGTTGGTAAAAATTAACTGTTGTTTCTCTATGGTCCTGCCCCACTTCTTTGCTTTCTGCTTTGATGACTGGGTCCTGCTCTCGGCCGTGTGAAGCTCACAAAACTTCCAGACAGGGCAGTTCAGGGAAGTTGCCACAGCTTCTATTCTCCCCTTTCTCCTACAGGGAGCTCCAGAGGCAGCAAGAGGTAGTTTCAGTATCAGCAGCATTAGGAGAGAGGAATTCTGAGGGAGCAGTTCTTTTCACATATTCCAAGATGCAGAACTGAGAGCTCAGTCCACCGCACTTCTGTCTTTTCCTAACAGAGACTGAAGTGATGGCCTGTGACCCCAGTTCTAAGCTTGTCTTTCTGAACAAATGTCAAGTAGTGTCTAAGTCCCACAGCAACAAGCCTGTCTTTATGCAAGGGAAACTAGACTGGAGACTTAGTCCTGTGACACCAAGCCTGGACTCTCCTCACAGGAACTAGAGTGCAGTTTTAGACTCCCAAGGTCAAGACCATCTAATTGACAACAGACTAGACAAAAAAACTACTCACACTACACTGAACGAAGGTAGCCATTGTGAACAGAAACTCATATGGATTGCATGGCCCACAAACAAAGCCGTCTTCTATGAACAAAAGGAAGAATGGAGGTCTCCATTTGTACCAGCAACACATTCTTTCTTCAAAAGAATGTCAATGTGGTGGAAAGGAAAGGATATGGTGGCATGGGCCCAGAGCACAAGCCTATCTTTCCCTAACAATAAGTTCAGGGATACTGGGACTTACGATAATATAACTGTCCTCTCTAAAAAGTAAGATAGAGGAGAGTTGATCCCTCAGAGTAAGCCTATTCTCAGGTAAGATAAGCTTAACTCGAGAAGTAGGACCTTGTCATTTTTCTGGAATTCTAAGCAGAAACCATAGTGCTGACCTTGGTTTGCCATTCCAATCCCTTACCCTATTTCCAGGATGTAGAACTGAGAAATTTGCCAACAGCGATTCTCCTGTCTTTCTTTAAAAGAGACCTAAGAAGTGGCCTGGGCCTATACTTCTAAGCCTGTCCTCTCTGAACAAATGTTGCCCTGAATCCTAGGCACACAGCAATAAGTCTTCTTTATGGAAGAGAAATTAGAATGGAGGTTGTAGAAATCAGCACCAAGCCTGGACCTTCTCAAAAGATCTAGTTGACAGCCACAGTCCCACAAGGTCAAAACCATCCAATTAGTAACAAAGTCCAGACTGAAGACCTAGGCTCACATAACCCATCCTGGACTTTGCTACTAGAAGCTCTTGGGGAGATCTTGGCCCCCAGAACCAAGATGTAATCTCCTAGGATGAGGAAGTATTGAAAAATCAATTCACAGCACAATATTGTCGTCCCTTTAAATCATTGATGGTAGAATTTTGGGCCAATGTCACCAATATTGTGTCATCCTAACTGTTGGGAGCCATTCTTGATGAATGCCCTGCAGACAGGGTTGGAGTTGCCTGCAAGCTAGAAGTTTGCAGGGCAGGTGGGCTTGTTTACTGAAGGAGGAAATTTGGCTTAATGTTGAATGTTTCTTGCCCCAGGGAATAAGAGACAAAAACAGGAACAAGAATGTTTTGCAAGAACTTACATAAAGGTCAGCGTTCATTTGTATATGTGTGGGTGTTGCTTCTCCAAGGGTATATATATTCTGTGCTAAATAAACTCGGGGCGCAGTATTCACTGTTAGCCCTCCCGACTCTATCTTCTCTCTCTCTCTTTTTTTCTCAATCCTAACTCCCCCTCTCGGGAACTGTTTGATCTTAGCCGGTGGGCTCCAGCACCTAACAGTCCATTCAGCACAACATTGTCCCACATCACCAATTTCCCTTTGGCCAGTTATTGAAAAGTGATCAGAACCTACAGCACCAAGCCTTTCTGATGGTAAGAGAAGGTAGTGTGAGCACTTAGAAACTTGGCACAAGTCCATGACTTTTTTTTCAGGAACTCATTGGGGAGCTTTGAGCACAGCCAAGCATTGTTCCTATTTCCAGTAAGTAGAATGGAGACCTTGAGGCACAGAATATAGCCTAAATATTCATATTGAAACACTTGGTACAGGTCTTGGCACATGGAAACATGACCATCTTGGTAGAAAAAAAAGTTGATAGCAGTCTGTGGCCCATGATCCAGTTATCTGCCTGTATCATTGGAAATAGAATGGATGTTTGAAAACCAACACTATCATGTCTCATTTTCAAGGTAAACAAATGGAAAACATTTCACAAACACTAAATCCTGGTTTATTCTAAGAGGTAGAATTAAAACCTGGTATACCAACGATTCCTGAAGGGTCTTCCATGACACCCAAATGAATTCCGCGAGGTAGTCACATGACAGCTGCATGATTCCCCAGTGATTGCTATGTGATTTTCAGGGGACTTCCACCTGACTTCTCTTTTTCTATCCTCAACCAAGTGATTTCAAAACAGGTCTCATAAACTGCACATTTTCAATATTTCAGCATTGATGAATTTGCCATTAAGCAATTTCTTCTAGACAGTAGTGGCCTAAGGTTTGCATCCAAACTATGTCAAACTAGTAGCTGTGGTTTCCACCTCTATAAAGGAGCTTCCTCAGGCAGACTCAGCCTCCAAATTTAAATAAGATTAATGTGCAACAGCCACTACAATTTCTTTCAAGCAAGACTCTAACAACAGACAATACTAGAAGTTAATTAAGGATCATTGTCTGCCTGCATATACTATTGAATTCAAGTAAGTTTTGCAATGTGGACACTATATTTTAAAGGAGGTTAGTTAGGTGGCTGTTTTTGGCAACCTACTGTTACGTAAAGACTAATGTTTTCCCAGTGTTTATGTGAATTTTATCAAGTGATATGCACTCGTCATTTCAAAGGGAGGACAAATCATCCTCATACATCACATGATCTCCCTGTGTTTCATACAGGCCAGTCTCTTGATAGGCACATGATTTCCACAGTTATTCTGTCATTATTCATGTAGGGTTGAGGTCCCAAAGTTAACACTGTCTAGTTTTGAATAGACTAGGCTGTGACCTACTCACACTACCAACAACCTAGACCTGTGTCAGAGACTAATGTGTAGTGTATGAACCACAGAACCAAGCTCTCTATCTTTTAGAAAATAAGGAGACCTTTGTTCATGGTAACATTACTGTCTTCCCTTCAAATGATATAGACTGGAGATCCAGGCCCATGATACAAAGCCAATCTCTTTCTAGCAACAATACAATGAATCCCTAGTCTGAAGCACTACGCCTGGCCTCATTGAAATGAGTAGATTGAAGACTTTAAGCCACAAGGCCAATTTTTCCCATGATAAGAATATCTTTCGTGGAGAACTACATCATTTGCTCCATGTCTGGAATTTATCTTAGGGGTGGTAGAGCTGAGACCTCATCCCACAGCATTTCTTCTGTCTTTTCCTAACAGAGACTGAAGTTGTAGCCTAGGCCCATGGTTCTAAGCCTGTTCTTCCTAAACAAATGTCTAGTGATGTCTTATATGCAGAACAACAACCTGTCTTTATGCAAGGGAAACTAGAATGGAGACTTAGGTCTGTGACACCAAGCTTGAACTCTTCTCACATGAACTAGAGTGCAGACCCAGGAACCCAAGATCAAAACCTTCTAATTGATAACAGACTTGACTAAACAACTACTCACACTCTACCCAGGGTAGCCCCCATGAACAGAAATTCATGTGGGTTTCATGGCCCACAAACAAAGCTGTCTTCTCTGAACAAAAAGAAGAATAGAGGCCTCCGTTTATGGCAGTAAAACTGTCTTCTCTTGAAAGCATGTGGAGTGGTGACATGGGCTCAAGGCACAAAGCCTATCTTTTTCCAACAATGCATACAAAGGGGACTGGGACTTATGTCAATAAATATGTCCTCTGTGAAAATTAGGAGAAAGGAGACTTTAACCCACAGTGCAAGCCTGTTCTTAGCTAAAAGAATTATAACTCAAGAACTAGGACCTTATCTTATGCCAGAATTTCTCAGGACCAGAGTGCTGTCTTTGGTTTACAGTCAATCACTTCCCTTATTCCTAGGAGATAGAGCTGAGTAATTGGCCTATAGCATTGCTTTGGTCTTTGCCTAACAGAGATGAAAGGGGTGACCTGGACCCACCATTCTAAGCTTATCTTCTCTGAATGAATATCTCCTGGAGTCAAAGCACACAGCATCAAGCCTGGTATAAGGAAGAGAAAGTAGAATGGAGATTATGGAATTTGGCACTAAGCCTGTTCCTCCTCAAAAAAACAAGTTGGCAGACCAATGCCTACAATTTTAAAATGATTCAATGGTAAAAATTCCAGACTGAAGACCTAGGCCCACAATATCCAGCCAGGCCCTGCTACTTGAAACTCTTGTAAAGACCTTGACCCACAGAACCAAGATATCATCTCCTATGAGAATGAAGAACGAAAGATTTCATTCACAACGCAAAGACAATCCTCCCTTAACAGCATTTATTATATAAATTAGGGCTGATGGCACCAAGTTTATGTCATCTTAACAATCCATTCAGCACAACATTGTCTCATGTCACCAATTTCATCTTTTTCCTATTATTGAAAAGTTACTGTAACTTACAGCACCAAGACTTTTTCCCCTGTTAAGGTAAAGAACTGTGTGCACATAGCCTGGATTCTTGTTTCTGGAACTTGATTGGAGAGCTTGAAAGCATGGCCAAGCATTGTTCCTATATCTAGAAATTAGAGTGGAGACTTTGAACTACAGAATCTAGCCTAAATTTTCATAACAGAACTACTGGTGGAGAACTTGGCACACAATAACAACACCATCTTGGTAGAAAGAAAAATAAGTTAATAAAAGTTCATGGCCCATAACCCAGTCCTCTGCATGGATCATGGGAAACAGTGTGGATGTATAAAAATAAGACATCAAGTTTATAAGGTAAACTTGAGTGAAAAACGTTTCACAAATTCTCAAGCCTGGTTATTCTAAGAAGTGAAATCTATGCCCACAGTAACAAGACTAGTCACCTGGTAGACAAACAATTCCCTCTAGGTTTTACATGAACCCCAGGTAAATCCTGCGAGGTGTTCCCATGAATGATGCATGTTTTTCTAGTGATTGCTATGTAATTTTCAGGTAACATCAACTTTATTCCTCTTCCCTTTTCCTCAACCAAGTGTTTTCAAAACACGTCTCATAACCTGCACATTTTCAATATTTCAGCATTGACACATTGGCCGTTAAGCTATTCCCTCTTGACTGTAGTAACCTAAGGTCCACATAAAAGAAGAATGCAGGAGTCGCACCTGAAGCCATTAAAGTGTTATGCTCACTATGACTCAACATTTTTGCTACAATAGAGCAGAATGGTGGCTGTTGTTTCCACCACTCAAAGATATCTTTCTCAAGCAGACTGAGCCTCCAAATGTCAACATGGTCAATTTGTGACAGCTGCACCCATTGACTTCAAGCAAGTTTTCTGACCAGAGCCATAACTTCAGGCCAGTTATTGAAAGATCATTGCCTGGTAATCTACACTGCTGTCCTCAAGCAAGTCCTCATGCAGTTTTGATCTTTTAATTGAAGGGCAGTGACATGGCTGTCTCAGCCACACTCCGTTACACATGGACTCTCCTTTTCTCTGTGTTTATGTGAATTTTATCAAGGAATGTAGAACAGTATCTCAAAAGAAAACATCAGATCATCACTCAATGTCACATGATCTCCCTGTGAAGCCCTCAGGACTGTTGCATGATGGTCACATGATTACTTTGGGACAGGCACGTGAAAATTGTGAGTTTCCTGCTTCCTTGTTATGTGATTTTCAGGTGTCTTTATTTTCCTCGCCGGGCCTAAGCAAGGGTTTCTAGAACATGTGGAAGGAATTGCCTCAATGTCAATATCTCAACTTTCCTTTTATGGTCGTTAAGCCAGTCTCACTTTGAATTTGTAGTCTGGGTTTTGCTAGAGGAACTATGAGGCAGACATTCTTTCTGCCATAAAGAGGTATCCTCAGAATGAGTCAGCATTTTGCCTATAATACAGCAAAATGGCAGTTGTCATTTTCACCACTATGCAGTCACTTCCCCAGAGTACACTCAGCCAATATGTGATGCTGTCTCCACTGCCACAAAGCAGGTTTCCTGACCACAGAGAAAACCTGAGGCGAATTAAGGATCACTGTCTGTCTGCAAGCACCACTGACCAAAAGTAAGTTTTATAATGTGTAAACAACATTCACTGGAGGTCAGTTAGGAAGCTGTCTCAGCCACCTTCTGTTACACAGAGACTAATATTTTCTGAGTATTTTTATTAATTTTATCTAGTGACATGCACTCAGAATTCCAAAGGGAGCACTATGTTATCCCCATCAGTCACATAATCTCCTGGTGTTTCATGCAGGCCAGTCTCTTAATGGGCACATGATTCTCACAGGGTGGTGAAGTGATCCTTTTGTGACTCCTGTGGGGCCATAGTCCCGAGGTTAACACTGTCTAATTTTGAACAGATAGGCAAAAATCTACTCACTACAAAGAACCTAGACTCTGTGACAGAAACTAATATGCAGTGCATGACCCACAGACCAAAGCTGGCTACTCTTATGCAAAGAAAGGAGACTTACATTCATGGTAACAGTACTGCCCTCATTTCAAATGATGTAGACTAGAGACCAAGGCTGGTGACACAAAGCCAGTCTCATCCTGGTCTAAAGCCACCAAGCCTGTCCTAGCTGAAAATTAGTAGATTGGAGACCTGAAACCTTGAGGCCATTCTTTCCTCTGGTAAAAAAAAAAATCTTTCTTAGAGAACTAGAATTTTAGCTCTATGTTTGAAATTTCTCTTAGGAGGGAGCATGGTGATTTTGGCTTACAGTTCCAATCCTTCACCTTTTTCAGGAAGTAGAGCTGAGACCTTGTCTCAAAGCATTTCTTCAGTCTTTTTCTAACAGAGATGGAAGTGGTGGCCTAGGTCCACTGTTCTAAGACTGGTGATCTGAATGAATGACGAGTGGTGACCTAAACCCAAAGCAAAAAGATTGTCCTTATGCAAGGGAAACTAGAATGGGGACTTAGGCCTATGGCAACAAGCCTAGACTCTGCTCACAAGAACTATAATGAAAGCCCAGGCTCCCAAAGTCAAGATCATCTAAATGATAACATACTAGACCAAACAACTACTCACACCACACCTAAGGTAGCCTCTGTGAACAGAAACACAAGTGCTGTGCATGAACCATAAAAAAACTGTCTTCTCTGAACAACAACAAAACAAAATGGAGGCCTCCGTTTGTACCAGCAACACTGTCTTCCCTTAAAAGGATGTGGAGTGGTGACACAAGCTGAAGGCACAAAGCCTATCTTTGCCTATAAATAAGTACAGCAGATACTGGTACCCATAGCACTAAACCTGCTATCTCTGAAAACTAGATAAGAGTCGACCTTACCCCACAGGGCAAGCCTGTCCTCAGGTAAGAGAAGCTTAACTCAAGATCTAGAACCTTGTTTCCTGCCTAGATCTTTAATCAGGAATGAAAGTGCTGACCTTGGTTTGCAGTTCCAAACCCTTCCACTATTTAAGCATGTTGAGCTGAGAAATTGGAAACAGTATTTCTTTTGTTCCCCTAACAGACCTTGACAGGTTGGCCTGAGACCACAGTTCTAAGCTATCCTTCTGAATGAATGTTTTAGGCACACAGCAACAAGCCTTTTTATGGAAGATAAACTAGATGGAGACTGTGGAAATTGTCAACAAGCCTAGACCTCCTCAAAGGAACCAGTTGGCAGCCACAGCTTAAAAGGTCAAGACCAATTACTTGGTAAAAAGTCCAGACTGAAGACATAGGTTCACAACACCCAGCCTGACCACTGTCACTGGAAACTCCTGGGGAGACCTTGGCCCACAGAACCAAGATGTCATCTCCTAGGACTAGGAAGAACAGATAACTCAGTTGATGGCACCCAAACTGTCCTCCATTTAAAGCATTTATAATAGAAATTTGAGCCGATGGAACCAAACTTCTGTCATCCTAACAGCCTACTCAGCACAACCTGGTCCCATGTCACCCATTTTTCCTTTGGCCACTGATTAAAAGATGACTGTAATTTACAGCATCAAACCTTTCCTCTGGTAAGAGAAGGAAGTGTGGGCACTTAGAACTTGTCACAGTCAGTACTCTTCTTTCAGGATCTCGAATGGGGAGATTGGAAGCATGGCCAAGTTGCTGTTTCCAGGAAGCAGAGTGGAGACTGTGGAACAAAGTATCTTGCCTAAATTTTCATAACAGAACCTTAGGTGGAGGACTTGCCACACATAAAAGTCTGTCTCCGTTAAAAAAAAGGTGATAGAAGTCCATGGCCCATGACCCCATCCTGCCTGGATCAGGTGAAGTAGCGTGGATGTTTGAAAACACAACACCATCCCAGTCTCATTTTCAAAGTAAACTTGAGTGCAATACGTTTCACACACACTCAAGCCTGGTTCATTCTAAGAAGTAGAGTGTAAACCTACACCCACAGAAACAAGACTAGTCATCTGGGTGACAAAAGTTTCCCGCGGGGTCTGCCATGACCCTTATGTGTATCACGCGAGGAGTTAACATAAGCACTGCATGATTCCCTAGTGATTGTAACATGAGTTTCAAGTGGCTTCTACCTTATGCCTCTTCCCCTATCCTCAACCAAGTACTTTCAAAACACATCTCATAAACTGTATATTTTCAACATTTCAGCATTGATACATTGGCTGTTAAGCTATTCCCTCTTGGCAGTAGTGGTTTAAGGTTCATATCCAGGAATAGTGCAGGAGTTGCACCTGAAGCCTTTAAGAGTTATGCTCACAATGACTCAGTATTTTTGCTATAATATAGCAAAATGGCAGCTGCTATTTCCTTCACTCCAAAGCAGCTTCCTCAAGATGACTCAGCCTCTGAATTTCAATGCAGTTCATGTATGACAGCTGCTGCCCTTGCTTCAAGCAGGTTGCCTGACCAAGGTGTAACCTCAGGCCAGTTATCTAAAGATCATTGTTTGGTAGACTACACCACTATCCTCAAACCAATCATCTCATGAAAGCCTGACTTTTCAATTAAAGGGCAGTAGGTGGCTGTTTGGGCCACTGTCTGGTATACAAGGACTCTCCTTTGTTCAGAGTTTAAGTGAATTTTACCAATGATGTAGAAGGGTAACTCAAAAGTGAGCACCACACCATCACCTAGTGTCATGAGATCAACCTATGATGCCCTAAGGCCAGTCTCTTGATGGTCATGTAAATCCTGCAGGACAGGATGTTAATATCACGAGCTTCTATTATCCTTGCTCTGAGATTTTCAGGTGACATCCACCTCACTTTCCACTGCTGCCTAAAACAAGGAATTCCAAAACACGTTGAAGGAACTGCCTCGATATTAATATCTCAGCTTTTTTTCTATGGTCATTAAGCCCATTTCTCTCAGAATATGTAGTCTACAGTTTGCTATATAGGAAGACTCTAGAGGCAGCCATTCTTTCCTCCATGAAGAGGTATCCTCACAATGACTCAGCATTTTATGTACAATACAGCAAAAAGACAACTCCTTTTTCTATTGCTACAAAATTTTCACATGATTTCCACCTAAGTTTTCTTTGCTGGTCTAAACCAAAAGTTTCCAGAACATGTTGAATAACTGGCTGAATGTCAAATTCTCAGCTTTCTTTCAATGGTCATTAAGCCAATCCCTCTCAGAATTTGTAGTTTCAAGTTTGCTAGAGAAGAATTATGAGGCAGCCGTTCTTTGTGCCACAAAGAGGTATCCACACAATCACTCAGCATTTTACCTACAATTCAGCAAAATGACAGCTATTGTTTTCACCACTATCCAGTCTCTTTCTCACAGCACACTGAGCTTCCAGGTTTCATCATGCTTCCTATGTGACCACCACCTCCACAGACATAAAGCAGGTTTTCTGACAACACAGAAAACCTGAGGCGAATTAAGAATCGTTGTCTGGTTGCATATACCATTGACCTCAGTTAAGTTTTGTGATGTGGATATGACATTTGATTGGAGGTCAGTTAGGAGGCTGTCTTGGCTGGTTTTTGTTTCATACAGACTAATGTATTCTCAGTGTTTATGAGAATTTTATCAAATGATATGCACTTGTCATTCAAAAGGGAGCACTATGTCATTTCCACGTGTGACATGATCTCCCTTTTTTTCATACAGTCTGGTCTCTGATGGGCACCTGATTCCCACAGGGTGGTCACAAGATCCTATCATGACTACTATGGGCCGATGATCCCAAGGATAACACTGTCTAATTTTGAACAGATTACAGAAAATACCTACCCACACTACCCACATCTTAGACATTGTAAGGAAAAGTAATGTGAAGTGCATGACCCACAGACCAAAGCTGTCTACTCTTCTATAAAACAAAGGAGACCTTGGGTCATGGTAACAGCACTATTCTCCCTTCAAATGATGTAGTATGGAGACTTGTGCAATAACACAAAGCCAGTCTCTTTCTAACAATAATACAATGGAACCCTGGACTAAAGTCACCAAACCTGTCTTTGTTGAAAATTAGTAGGTTGGAGACGTTCAGTCACATGGCCAGTCTTTCCTCTGGTAAGAATTTTATTCTTGAAGAATTAGAAACTTGGCTCAATGTCTAGAATTTCTCTTAGGAGCAAGAACAGTGACTTTAGCTTGCAGTTCCAATCCCTTCACCATATCAAACAGGTGGAGCTGAGACCTAGTCTCACAGTATTTCTTCTGTTTTTTTTTTTTCCTAACAGAGATTGAAGTGGTGGCCTAGGCCCACAGTTCTAAGCCTCTTCTCCCTGAACAAATGTTGAGTGGTGTCCTAGGCCCAAATAACAATCCTGTCTTTATGCTAAGGCAATTAGAATGAAGACTTAGGCCTGTGACACCAAGGTTGGACTCTCCTAACAGGAATTAGTGTGCAGACCCAGGCTCCCAAACTGAAGACAGTCTAATTGATAACAGACTAGAGAAACCAATTTCTTACACTACACCCAAGGTGGCCCCTGTGAAAAGAAACTCATGTGAACTTTATGGCTCATAAACAGAGCTGTCTTCTCTGAACAAAAAGAAAAATTGAGTCCTGCATTTAAGCCAGCAACACTGTCTTTCCTTGAAAGAATGTGGACTGGTGACAGGTGCCCAAGGCACAAAGCCTGTCTTTTCCTAAATTAAGTACCAGGGAGACTGGTACTGATGGCAATAAAATTGTGCTCTCAGAAAACAAGTTAGAAGAGACCTTACCCCACAAGAAAAGCCTATCTTCATGTAAGAGAATCTTACCTCGACACTTAGGACCTTGTTTCTTGCCTGGATTTCTAATCAGGAACCAGAGTGCTGACCTTGGTTTGCAGTTCCAATCCCTTCTCTTTTTTACAGAAAGTAGAGCTGAGAAATTGGCTTGCGAAATTTCTTCTGCCTTTCCCTAACAGAAATTGAAACAGTTCTAAGCCAGTTATTTTTTAATAAATGTCATCTTTGGTCCTAGTCACATTGCAACAAGCCTTTATGGAACAGAAACTAGAATAGAAACTGTGGAAATTAGCAACAAGCCTGTAACTCCTAATAGAAATTAGTTGGCAGTCACAGGCACACAAGGTCTAGAATAACCGATTGGTAACAAAGTCCAGACTGAAGATTTAAGCCTGGCCCCTGGTGCAGAAACTCTTGGGGAGACATTGACTCACAGAATGAAGAAGTCATCTCCTAGGAGTCAGAAGAATGGAGGACTTGGGTCACAGCACCAAGACTATTCTCCCTCTAAAGCATTTATGGTAAAATGTGGGCAGATGGAACTAAACTTGTGTCATCCAAACAGTGCACTCAGCAAACCTGGACCCATGTCACCAATTTTCCCCCTTGCCATTGATTGAAAGCTGACCATAACCTAAAGTACCAAGCCTTTCTCCTGCTAAAGAAAGTAGTGGGAACACTTAGAAACTTAGCAGAAAGTCTGGACTCTTCTAGCAGAAACTCGAATGGGGAGATTAGAAGCACAGTCAAGCATTGATCTTATTTCCAGGAAGTAGAGTAGAGACATTGACCCAGATTATCTTGCCAAAATTTTCTTAATGGAAAATTTGTGCAGGACAAGGCACACATAACAAGATCATATTGGTAAAAAAAAAAAAAAAAAGTCACTGGAAGTCCATAGAAGTTCATAGCCTTTGACTCTGTCCTTTGCCTGGATCAGGGGAAGTAGAGTGGATGTTTGAAAACATGACACCATGTTGATCTCATTTTTAAGGTAAACTCAAGTGGAAAACATTTGACACAGACTTCAAACCTAGTTCACTCTTAGAAGTAGACCTATGCCCTCAGGAACCAGACTAGTCACCTGGGTGACAAATGATTCCTGTGGGCTCTTCCATGACCCCCATGTGTATCCAGGGAATTTTTCACATGACCAATGCATGATTTCATAGAAAATGCTACATGATTTTCAGGTAACTTCCACCTTATTTCTCTTCCTATATCGTCAACCAAGTGTTTTCAAAACACATCTCATAAACTGTACATTTTCAATATTTCACCATTGATGCTATGACCATTAATATATTCCTTTTCGACAGTATTGGCCTAAGGTACTCATCCAAGAATAGTGATGGAGTCGCACCTGAAACCTTTAAGAGTTATGCTGAAAATGACTCAGCATGTTCACTACAATAGAGCAAAATTGAGACCACTGGTTCCTCTACTCCAAAGTAGCTTCCTCACACTGACTCAGCCTTCAAATTTCAATGCAGTTAATTTGAGACTGTTGCTGCCCTTGCCTTCAAGCAGGTTGCCTGACCAAACTGAATCCTCAGGCCAGCTATCTAAGCATCATTGTTTGGTAGCCTACACCGTTGTCCTCAAGGCAATCTTCTTTAGCAGACCTGACCTTTTGATTAAAGGTCAGTAGGTGGCTATCTTGGCTGTGCTCTGGTACACAAGGTCTCTCCTTTTCTTCATTTTTATGTGAATTTTACCAAGAAATATAGAAGGGTAACTCAAAAGTGAGTGCCATACCATCACCCAATATTATGTGTTTTCCCTGTGATGTCCTCATGCCAGTCTCTTGATGGTCTCGAAATTCCCACAGGGAAGACACATGAATATAGCGATATTGTTGTGTTCCTGCTACAAGATTTTTAGGTAATTTCTACCTCATTTTTCTCGCTGGCCTAAACCAAGGGTTTCCAGAACATGTTGAAGGAACTGGCTCAATGTCAAATTCTCAGCTTTCTTTCCGTGGTCGCTACACTGATCCAAAAGAATTTTAGTCTAGGGTTTACTATAGCAGAATTCTGAGGTCGCCATTTTTTGTACCACAAAGTGGTATCCACACAATGACTCAGCATTATACCTACAATACAGCAAAATGGTAGCTGTTGTTTTCATCGCTATCCAGTTGCTTCCTCACAGCACACTCAGCCTCCAGATTTAATCGCATTGCTTATGTGACTGCCGCCTCCTTGCCATAAAGCAGGTTTCTGAACAACACACAAAACCTGAGGCATTTTAAGAATCATTGTCTGGACGCATATACCATTGACCTTAAGAAGGTTTTGTAATGTAGATAGGACATTCAATTGAAGGTTAGTTAGGAGGCTGCCTTGGCTACATTCTATTATACACAGACTAATGTTTTCTCAGTGTTTATGTAAATTTTATCAGGTAATATGTACTTGTCACTCAAAAAGGAGAACTATGTCATCCCTATGTTTGACATGATCTTCCTTTGTTTCATACAGGCACCGGATTCCCACAGGGCTGTCATTTGATCCTGTCATGACTCCTGAGGGCTGATGGTCCCGAGGTTAGCACTGCCTAATTTTGAATAGACTATGCAAAAGACCTACTCACACTACCAATATTCTAGACCTTGCAACAGAAACTAATGAGAAATGCTTGTCCCACAGACCAAGGCTGTCTGCTCTTATAGAAAACAAAGGTGACCTCGGTTCTTGATAACAGCAGTGTCCTCCTTTCAAATGGTGTAGACTGGAGACTCACACCCATGACAAAAAGGCCGTAGCTTCCTAACAATAATACAGTGGAGCCCAAAACTAAAGTCACCAAGACCGTTTTATTTAAAATTACTAGGTTCGAGATGTTAAATTGCAAGGCCCATCTTTCCTTTGGTAAGATTATCTTTCTTGGAGAATTAAAACCTTGGAATTTCTCTTAGGAGTGAGAGTGGTGACTTTGGCTTGCAGTTCCAATCTCTTCACCTTTTCCAGCATGTAAAGCTAAGACAAAGTCTTACAGCATTTCATCTGTTTTTTTTTTTTTTTTTTTTTTTCCTAACAGAGATTGAAGTGGTGGCCTGGGCCCATGATTCTAAGCCTCTCCTCCATGAGTGAATTTCAAGTAGTGTCCTAGGTGCACAACAACAAGCCTGTCTTTATGTAAGGGAAAATAAAATAGAAACTTAGACCTGTGACTCTCCTAACAAGAATTAGTATGCAGGCCCAGACTCCTAAGGTGAAGATCTTCTAATTGCTAATAAACTAGAAAATATCTACTTCTCATACTATGTCCAAGGAAGCCCCTGTGAACAGAAATTCATGTGAAGTTTATGGCACACAAACAAAACTGTCTTCTCTGAACTAAAAGAAGAAATAAAGCCTCTGTTTGTGCCAGCAACACTGTCTTTCCTTGAAAGGATGTGGACTGGTGACATGGGCCCAAGATACAAAGCCTGTCTTTCCCTAATGATAAGTACCAGGGAGACTAGTACTCATGGCAATAAACCTGTGCTCTCTGAAACAAGTTAGAGGAAACCTTACTCACAGGTCAAGCCTGTTTTTGGGTAGGAGTATCTTAACTCAAGACTTAACACCTTGTTTCCTGCCTGAATTTCTGATCAGGAACCAGAGTGCTGATCTTGGTTTGCAGTTCCAATACCTTTACTTATTTTCAGGAAGTAGAGCTGAGAAATTTCCCCAAAGCAGTTCTATGTCTTTCCCTAAAAGAGACTGAAGCAGTGGCCTGTGGACTTGGTTCTAAACCAGTCTTTTTTGAACGAATGTCATCTTTGGTCCAGTCACATGGCAACAAGTCTTTCTTTATGGAAGAGAAACTAGAGTGGGAACTGATTGTAGAAAATAGTTGTCAGCCACAGGCCCACAAGGTCTAGACCAACCAATTGGTAACAAAGTCCAGACTGAAGACATAGGCCTACAATACTCAGCCTGGCCCCTGGAACTAGAAACTTTTGGGGAGACATTGGTCCAAAGAACCAAGATGTCATCTAGGAATAGCAGAGAACTCAGTTCACAGCACTACTACTGCCCTACCTTTAAAGCATTTATGATAGATATTTGGGCCAATGGAAACCAACTTATATTATACTAACAACCCACTCAGCACAACCCATGTCACTAATTTTCCCTTTTGCCGTTGTTTAAAAGGTGACTGTAACCTATAGCACCAAATCTTTTTCCTGGTAATAGAAGTTACTATGAACACTTAGGAACTTGGCAGGAAGCTTGGACTCTTCTTTGAGGAACTTGAATGAGGAGATTTCAAGCATGGCCAAGCATTGTTCCTATTTCCAAGAAATAGAGTAGAGACCTTGGCTCAGAGTATCTTGCCCAAATTTTCATAACAGAATCTTTGGTAGAGGACTTGGCACACATAAAAAGACTGTTTTGTTAAAAAATATTTTAATAAAAGTCCATGGTTCTGTCCTCTTTCTACAAGTAGAGTGGATAATTAAAAACATGACACCATGCTGGTCTCATTTTAAAGGTAAACTCGAGTGGAAAACGTTTCACACACACTCAAGCTTGGTTCATTCTAAGAAATAGAGTGAAAACCTACGTTTTCATGAACAAGACTAGTCACCTGGCTGACACGATTCCTGTGAGGTCTTTCATGAGTATCACGTGAGATGTGAACATAACCGCCACACAATCCCCTAGTGATTGCCATGAGAGAATCAGGTGACTTTTACCTTATTCCTCTTCCTCTATCCTCAATCAAGTGATTTCAAAACACATCTCATAAACTGCACAGATTCTATATTTCAGCACTGATGCATTGGCCATTAAGCAATTTCAGGTCAACAGTAGTTGCCTAAAGTCCAAATTCAAGAATAGTGTGGAAGTCTCACCCGAAGACTTTAAGAGTTATGCTCACAATAATTCAGCACTTTTGCTATAATAGAGCAAAACTGAGGCCACTGTTTCCTCTACTCCAAAGTAGCTTCCTCACACCGACTCAGCCTCTAAATTTCAACATGATAATGTGCGACAGCTGCTGCCCTTGCCTTCGGCTGATTGCCTGACAAAGCCATAACCTCAGGCCAGTTATCTAAAGATCATTGTTTGGTAGCTATACTGCTGTTCTCAAGCTAGTCTTCTCATGCAGACCGGACCTTCTGACTGAAGGGCAATGAAGTGGCTGTTTCGGCCACGCTCTGGAACACATGGACTCTCCTTTCTCTGTGTTTATGTGAATTTTACCAAGAAATGTAGAAGGGTAACTCAAAGTGAGGGTCACAGCATCATCTAATGTCCCATGTTCAACCTGTGACACACTTAGGCTAGTCTCTTGATAGTCACGTGAATCCCTCAGGGCAGCCACATGAATATTGCAAGACTTCTGGGTTCTTGCTACAAGAATTTCAGTTGATATTCTGCCTCATTTTTCTCTGCTACTTGGACCAAGCGTTTCCAGAACAAGTAGAAAGAACTGACACAATGTCAAATTATCAGCTTTCTTTCCATGTTCGTTAAACCAATCCCTTTCAGAAATTGTTGTCTGAGGTTTGCTATAGAGGAATTATGAGACAACCATTCTTTTCGGCAAGAAGATGTATCCACACAATGACACAGGATTTTACCTACAATCCAGCAAATGGTGGCTGTTGTTTCCACCGCTATTCAGTCGTTTCCTCACAGCATACTCAGCCTCCAGATTTTATCGCATTCCATATGCGATTGCTGCCTCCATTGCCATAAAGCAGGTTTTCTGACAACATACAAAATCTGAAGCTAATTAAGGATCATTTTTTGGTTGCAGATACCATTGACCTCAAGTAAGTTTTGTAATGTGGGTAGGACATTCAGTTAGAGGTCAGTTAGAAGGCTGTCTTGGCCAACTTCTGTTTCACACAGACTAATATTTTCTCAGTATTTATGTGAATTATGTCAAGTGATATGCACTTATCATTCCAAAGAGACCAGTACATCATAATCCATGTGTGACATGATCACCCTTTGTTTCATTCATGCAGGTCTTTAATGGGCACTAGATTGCCAAGGGGCCATCCCGTTATCCTGTCATGACTCCCATGGGTCCCAAAGTTAACACTCTCTAATTTTGAACAGACCATGCAAAGACCTACTCAGACAACTGACATTCTAGATCTTGTCACAGAAACTAATGTGAAGTGCATGGCCAACAAACCAAAGCTGTCTACTCTTACAGAAAACAATAAAGACCTCATGGAAACAGCACTGTCCTCCCTTCAAATGGTGGAGATCTGCACCCATGACACAGAGCCAGACCCTTTTTAACAATATACAATGGAGAGCTGGACTAAAGCCACCAACCCTGTCCTCGGAAATGAGTAGCTTGGAGACGTTAAATAGCTAGACCAGTCTTTTACCTAGTAAAAACATCTTTCTTGTAGAACTAGAACCTTCTTCCATGTCTGGAATTTCTCTTAGGAGTGAGAATGGTATCTCTGGCTTGCAATTCCAATCTCGTCACCTTATACAGCATATAGAGCTGAGACCTAGTCCCACAGTATTTCTTCTTTTTTTTTCCTAACAAGAATTGAAGTAGTGGACTAGGCCCATGGTTCTAAGCCCATTCTCCCTGAAAAATGTTGAGTGGTGTTGTAGGCCCACAGCAAAAATTCTATCTATATGAAAGGCACAGTAAAATGAAGACTTATGCCTGTGACACCAAGTCTAGAGTCTTTTAACGAAAATTAGTGTGCAGGCCCAGGTTTCCAAGGTCAAGATCTTCTAATTTATAACAGAATAGACAAAAAAACTTCTCATACTACACTTAGGTAGCCCATGTGAAAAGAAATCCATGTGAAGTTTAGGGCTCATAAATAAAGCTTTCATCTGAACAAAAGGAAGAATGGAGGCCTCCATTTATATAAGCAATACTGTTTTCCCTTGAAAGGAAATGGAGTGGTGACATGGGCTCAAGGCAAAAATCCTGTCTTTCCCTAAGTATAAGTACTGGAGAGATTATATCCAAGCAATTAATGTGTGCTCTCTGAAATCAACTGAGAGGAGACCTTAGCTGACAGAGCAAGCCTATCCTCAGGTAAGAAAATCTTAACTTGAGACCTATAACCTTGTTTCCTTCCTGGATTTCTAATCAGGATCCAGAGGGCTGACCATTGTTTCCAGTTCCAATCCCTTTTCTTCTTTATAGTAAGTAGAGCTGAGAAATTGGCCCACAGTATTTCTTGTCTTTTCCAAACAGAGACTGAAGTGGTTGCCTGGCATCATAGTTCTAAGACTGTACTCTATGAATGAATGTCACCTGAAGTCCTAGGCGCACAGCAAAAAGCCTTCTTTATGGAAGAGAAACTAGAATGAAGACTGTGGAAATCAGCACCAGGCTTAAACCTCCTAAAAGGAACCTCTTGGAAGTGTCAGTCACAAAAGGCCAAGACCATTTAATTGGTAACAAAGTCCATACTGAAAACTTAGGCCCCCAACAGCCAGCCTGGCCTCTGCTAACAACACTCTTGGGGAGACCATGGTCTACCAATTTAAGATGTCATCTCCTAGGAAGTGGAAGAATGGAGGACCTGGTTCACAGCACCAAAACTGTCCTCCCTTTAAAGCATTTATGATAGAAATTTGGGCTGATTGCAACAACCTTGTGTCCAACTAACAGTCCACTCAGCACAACCTGGTTCCACGTCTCCAATTTTCCCTTTTTGCCATTGTGTGAAAGGTGACTGTAACCTATAAATCTAAGCATTTCTCCTGGTAAGAGAAAGTAATGTGAGCACCTAGAAACTTGGCACAAAATCTGAACTCTTCTTGCAGGAACTTGAATGGGGAAATTGGAAGAATGGACAAGCATTATTTCTATAACAGGGAAGTAGAGTGGACACCTTGGCCCAGAGTATCTCGCCTAAATTTTAATAACAGAATCTTTAATGTAGAACATGGTACGGGTAACAAGACTGAATTGGTAAAAAAAAAAAAAGTTGATAGAAGAACATGACCTATGATCATGTCCTCTTCCTGAAAGTAGAGTGCATACATGACACCCTGCTGGTCTCGAGTGGAATACATTTCATACACTGAAGCCTGGTTCATTCTAAGAAGGAGAGTGAACATCTACTGACTCAGAAACAAGACAAGTCATGTGGGTGAAAAACGGTTCCCACAGGGTCTGCAATGACCCCCATGTGTATTCTCCTAGGTATTAATATGACAGCTGCATAATTCCCTAGTGATTGCTACATGATTTTCAGGTGAATTGCACCTCATTTCTCTCCTCCTATTCTCAACCAAGTGTTTTTAAAACATGTGTCATAAACTGCACATTTTCAATATTTCAGCATTGGTGCATTTGCATTAAAGCAATTCCCTCTCAACTGTAGTGGCCTCAGGTCTGAATCCAAGAATAATGTGGGAGTCACACCTGAAGCCTTTAAGAGTTATACTCACAATAACTCAGCATTTTTGCTACAATAGAGCATAATGGCAGTTGCTGTTTTCTCTGCTCCCAAATAGCTTGCTCAATCCTACTCAGCCTCTAAATTTCAACACAGTTAATGGGCCTCAGCCACTGCCCTTGCCTTCAAGCAGGTTGCCTGACTAAGCTGAAATCTTTGTTCAGTTATTTAAGGATCATTGTCTGTTATCATATACTGCTGATCTCAAGGAGTCATCTCATCCAGACATGTCCTTTTGATTGAAGGGCAGTAAGGACGCTCTCTCAGCCATGCTCTGGTACACATGGACTCTCCTTTCTCTGGGTTTATGTGAATTTTACTAAGGAACATAGAAGGGTAACTCAAAAGTAAGTGCCACACTATCACCCAATGTCACATGATCTCCCTGTGATGCCCTCAGGCCAGTCTCTTGAAGATCACGTGATTCCTGCGGGGCAGTGACATGAATATCACGATATTCCCAAGTTCTTGATATGAGATTTTCAGGTGTCTTCCATCTCATTTTCCTCTACTGGACTAATCCAAGGCTTTACAGAACACATTGAAGGAATTGACTTAATGTCAAAATCTCAGTTTCTTTTCACAGTTGTTAAGCCAATCCCTCTGAGAATTTGTAGTCTTAGGTTTGCTATAGAGAAATTCTGAAACTGCTGTTCTTTTGCCACGAAGAGGTATCCACACATATCCACACAATGACTCATCATTTTACCTACAATGCAGCAAAATGGCAGTTGTTTCCACCACTATCCAGTTGGTTCCTCACAGCACACTCAGCCTCCAGGTTTCATTGCATTCCATAATCAACTGCCACCTCCATTGCCATAAATCAGGTTTCCTGACAACACACACAACCTGAGGTGAATTAATGATCATTTCCTGGCTGTATATACCGTTCACCTCAAGTAAGTTTTGTGATATGGATACGATATTAGAATGAGGTCAGTTAGGAGGCTGTCTAAGTAACATTCTGTTACATACAGACTAATGTTTATCCAGTGTTTATGTGAATTTTATCAAATGATATGCACTCTTAATTTCATAGAGAGCACTATGTCATCACCATATGTGACATGATCTCTCTATTTCATACAGGCAGGTCTTTGATGATTACTGGATTCTCACAGGGCGGTCACGTGTTCCGATCGTGACTCCCTTGGGTTGATGGTCCCGAGGTTAACACTGTCTAATTCTGAACAGACTATGCAAAATTACTACTCACACTACCAATATCCTAGACCTTGTAATGGAAACTAATATGAAGTACATGGCCCAAAGACCAAAGCTGTCTACTCTTCCATAAAACAAAGGAGACCTTCATTCATGGTAACAGCATTGTCTTCCCTTCAAATGATGTAGTGTGGAGACTCACACCCATGACAAAAAGCCGGTCTCTTTAAAAATAATACAGTGGAGTCCTGGACTAAAACCATAATGACTGTCCTCATTGAAAATTAGAAGGATGGAGATGCTAAATTGCAAAACCAATCTTTCCTCTGGTAAGATATCTTTTTTAGAGAACCAGAATCTTGGCTCCATGTCTTTTTTTAGAGAACTAGAATCTTGGCTCCATGTAATTTCTCTTGGGAGTGAGAGTGGTTACTTTCACTTGCAGTTCCAATTCCTTCACCTTTTCCCAGTTGTAGAGCTGAGACCTAGTTACACAGCATTTCTTCTGTTTTTTCATAACAAATATGGAAGTCACAGCCTGGGTTCACTGTTCTAAGCCTAGCCTTCCAGAACAAATGTTGAGTGGTATCCTAGGCCTATAGCACAATCCTGTCTTTATGTAAGGTAAACTAAAATGATAAATTAGACCTATGACACCAAGCCTGGACTCTCATAACAGAAATTAGGGTGCAGGACCTGGCTCCTAAGGTCAGTACCATCTAATTTATAACAGCCTAGACAAAACGACTTCTTACACTACACCCAAGTTGGCTCCTGTAAAGTTTAGAGTCCACAAACAAGCTGCCTTCTCTGAACAGAAGGAAGAATGAAGGCCTCCGTTCGGGCCAGCAACACTGTCTTCCCTTGAAAGGATGTGGGTGGTGACATGAGCCCAAGGCACAAAGCCTGTCTTTTCCTAAATTAAGTACCAGGGAGACTAGTACCCATGGCAATAAACATGTGCCTTCTGAAAACAAGTTGGAGGAGAACTTATGCCGTAGAGTAAGCCTGTCTTCAGGTAAGAGAATCTTAACTCAAAGCTTGGGAATTATCTCTTGCCTAGATTACTGATCAGAAACCAGAGTGCTGACCTTGGTACGCAGTTCAAATCCCTTTCTCTACTTCCAGGCATTAGAGCTGATAAATTGGCCCATAGCATTTTTGCTGTCTTTCTCTAACAGATACTAAATCAGTAGCCTGGGGTCAAGATGCTAAGCCTGTCTTCACTGAAGGAATATCACCTTTGAGCTTAGGCACATGACAGCAAGCTTTCTTTTTGAAGGAGAAACTAGAATGGAGACTATGGAAATCAGCAACAGGCCTGGAAATTCTAATATAAAGTAATGGCAACTACAGGTTGACAAGGTCTAGATCATCCAATTGGTAAAAAAGTCCAGACTGAAGACCTAGGCCCACAACACCCAGCCTATCCCCTGGTACCAGAAACTCATGAGGAGACATTGGCCTACAGAACCAAGATGTCATTTTCTAGGACTAGGAAAAATGGAGGTGTCGGTTCATGGCATCGAGACTTTCCTTCTTTTAAAGCATTTATTATAAAAATTTGGGCCCCTGGAACCAAACTTGTGTCATCTTAACAGTCCACTCAGTACAACCTGGTACCATGTCACCAATTTTCCCTTCTGCCATTGATTGCGAGGTGACCATAACCTACAGCACCATGCCTTTCTCCTTGTAAGAGATGGTACTGTGGACAAGTAGAAGCTTGGCACAAAGCCTGACTCTTCTTTCAGAAACTCAAATGGGGAGATTGGATGCACAGCCGAGCATTGATCTTATTTTTAGGATATAGAGTAGAGACCTTGGCCCAGGATATCTCACTTAAATTTTAATAATGAAAACTTTAGTGCAGGACTTGGGACATGTAACAAGACCATCTTGGAAAAAAAGAAAAACGATTGATTGAAGTCCATGGCCTATGACACTGTCCTCTGCCTGGATAAGGAGAATTAGAGTAGATGTTTGAAAACATGATACCAGGCTGGTCTCATTTTCAAGGTAAACTTGAGTGGTAAATGTTTTACACACACTCAAGCCTGGTTCATTCTAAGAAGTAGAGCCAAAACCTATGAACTCTGTAACAAGACTTGTTACCTGAGTGACAAACAATTCCTGTGGGATCTTCCATGACCCCCATGTGTATCAGGCAATTTTTTCACATGACCGTGGCATGATTCATTAGTGATTGCTCTGTGATTTTCAGGTGACTTCCATCTTATTTCTCTTCCCCTATCCTCAACCAAGTTTTTTCAAAACAAGTCTCATAACTGCACATTTTTAATATTTCAGCATTGATGCATTGGCCGTTAAGCAATTCCCGCTTGACAGGAGTAGCCTAAGGTCCACATCCCAGAATAGTGCGGGAGTCACACCAGAAGCCTCTAAGAGTTATGGTCACAATGACTCAGCATTTTTGCTTCAATAGAGCAACATGGCAGCTGCTGGTACACAATGACACTCCTTTTCTCAGTGTTTATGTAAATTTTACTGAGAAATATAGAAGAGTAACTCAAAAGTGAGCATCACGCCATCATCCAATGTCACGTGATCAACCAGTGATTCCCTGAAGCCAGTCACTTGATGGTCACGTGATTCCCGTGAGATAGGACATGAATATCACGAGATCCCGGCATTCTAGCTATGAGATTTTCAGGTGACATACACCTAATTTTCTGCTTCTGGCTAAAACAAAGAATTTTAAAACAAATTGAAGGAAGTGGCTCAATGTTAATTTCTCAGCTTTCTTTCCATGGTTGTTAAATCAATTCCTTTCAGAATTTGAAGTTGACGGTTTGCTATAGAGGCATTCTGAGGCATCCGATCTTTCAACTATGGAGCTACCTCACAATGACTCAGCATTTTACTTACAGCAAAATGGCAACTGCTGCTTCCATCCCTCTAGAGTACCTTCCTCAAGTAAACTTTTAATGCGGTTAATGTGCTAGAGCAGCTCACTTTGCCTGCAAGCAGGTCATATAATCACAACTGAAACCTCTGGTCAGCTATATAAGGAATTGTTGTCTGGTAGCCTACAATACTATCCTCATGTCAGTCTTCTCATGCAGACCTGACCTTTCGATTGAAGGGCAGTGATATAGCTGTTTCAGCCACACTCTGATATACATGGATATTTTTTTCTCTCTGTTTATGTAAATTATTCAAGAAACGTAGAAGGATAACTCAAAAGTGAGCACCACATCATCACCTAATGTCACATGTTCAAACTGTGATGCTCTCGGCCAGTCTCTTGATGGTCACGTGATTCCCGTGGGTCAGCCACATGAGTATATCGAGATTCCTGCATTCTTGTTACGAGATTTTAAGGTGACTTCATTTTTCTCTTATTGCCGAAACCAAGGGTTTCCAAAATACATTGAAGAAATTGACTTATTGTCAAATTCTCAGCTTCCAATCCATGGTCATTTAGCAAATCCTCTTCAGAATTAGTAGTATGAGGTTTGCTAGAGAGGAATTCTGAGGCAAACTTTTTTGTGACACAAAGAGGTATTCACACAATGACAGCATTTTACCTACAATACAGCAAAATGGAAGCTATCATTCCCACTGCTCTACAGACACTTCCTCACAGCACACTCAGCCTCCAAGTTTCATCATGGCCAATATGCAACCACTGCCTCCCCTGTCCCTAAAGAAGGTTTCCTAAAAACAGAAAAATCTATGGAGAATTAAGGATTATTTTCTAGCCCCATATACCGTTGATGTAATGTCAACATGACATTCGATTGGAAGTCATTTAGGAGGCTGTTCGGCCACCTTTTATTACAAAAAGATTCATATTTTTTTCAGTGTGTATGTAAATTTTATCAAGTGATATCCACCTGTCTTTTTAAAGGGAGCACTAAGACATGCCCATCTGTCATGTGATCTCCTGTTGTTTTATGTATGCTAGTCTCTTAATGGGCTCTTGATTCCCAGGCTGCAGTCACATGATCCTGTTGTAACTACGCAGAGCCATGGGCCTGAGGTTAATATTGTCTAATTTGATACAGACTAGGAAAAAGACCTAGTCACACTACCAACAACCTAGACCTGTGACAGAAACTAATGTGCAGTACATGGCACACAGACCAAAGCTGTCGACACTATAGAGAATGAAGAAGAGCTCTGTTCATGATAACAGTACTGTCCTCCTTTTAAATGATGTAGAATGCGATCCCAGCCCTATTGCACAAAGCCAGTCTCCTGGAGTCCTAAGCACACAGCAACATGTGGAGACTGTGGAAATGGGCACCAGGTTTGGACCTCCTAAAAAAAAAAAAACTGCTTGGCAGCCCAGGTCAGTAAGGCCTATAAAGCCAAATTGGTAACAAAGTCCAGACTGACGACCTAGGCCCAGAACACCTAGTCTGCTACCAGAAAGTCTTGGGGAGACCGTAGCTCACAGACTTAAGATATCCTCTCCTAGGAGGTAGAACAATGGAGGACTCAGTTAAGAGCACTAAGACTATTCTCCCTTTTAAGCATTTATGATAGAAATTAGCTGATGACACCAACCATGTGTCCTCCTAACAGCCTATTCAGCACAACATGGTCAATGTCACCAATTTTCCTTTTTGCCAATCATTGAAAATGACAGTAACCTACAGCTCCAAGCTTTCCCCTGGTAAGAGATGGTACTGTGGGCACATTGAAACATGGCAAGAGCCTGAACTCTTCATTCAGAAATTAGATTGGGGGTCTCAGAAGCACAGACAAGCATTGTTCTTATTTCCAGAAAGTAGAGTGGAGACCATGGCCCACACAGAATCTAGCCTAAAATTTCATAATAGAACCATTAGTAGAAGACTTGGCACATGATAACAAGACCATCTTAATAGAAAAAGAAAGTCAATAGTAGTTCATGGCCCATGACCCAGTCCTCTGCCTGAATCAGTATTGTGTTTGAAAACACAACACCGTGGCACTCTCGTTTTCAAGGTAAAGTTGAGTGGAAACAAATCCCCCATACTCAAGCCTGATGCATTCTAAGAAGTAGAGTGAAATCTTATGCCCACAGTAACAAAACTAGTCATCTGATAGACAAATAATTACTGCGGGTCTTCCATGACTCCCATGTAGACCCTGCGAAGTGTTCACATGACTGCTGCATGTTTCTCTAGTAAATGTTATGTTATTTTTAGGTGACTTTCACCTTATTCCTCTTCTATCTTCAACCAAGTGTTTTCAAAACACTTTTCATAAACTACACATTTTCAATATTTCAAATGGCATTGGCCATTAAAAAATTTGCTCTTGTCAGTAATGGCCTAAGATCAGCATCCAAGAATGATGCGGGGGATGCACCTGAAACTTTTAAGAGTTATGCTTATAATGACTGAGCATTTTTGCTACAATACAGTAAAATGGCAGCTGGTTTTAACACTACCCTAAAGTAGCTTCCTCAAGCAGACTCAGTCTAAAAATTTCAACATGGTTAATGTGCCACAGCCACACCCATTGCTTTCTAGCATGTGGCCTGACCACAGCCTAAAACTCAAGCCACTTATCTAAGGTTCATTGTATGGTAGCCTACACTGCTATTCTCAAGCAATTCTTCTCATGCAGTTTTGACCTTCTGATTCAGGGCCCGTGAGGTGGCTATGCCCTGTTACACATGGAATCTCCTTTTATCAGTGTTTATGTGAATTTCTCCAAGGAACATAGATGAATAACTCAAAAGTGAACACCATACCATCACTTAGTGTCACGTGATCTCCCTGCAATGCCCTCTGGCCATTCTCTTAATGTTCATGAGATTCCCGTGGGGCAGCTACATGAGTATCACAAGATTCCTGCATTCTTGCTATGAGGTTTGCAGGTGTCTTCCACCTTATTTTTCTGTACTGGCCTAAATCAGGTGTTACCAGAACATGTTGAAAAAACTGCCTCAATATCAATATCTCATCTTTTTTTTTCATTGTCATTAAGCCAGTCTCTCTCAGAATTTGTGTTCTGAGATTTGCTATAGAGGAATTCTGAGGCAATGTTCTTTCTGCCATGAAGAGGTATCCTCACCATGATGCAGCATTTTACCAACAATAAAGAAAATGGTGGCTGTCTTGTCCACTACTCTCCTGTTGCTTCCTCACAGCACACTCAGCCTCCAGATTTCTACATGGGTCAGTATGCGACCTCTGCCTCCACTGCCATAAAGCAGGTTTCCTGACAATAGACAAACCCTGGGGCAAATTAAGTATCATTGTCTGGCTGCTTATATCATTGACCTTAAGTCAGGTTTGTAAAATGCATACAACATTCGATTGGAGTTAAGTTTGGGGGCTATATCGGCCTCGTTTTGTTACACAGAGACTAACATTTTCTCTCTGTTTATGTAAATTTTATTAAGTTATATGCACTCGTGATTCCAAAGGGAGAACTACGACCTCCGCATCTTTCATGTGATCTCCCTGTGTTTCATACAAGCCAGTCTCTTGATGGGTACTTAATTCCCACAGAAATGTCATGTTATCCTGTTGTGACTCCCACAGGGCCTTTTGCCCAAGGATAACACTGTCTGATTTTAAACTGACTAGGCAAAATACCTACCCACGCTACCAAAAACCAAGACCTTGTGACGGAAACTAATGTACATTGCATGGCCCATAGACCAAAGCTCTCAACTCTTTCAGGAAAGAAAGGAGAGCTCTATTCATGGTAACAGTATTGTTCTCCCTTCAAATGATGTAGACGGGAGTCCCAGGTCCATGACACAAGACCAGTCTCTTCCTAACAGTAATACAATGGAGATCTGGTCTAAAGCCACCAGGCCTATAAGCCTGTACTTGTTAAAAATTAGTATATTGGAGACTTTAAATCACAAGGACAGCCATTGTGCTTGTAAAAATACAATTTTTTGAGAACTAGAATCTTAGCTCCATGTTGGACTTTCTCTTAGGAGTGAGACTTGTGACTTTGGCTTGTATTTTCAACACTTTCAACTTTTCCAGGAGGTAAAGCTGATAACTTACCCCACAGCTTTTCTTCTAATTTCCCTAACAGAGACTGAATTGGTGGCATGGACTACGAGTCTAAGCCTGTGCTCCCTGAAGGAATAGTGTGTGGTTTCCTAGGCCCTGGTAAACAGCCTGTCTCTGTGCTAGAGAAACTAGAATGGAGACTTAGGCCTGCAACACCAATCCTGAACTCTCCTACAGAAACTAGTGTGCATTCCAAGCTCCCAAGGTCAAGACCGTCTAATTGATAACAAACTAGAAGACACAACTACTCATTATACACCCAGTGTAGCCCCTTTGAACAGACTCTAATGTGCAGTGCATGGCCCAGAAACAAAGATGTCTTCTCTGAACAAATGAAAGAATTAAGGCCTCCATTTCTAGCAGCAACACTGTCTTCCCTTGAAAGAATGTGGAGTGGTGACACAGGCCCAAGGCATAAAACCTGTCTTTTCCTAACAATTAAGTACAACAGAGACTGGGACCCATGTCAACAAACCTGTCCTCTTTGATAACTATACGTGAGGAGACCTTACACCATAGGGCAAGCCTGTCCTCTGGTAAGAGAATCTTAATTCGAGACCTAGAATCTTGTCTCCTTCCTGGATTTCTACTCAGGAACCAGAGTACTGACCTTGGTTTGCAGTTCTAATCCCTTTCTCTGTTTCCAGGAAGTAGAGCTGAGAAATGACCTACACAGTATTTCTTTTGTATTTTCCTAACAGAAACTTAAGGGGTGGCCCTGTCACACAGTTATAGATCTGTCTTCTCTGAATGAAAATAAACTAGAATCCTAGGCACACAGCAACAAGCCTTCTTTATGGAAAAGAAACTAGAAAAGAGACTGGAAATCAGCACTCGGTTTGACCTCCTAAAAGCAACTACATGGTAGCCTGAAGCTCACAAGGCCAAAATCGTCTAATAGATAACAAAGTCCAAACTAGATCCACAATATACAGTTTGGCCTCTGCTACCAGAAACTCTTTGGGAGACCTTGGCCAACAGATTTAAGATGTCATCTCCTAGGAAGTGGAAGAACAGGGCACTTAATTTATGGCACCAGAACTGTCCTTATATTAAAGCATTTACTAAAGAAATGTAGGCCAATGGCACCAACCATGTATCTTCCTAACAGTTCATTCAGCAAAATCTGGTCCCATGTCAACAATTTTCCCATTTGACAATTATTGAAAGGTGAACATAACCTACAACTCCAAGCCTTTCCCCTGGTAAGAGATGGTACTGTGGGCATTTAGAAACATGGCACAAAGCCTGAACTCTTCTTTTAGAAACTAGATTGGGGAGCTTGGAAGTATGGCCAAGCATTGTTCTTATTTCCAGGAAGTAGATTGGAAACGTTGGCCCACAGAATCTAGCCTAAATTTTCATAACAGAACCTTTGGTAGAGGACTTGGCACATGGTAACAAGAATGTCTTGGTAAAAAAAAAAGTCGACAGATGTCTATGACCCATGATGCAGTCCTCTGCCTGGATCAGAAGAAGTAGAATGGATGAATAACATGCTGCTCTCATTTTCAAGGTAAAGTTATGTGGAAAATGCTCAATCCGGTACATTCTAAGAAGTAGAGTGAAATCCTACACCCAAGACTAGTCATTTGGTAGACAAAGGATTTCTGTGGGGTCTTCCTTGACTGCCATGTGGGTTCCACAAGGTGTTCACGTGACCGTTGCATGTTTCCCTAGTAAACGCTAGGTTATTTTCAAGTGACTTCCACCTTATTCCTCTTCCCCTATTCTCAACTAAGTGTTTTCAAAACACATTCATAAAATGTTCATAAACTGCACATTTCAAAAATGTTCATAATTTGCTCTCAACCATAGTGGCCTAAGGTCAGCATCCAAGAATGGTACAGGAGACGCACCTGAAGCCATTAAGAGTTATGTTGACAACAACTGAGTATTTTTGCTACAATGCAGTAAAATGGCGACTGGTTTTAACATCACCCTAAAATAGCTTCCGCAAGCAGACTCAGTCTACAAATTTCAACATGATTAATTGCCACAGCTGCTCTCATTGCCTTCTAGCAGGTGGCTAGACTGCAGCTGAAATCTCAGACCAGTTATCTAAGGATCATTGTCTGGTAGCCTACACTGCTGTCCTCAAGCAAGCCTTCTCATGCTGACTTTACCTTAAGATTCAAAGCCAGTCAGGTGGCAATCTCAGCCATGCTCAGTTACACATGGAATCTACTTTTATCAGTGTTTATGTGAATTTCACTAAGAAATGTAGAAGGGAAACTTATAAGTGAGCACTATACCATCACCCTAGTCATGTGATATACCTGTGATGCCCTTCATCCATTCTCTTAATGTTCATGAGATTCCTGTGGGGCAATCACATGAATATCATGAGATTCCCACATTTTTGCTACGAGGTTTTCAAGTGTCTTCCACCTCATTTCCTCTGCTGGCCAAAACCAAGTTTTTCCAGAACACGTTGAAAGAACTGCCTCAATGTCAATATCTCGACTTTCTTTTAATGGTCTTTAAGCCAGTCCATCTCAAAATTTGTAGTCTGATGTTTGCTATAGAGGAATTCTGAGGCAGCTGTTCTTTCCACCATGAAGAGTTATCCTCGCAATGATTCAGCATTTTACCTACAATACAGCAAAATGGCGGCTATCACTTCCACTGCTATCCAGTTGCTTCCTCACAGCATACTCAGCCTCTAGGTTTCAACATGGCCAGTATGCAACTGCTGCCTCCACTGCCATAAAGCATGTTTTCTGACAACAGAGAAAACCTGAGGTGAATTAAGTACCATTGTCTGGCTGCATATACCATTGACCTCAAGTAAGTTTTGTAATGTGGACACAACATTCAATTGGAGGCTGTTTCAGTCACATTCTCTTACACAGAGACTCATGTTTTTTCGGTGTTTATGTAAATTTTATCAAGTGATAAGCACTGTTCATTCAAAAAGGAGCACTACAATATCCTCTTCTGTCATGTGATCTCACTGTGTTTCATACTGTCCAATCTCTAATAGGCCATTGATTCCCACAAGGTGGTCACTTAATCCTGTTGTGACTCCCACGATACAATGGGTCTGAAGTTAACACTGTCTGATTTTGTACAGACTAGGCCAAAGTCCTACTCACATTACCAATAACCTAGACCCTGTGATGGAAACTAATGTTCAGTGCATGGCCCACAGACCAAAGCTCTCTACTCTTACAGAGAAAAAAAAGGAGAGATCTGTTCATGGTAACAGTACTGTTCTCCCTTCAATAAATGTAAACTAGAGTCCCAGGCCCATGATACAAAGCCAGTCTCTTTCTAACAATGATACAACAGAGCCCTGGTCTAAAGCCCCAACACCTATAAGCATGTCCTCATTGAAAATTAGTAGATTGGAGACCTTAAACCACAAGGTCAGCCATTCTACTTGTAAATATCTCTTTTTGTAGAACTAGAACTTTTGCTCCATGTCTGAACTTTCTCTTAGGAGCAAGAGTGGTGACTTTGATTTGCAGTTCCAATCTGTTCACCTTTTCCAGTAGGTAGAGCTGAGACCCTGTTCCACAGCATTTCTTCTGTCTTCTCCTAACAGAGACTGAATTGGTAACATGAAACATGTTTCTAAAGCTGTGCTTTCTGAAGGAATGTTGAGTGGTGTCCTTGGCCCATGGAATAAAGCCTGTTTTTATGCAATGGATACTTGAATGAAGACTTAGGCCTGTGACACAAAGCCTAGACTGTCCTCACAGGAGCTAGAGTTCAGGACAAGGCTCCCAAGGTCAAGACCATCTAACTGATAACAGACTAGCCAAAACAACTACTCACACTACATCCAAGTTTGTCCCTGTGAAGAAAAACTCATGTGCACTGCTTGGCCCACAAACAAAGCTGTCTTCTTTGAATAGAAGAAAGAATGGAGGCCTCTGTTCATAGCAGCAACACTGTCTTCCCTTGAAATGCTGTGGAGTGGTTACATGTTCCCAAGGTAAAAAGCCTGTTTCTTCCTAACAATAAGTGCAATGATTACCGGGTCAATTCACTAAGCATGTCACCTTTGAAAACTAATCAATAAGGTTCCTTAACCCAAAAGGAAAGTCTGTCCTCTGGTAAGAGAATCTTAACTCGATACTTTGGACTGTCTCTGGCCTGTACCTTCAATCAGGAACTAGAATGTTGACCATATTTTTCATTTCCAAGCCCTTCTCCTAGTTCCAGGAAGTAGAACTAAAAAAACTGGCCCAACACATTTCTTCTGCCTTTTTCTTTTAACCTGAAAGGGAGGCAATAGCCACTGTTCTAAGACTGTCCTCTCTAAATGAATGTCAAGTGGAGTCCTAGTCTCATAGAACAAGCATGTCTTTATGTAATAGAAACTAGAATGGAGACTACAAAACTTGTCACCAAGCCTGGACCTCCTAAAAGGAACTAGTTGGCAGCCCCAGGCCCACAAGGTCAAGACTACCCAATTGGAAACAAAGACCAGACTGAAGATCTAGGCTTCTAACAGCCAGCCTAGCTCTTGCTATCAGAAACTCTTGGGCAGACCTTAACCCACAGAAACAAAATGTCCTCTCCTATGAGGAGGAATAACAAAAAACTACGTTCATGGCACCAAGATTGTCCTCTCTTGAAAGCACGAACAAAAGAATTTGGGCTGATGGAACCAACCGCATGTCATACAAACAGTCAATTCAGGCAGACCTTGTCCCACGACACCATTTTTTTTGTTTTGCCAATTATTTAAAAATGACTGTAACCTACAGCACAAAGCCTTTCTCCTCGTAAGAGAAGGTAGTTTAGGCACATAGAAACTCAGCACAAAGCTTGGACATTTCTTTCAGGGACTAATTGGGCAGCTTGGAAGCACAGCCAAACATTGTTATTATTTCTAGAAAGTCAATTGGAGACCTTAAACCACAATATGTAGCCTAACTTTTCTTAACGAAACCTTATGTGGAAGACTTGTCACATGGTAACAAGAAAAAAAGTAGAGAGAAGTCCATGGCCTAGGAGCCAGTCCTCTTACATTATCAGGGGAAATACATTATATGTTTGAAAATAACACCATGCCAGTCTCATTGTTAAGGTAAACTTGAGGGGAAAATGTTTCCTACACACTCAAACTGGGTTCATTCTAAGAAGTAGAATGAAGACCTATGCTCACAGTAACAAGACTAGTCACCTGGTAGACACTTGATTCCTGTGGGTTCTTCCTTAAAGCCCACATGAATCCCATTATGTGTTTACATGCCCACTGTGTGATTTCCTAGAGATTACTATGTGATTTTCAGGTGACTTCCACTTTATTCCTCTTGCCCTTCACTCAAGCAAAAATTTTCAAAACACTCTCATAAACTGCTTCATTTTCAAGATTTCAGCTTTGATGCATTGGCTGTTAAACATTTCCTTCTCGACAGTAGTGACCAAAGGTCCTCATACAAGAGTAGAACCAGAGTCACACTTTAAACTGTTAAGAATTATGCTCATAGTGAATAAGCATTTTTGGTACAATACAGCAAAATAGATGCTGCTGTTTCCACTGGGCTAATGTAGCTTCCTTATAGCAGACTCAGCTTCCAAATTTCAACACAGCTAATATGAACAGCCTCTCCCATTGCCTTAAAGCAGATTTCCTGACCATAACAAAATTTCAGGCCAGTTTACAATCATTGTCTGGTAAACTACTCTGTAGTCCTCAAGCAAGTTTTATGCAGACATGACTTTTCTATTGAAGGGCAGTGAGGTGTTTGTTTCGGCCATGCTCTCTACACAAAGGCTCTCCTTTCCTCAGTGTTTATGGGAATTTGACCAAGTGATATAGAAGTGAAATTTTTTTAAAAAGCACCACACCATCACTCCTATGTCACGTGATTTGCCTGTGATGTCCTCAGGCCAGTCTCTTGATAGTGATGTGATTCCCACAGGCAGCCATGTGAATCCTGCATTATTTCCTATTTCTTGCTAAGGGATTTTCAGATGATTTCCACCTCATTTTCTTCTGCTGGCCTAAAATAAGGGTTTTCAGAACATGTTGAAGGAACTGCCTCAATGTCAATATCTCAGCTTTTTTCCCATGGTCATTAAGCCAGTACATCTCAGAATTTGTAGTCTGAGGTTTGCTATATAAGAATTCTGAGGTAGCCTCTCTTTCAGCCATGAACAAGTATCTTCACAATGTGTCAACATTTTTCTTACAAGACAGCAAAGTGGCAGCTGTTGTTTCCAGCACTATTCAGTCATTTCCTCACAGCACACTCAGCCTCCAATTTACAATGCAGTCAGTGTGCGACTGCCACTCTCACTGCCTTAAGGCATGTTTCCTGACAACAGACAAAACCTGAGACAAATTAAGGATTACTGTCTGGCTGCATATACCACTGACCTTAAGTAAGTTTTCTAATATGGACATGACCTTTCAATTAGAAATCTGTTAGGAGGCTGTCTCAGTCTTCTATTACACACAGACTTATATTTTCTTAGTATCTGTAAATTTTATGAAGTGATGTGGATATGTATACAAATGTGAGTGCAATACAATCACTCAGTGTCACGTGATCTTCTTGTGACTCCTACCGGCCATTCTTTTTATGGTCACTTGTTTCTCTCACTCCAGTCCCATGAGCATGGTATGATTCCAGCAAGGAGGGCAGATAAATGTGGTATGTTTTCCATCGGTGGTCACTTGAACTTGGCATGATTCCTGGATGGCGGTCACCTGAATGTGTTGTGATTCCCTTGGGGCAGTGACATGAATGGTCATGACCCCCATGGGGCATGCTCCCAAGGTCAAGACTGTCTGATTTTGAACAGGCTAGGCTAACGTCCTGCATGCACTACAAACAACATATCCTTTCTCGCATAAACTAATGTGCAGTGCTTGGCCCACAGAACAAAGCTGTTTACTCTTACAGATAAGCTGTTTACTCCTACTCTGTTCATGGCACCAGTACTGTCCTCCTTTCAAATGATGTAGACTGGAGGCACGGGCCCATGACACTAAGCCAGTATCTTTCTAAAACTAATACAATGGAGACCTGGTGTAATGCCACCAAGCCTGTTCTTGTTGAAAACTGGTAAATTGGAGATCTTAAACCATAAGGCCAAACTGTCCTCTGGTAAGAATATCTATTTTTTGAGAACTAGAACCTTGGTTCCAATCCTTGACTTTCTGTTAGGAGTGAGAGTGGTGACCTTGGCTTGTCATTACAATCCCTTCCCCAATTCCAGGAGATAGAGCTAAGACCTTTGCCTAGAGCATGTCTTCCTTCTTTTTCTAGCTGGGGTCCATGTTTCTAAGACTTTCCTCCCTGAATAAATGTTGAGTAGTGTCCTACAACCGTAGCAACAAGCCTGACTTTTTGCAAGGGAAACTGAAATGGAGACTTAATCCCATGACATCAAGCTTGGACTCTCCTCACAGGAACTAGAATGAAGGTCCAGGCTTCCAAGGTCAACACCATCTAATTGATAATAGACTAGATGTAACACCTACTCACACTACACCCAAGGTATCCCCTGTGAACAGAAACTCATATGGAGTACGTGGCCCACAGACAAAGCTGTCTTCTCTGAAAAAAAAAAAAAAGAAAGAAAGAATGGAGGCCTCTGTTCATGCCAGCAATGCTATCTTTCCTTGAAATGATGTGGAGTGATGACATGGGCTCAAGGCTCAAAGCCTGTTTCTTCCTAACAATAAGTTCAGGGGAGACTGGGTTCCAAGGCACTAAGCCTGTCCTCTTTGAAAACTAGTAGATAAGAAACCTTAACCCACATGGCCAGTCTATCCTCTAGTAAGAGAATCTTAACTCGAGACCTAGGACCTTGTCTCTGGCCTGCACTCTCAATCAGGAAATAGAGTGCTGACCTTGGTTTTTAGTTCTAAGTCCTTTCCCTATTTCCAGGAATTAGAGCTGAGAAATTGATCCATAGCAATTGTTTTCCATTGTATCCACAAAGAAAATAGCTATAGAATATAGACAATGGAAATGAAAAAGGAATTTAAATATATCACTACAATAATATAACTAAAGAAAAAAGATACAGTATTATAGAAAATGAGGAACATAAAGCTGAATGGTGATTCAGTAGCATGGCAGCATGAGAAGACATCCAAGTCTCTCTTTGAAATTACAATAAATTTGACAGCTGGAATTCAACAAAGAATTCCCTTTTCAACACACAAACATGTCTTAGACATTGTGCAGGGATATCTAAAGGTGGTTGTATTTGAGCCAATAATGGATACAGTATGGGATGGAGAGGATTGAGACAGAGAGATGGGCAGTCTCACACTCATATCAGCCCCATTGGAGGCAATAGCAGTGAAGGGCTGGGGTTCAGCCCCTACTGGACACTCAGATCAGAGGGACAGAGACAGCATTAAGACCTGGATAAGTAGCCCACATTGAGGTTGGGTCCCGGTCAAGTACAGAGAAATGGTACAAAAAAAATCTAAGCACTCCAAGGCCCACTAGCATTGAACAAAGTATTCTGCATACAATGAATGTGCCGATATCATCTCCTTGTGGCTTGCCCAGCAGTAAAATCTTCACTCAGTGGGTCACAAAAGCACAGGAAAAAAAACAAACTTTTCTATCCTAAATGGTCTTTACTCATTGTTATGAGTCACAGGAAGAGCATAACTGCAAGAGAGTGAACCTACATCCTCCATCTACCCATCCCTGATCTGTCGTGACTCAGCCTAGTAGAAGAAGCTGGGTCAACTCAGAGCAGTCCTGTGGCAGTTTCTAGACACAGAAAAGTGGCACCAAGAACATATAGGTGATCTATAACCCACACTTTCCAATCCACAAGAATGATTCCCTGAGACTGAGGTGACCAGGTTGTAAAGGGGATGCCCACCTCTTGGGAAATACAGATGGTTTTCTATGGCCAAGGTGACATCCCTCCCCCAACCATGGAGATCCTGGAAGCCCCAGCAGTGCAGGTAAGAGAAAATAAAAACTTGCACCTCAATGACATCTATTCGGAAAACAAAGACTCTACTTAACAACTATTTTTTTAAAAAAAGCAACTTTCATTTCTACAAATGCCCAAGCACAGAAATAATCTATCACACAGAATGTGTAATCAAGCACAAAATAACAAAGGGATTCAGAAATAAAATGAAAACTTTCCAGCAAATAAACTTGATGAAATGAAAATATATGCCTTAAATGACAAAGAATTCAAGAGTACAGTTTTAAAATAGCTTGATACAATACAAGAAAACTCAGAAAGGTAATTCAAGAAACTCAGAAATAAAATCAATGAACAAAAAGCACTTCACTAAAGAGAGTGAAATATAAAAAAAGAACCAAACAGAAATTTTGAAGCTGAAAAACTCGGAAAAAAAAAAAAAAAGCAGACCAAATGACCAGAAATCTAGAAAGGATTCAGGTGGAAGAAGAGAGAAAAATCAAGATAAAAACAATTATAGAAATACATGAGAATAATCCGACTCTGTTAAAAAGAGCAATATAAGAATAATGGGTATACCAGAAGGCAAGGAGTAAAAAAAGGAAACAGGGAGCTTATCTGAACAAAAAATTGATGAAAACTTCCCAAATCTTTGGAAAAAAACTAGATTCTTGGATACATACAAAAAGGTAACAGAACACCTACTTATTTCAATTCAAAAGGCCTTCTCCAAAGCAGATTATATGAAAACTGATAAAAGTGAATAGCAAAGAAAGAATTCTCAAGGCAGCCAAATAAAAGAAGACATAACCTATAAAGAATATCCCATTATATAATCATTGGATTTGTCAGCAGAAACCCTAGAGCTAGGAAAGAGTGGAATCAAATGCAAATTACTAAAAGAGATATCACCAGCCAAGAATAATATATCCAGCAAAATTATTCTTTAGATATGAAGGAGAAATGAAGACTTTGCCAGACAGATAGATGCTAAGGGAATTTACTACTACAAGAGTTGCATTACAGGAAGTACTGAAGAAGGTTCTACTGGAAACAAAAAAGACCAAAAGATACAAAATTATGAACAAGATGATAGAGACAGAACCAGGAGATTGCAACCTTTGTTTGGAATATGGTATCAAACACTTAAATATAACAAGAGAGTTTAAAAAGTAAAATATTAAAAAATAATAATAAGAAAATAACACTGCAATTTGGAAATAAACTCAGAGTATGAAAAGAGATTATTTGTGACATAAAAAAACATAAAAAAAGAGAATATGGGACTGAGGAAAAAGACTACTGTGTACATAAATCTTTCTTCTGCATAAACTTAATGATAACCGCACAATGAATCTATAATGGAAATACATAACACATAAAAGAAGGAAATGAGAGAAAAAGTTAACGTGACAAGCAGGTGGTTCTTTAAAAAGATGAATAAAATTGACAAATCTCTCTTTGACTAAGGAAAATACGGAACAGGCTCAAATAAAATCAGAAGTGAAAGAAGTTACAATAGACACCACAGAAATACAAAGAATTATACAAGAATACTATGAAAGGTTATATGCCACTAAATTCAATAACCTAGAAGAAATTTATAAGTTTTTAGAAATACATAACCTTCCTAGACTGAATCATGATAATGGGAAATCTAAATATACCAGTCAATAGTAAGAAAATGGAAACAATAATCAAATATCACCCCCAAAATAAAAGTCTCCAGGAACAGATGGCTTCACTATTGAATTCTACCAAACATTCAAAGGAGAGTTAATACTTATACTCTTGAATTCTGCCAAAATATTGTAGAAATGGCAATGCTTCCTAACTCATTTTGTGAGGCCAACATTATCCTGATCCAGAGCCAGACAGGAACAACACATGCAAAAAAAAAAAAATTAGAGACCAATATCTCTGATGAATATAGATGCAAAATATCTACACAAAATATTAGTAAATCAAATACAATAATAAATTTAAAAAATAATACATCATGATCAATTAAGGTTCATTCCAGAGGTACAAACATTGTTCGACATATGTGAATAGATCAATATAACACACTTCATTAACAATATACAAGGTAAAAAATCATATGATCATGACAATAGATGCAGAATAAGCACTTGACAGGATACAGTATCCATTTATGATTGAAACACTTAATAAAATTGTATAGAAGAAAAGTATCTCAACATAATACAGGGCATATATATGATAATCCCTCAGTTAATAAAAAGCATCCAAATTGGGAATGGAGAAGTAAAACTGACACTTTTTTTTGCAGATGATATGTTTCTTTATAGAGAAAATACTAAAGACTCTACCAAAAAGCTATTAGAAACAATAAACAGATACAGTAAAGTTGCAAGTTACAAAATTAGTGTTCAAAAAATCCATTGCATTCTTGTATACTAACAATGAAATTTCAGACAAAGAAATAAAAAAATAATAATTTGCACTTGCAACAAAAGAATAAAATACTTAGGAATAAATGTATCAAAGGATGTGGAAGACCTATACACTGAAAACTACAAAACATTATTGAAAAAAATTGAAGATACAAAGAAATGGAAAGATATTCCATGTTCATGGATTGGATGAATCAATGTAGTTAAAATAGACATATTATTCAAAACTATATACAGATGTAATGCAATCCCTATCAAAATCCCAATGGTACTTTTCAAAGAAATAGAACAAAAAATTATCAAATTTGTATAGAGCAACAAGAGACCACAAATAGCCAAAGTAGTCCTGAGACAAAATAACAAAGTTAGAAGTATCACATTCCCTGAATTCAAATTATACCACAAAGCTACAATAATCAAAACAGTATGATATTAGTAGAAAAACAGGCATACAGACCAATGGAACAAAATTGAGAGCCCAGAAATAAACCCACAGATATATATACAACCAATTTTTGACAAAGAAGTAAAAAATATCCAGTGGAGAAAAGAAAGCCTTTTCAATAAATAGTGCTTGGGACATTAGAAAGCCCCATTCAAAGGAAGAAACTGTACTGCTATTTGACACCATACCTTCAAATTAACTCACAATAAATCAAAGACCTAAATATAAGACCTGAAACAATTAAATACATAGAAAAAGACATAGCTACTATATTTATGGACCTTGGTTTTGGAGAGTATTTTCTGAATAGACCCCAAACACAAGGGAAGTAAAAGTAAAAGTAAATAAATGGAACTATGTAAAACTAAAAAGCTTCTTCAGAGCAAAAGACACAATCAACAAAACAAAACAAAAAAACAATCAACAAAATAGGAAAAAGTATTTGCAAACAAAAAAGGGGATTAATATCCATAATACATAAAGAAGATTTACAACTCTACAAAACAAAAACCAAACCAATTAAAAAATGGGGAGAGGATCTGAGCAGACACTTTTCCAAGAAGACATGTAAATAGTCAACAGATGTACAAAAAGATGCTCATCTTCACTGTAAGGAAAATGCAAACCCAAACCACAATATAATAGTACCTACAGCTGTTAGAATAACTGTTAACAAAAAAAAAAAAAGAAATAACAAGTGTTGAAAAGGACGTGGGAAAAAAAGGAACACTCATAGACTGCTGGTGGAATTATAAATTGGTATAGGCACTATGGAAAACAGTATAGAGGTTTCTCAAAAAAATAAGACTATAGATACCATGTGACCTAGCAATTCCTCATCTAAGTATTTACATGAAAAATTTTCAAATAGCTATTCATAAAGATATATGTATCCCTATATTCATTGCAGCATTATTTATGGTAGCCAAGACACAGAAACAACCCAAGTATTCCTCAATGGATGGTTGTATGAAAAATATGTGGTACATATATACAAGGGAATATGACCCAACTATAAGAAAAGATGAAATATTGTCTTTTGTGACAACATGGATGGCTCTTGAGAGTATCATCCTTCATGAAATAAGTTATCATCCTTCATGGAAAAGAACAAGAATCATATGATTTCACTCATACATGAGATATAAAACAGAAAACCACAAGTAAATGAACAAACAAATAAAAACTTATTGACACAGATAACAGTATGATGGTCACCAGAGGGAAGAGGGAGTGGCAAGAGGTAGAAAAGGGAAAAGGGGATCAAAATGTAGTGACAGAAGGAGAGTAAACTTTGAGTGATGAGCCCACAATGTGATATACAAATAACATATTTTAATATTATACACTTGAAACATATAATCTCATTTACAAATGTCATCCCAATAAATTTTATAAAACATAAATAAATAGAAAACACAGCTATAGGGCATATAGAAAACAAATAGTACAATCACAGAAGTAAGTCTCTCTTTATCAGTAATTACTTTAAGTGTAAATGAAATAAAATTTCCAATAAAAAAATAGATTGGTAGAATGAATAAAAATTCATGATTGAAACTATATGCTGTCTATAAAAGACTCACTTAAGATCTAAAGACATAAACAGTTTTAAAACAAAAGGGTAGAAAGATAGTAAAAGCAAATAGTAATTGAAAGAGAGCACATATGGCTATTATATCAGACAAAATAGACTTTAAATAAAAATTTTACAAGAGACAAAGAAGGACATTATATATTAATAAAAGTTTCACCACAGCAAGAAGATATAAGAATTATAAACATTTGTCTACCTAGTGGCAGACCATTAAAATATATAAAGAAAAAACTTATAGAATAGAAGAAAGAAATGGATAGTTCTACACTATAGTTGAAGACTTCAATACCCACTCACAATAATAAATAGAAAAACCACATACAATATACTTTAGGAAATAGAGGACTTAAATAACACAATAAACCACTGGATCTAATAGACCTACAGAAAACATCCCACTCAACAACAGAATACACATTATTCTCAAGTGCCTATTGGATATTTTTTTCAAGATAGACCATATAATAGGCCATAAATTAAGTCTTAATGGATTTTAAAAGATAGTTATCATACAAAGCATCTTTTCTGACCACAACAGGATGAAGCTTGAAATTAACAGCAAGAGGAAAACTGAAATTATGGAAATTAAACAATACATGTTTAAACATTCAATGGATCAAAAAAGAAAATATGAGGGTAATTAGGACATACTTAGAAATGAATGAAAACAAAAACATAACATACTATGGTACGTTAACTTATGGGACACAGCAAAAGCAGCACTAAAGGGGAAATTTATAGCTATAAACACTTACAGTAAAAAATAAGAAAGATTTTAAATCGAAAGGTCATTATCCTTTATGAATATTGATGCAAAGACACACCAAAATACTAGGAAACAATTCAGCAGCACATTAAAAGAATTATATACCATGACTAAGTTCAACAGATAAAAATCAATCAATGTAGTGCTCCACATCTACAGAATGAAAGAAAAAAACTCATATGATCACTTCAATAGATACAGGAAAAGCATTTGACAAAATTCAACACTCTTCATGATAAAAACAGTCAACAAACTAGAAATAGAATGAAACTTCATTATAATAAAAGCCATATATGAAAAATTCACAGCAAACATACTCAATGGTGAAAGAATTAATGCTTTTCCTCTAAGACTAGGAAAAAGGCAAGGATATACATTTTTACCACTTCTACTCAACATAGTACTGAAAAGTTCTAGCCAGTGTAATTAAGCAAAATAAATAAATAAATAAATAAATAAATAAATAAATAAATAAGTCACGAATTGAATGGGAAGAAGTAAAATTATCTCTGTTTACAGATGATACAATCTAATAATTAGAAAATCTCAAGGATTACACACACACACACACAAATTCGAACTAATAAATGGATTCATCTAGGTAACAAGATACAAAGTCGACACACAAAAATCAGTTGCATTTCTATACACTAACAATTAACTGGAAAAAAATTAAAAACGCCTTCATTTACAATAGCATTAAAAAGAATAAAATACTTAGGAATTAACCAAGGAGGCAAGATTTATACAATAAAAACTGAAAAATATTGCTGAAAGAAATTAAAGAAGACATAAATTAATGAAAACACATTCCATGTTTGTGGAATGAAAGACAATATTGTTAAAATGTTAGTACTATCTAAAGTAATTTACAGATTCAAGGCAACCCTTATAAAGATGCTAGTGATGGGTTCGATTTTTTTTTTTTTTTAGAAATAGAAATACTTCATCTTAAAATTCATATGGAATTTTAAGGAACACTGAATTACCAAAACAATCTCAAAAAAGAATTAAAGTAGAGGACTCTTACTTGCTAATTTCAAAACTTATTACAAAGCTATAATAATAAAATGGCATGGTAATGGAATAAAGATAGAGATATCGACCAACAGAATAGAATAGGAAACCCCAAAATAAACCCATACATGTGGTAAAATGATTTTTGGCAGTAGTCCCAAGATCATTCAATGGAGAAAGGACAGCCTGTTCAACAATTGTTTCTGGGGAAACTGGGTGTACACATGCAAAGGAATGAAGTTGAATCCTTACCTAACACCAGATACAAAAATTAACTCAAAATGAATCAAAGACCTAAATGAATTATCTAAACCAGTAAAACTCCTAGAAGAAAACATTTCATGACATTGGCTTAGACATGATTTTTTGGACATGACACCAAATGCAAGGAAAAAATAGATAAATTGGACTTCATAAAAATTAAAAAATTTGTGCATCAAAAGACACTATCAAAAGATCATAGTAAAAAGGAAACCCACAGAATGGGAGAAAATATTTGTAAATAATATATCTGATAAATGATTAATATCTAGATTATATAGAGAATTCCTAAAACTCACCAACAAAAACCTAAACAACCTGATTCTAAAATGGGCAAAGGAATCGAATAGATATTTTTTCAAAGAGATGGCCAACTGACACATGAAAAGATGCTCCATATCACCAGTCATTAGGGAAATTTAAATAAAAACTACAATGAGATATCATCTCATACCTATTAGGATGGCAACTATCAAGAGAATGAAAAATGAATATTTTCAAGAATGTTGATAAATTAGAACACTTGTACACTATTGGTAGAAATGTAAAATGGTGGTACAGTCACTATGGAAAACAATATGATGGTGCCTCAAATAATTAATTAGTAGAATTACCATTCAATCCAGCAATTCCACTTCTGAGTATACTCCCAAAAAAAGTTGAAATCAAGGCCTCGTAGAAATATTTCTACACCCACATTCATAGCAGCTTTATTCACAGCAGCTAAACCATGGAGGCAACTCAAGTGTCCATCAACGGATGAACGAATAAACAAAATGTGGATATACAGGCAGTGGAATATTATTCAGTCTTAAAAAGGAAGGCTATTGTACAATACATTACAGCACGGATGAACCTAGAGGACATGATGCTAAATGAAATAAGCCAGTCACAAAAAGACAAATACTCTATGATTCCAGTTATGCAAAGCAGTTAAGAGTAGTCAAAACATCAATATGGAAAGTATAGTGGTGTTTGCCAGGGGCTAGAAGCAAAGGATAATGGGAGTTATTGACTAATTAAACTCTATTTAAACAGTTTCAGTTTCACAAGATGAAAAGAGTTATGGGGATGGACAGCAGTAATTTTTTCACAATAATGTAAATGTATTTGATAACACTGAACTTTACACTTTAAAATGGTTAAGATGACAAATTTTATGTGTATTTTAAGCACACACACACACACACACACACAAAACAAAACAAAACTAAAACCCCCAAAAGTAGCTTCTACCACTTGCTCACTGGGGGCACCTGGCTACTAACCCCAAAAGTACCCAATGTTTTCTATGTGATTAGAGCGAGGTGGAGAAGGCTGCAAAGTCCTCCTACTCTCCATAGAGCAGCTGTGAGGGGTCCTGGCACCTTCACAGGCCCCACATCATGCGCTAGGGACCACCTGAATCCAGCTGGCAAGTACCAGACAAGAAAAAATTCTTAAATGTTCTAAATTAAAATTACGGTGGCCAGAGGGTGAGAGAGACAAAACAGTTAGCTTGTTAAAAGCTGTGGACCAGCTCTGATGAAAGACTGCTCACATTTCTGTATACCTGTTGTAATTTAGGATTAATTTTTCCAGGTGGCTATATCTAAAATTATCCAAAAGAGAAGAGCCAAGTACCATGGATCCCCAAGAGCCTTTGCTTATTATTTTCACAAGAGCTACCAACTGTGCTGCGGACTTTGCCACAGATACTGTTGCGCTTATCCCAGAACTAGCCCTGCTTCACATTCTCCCATCCCCTTCCTCTATAGCTAATGAAAATTCCTTCAGAATGGCTTACATCTTTCTCACTCCTACTTGTATAAAGACACTTGCAGACTCCTAGATGTCAGACATTCTACTAGCTATGCTGCTTGTGGTTTAGACTTAACGCCCCCAGACCAGTCTTAACCAGCAATGGCCTAATAAACCCTTGCTTTGAAAAGACTTTCAGCCCTAGAAGTTAAAATTCTTTTAACATGCCCTCTGCACTGCCAAGCAGGGAGCAGGAAAGACGGCTGTGGCACAGCTGCAGCCAAAGGCCCCTCCCCCCACATTCACAGGCAGCGCTGCAGTCCGCTAACTGAGTAGGATGCTGGGATCCACCCTCCCAGCAGGCAGAGTTAGGCAGGACCCCTTCCTCTCACAGGCCCCTGCTTTTTCCTCTGTGGACTTCCGCTTCCTACGGGCCCCACCTCCTTCAACCAGGCGGCCAGTCCCAGTCGGCTTCCGCCCAGTTCTCAGGCAGGTGGCAAAGTCTGGAGGCTGCTGGGAGAGCTTGAGCTTTGAGCCCAGGGGCAGGTAAGGCACATGCAGGGACGCGGGAAATACCCTGCCGCTTTTATAAAACCCTCAGGCAAGGAGCTTGAAAGATATAGCCGCGGGAGACGGGCGCCTGGGCTCCTGCCTAGGGCCGGCTAGGCCTCAGCCTGGAGGAGAACCTGCTTCCCTGCCCCCACGGATACTTCTTGATTTCTCCCCGCCGGGGCCTGACCCGCAGGGAATCACGATGTGTTCTCCGCAGGAGGTGCTTTCTTAAGTAAACGAAAGACAACTATAAAAAAAAAAAAATTAAACCTGCATTACATTTACAAAATATTTATGGTTTCGGTTTTTAGGTAGATATAACTGCTGCTGCGTCCGTGTATGGTGCACAGTCTAGGCAGCTGGACTTGAGCGAGTAGTTCTGTGGAGATGTCTCCAACTTAAGGTGCCGACTGGGCCGTGGGAATCTGAGGATGTTCCAGGGGTTTGGAATTCTCCTCTGCTACCAGTCCTGCACAAGACAATTAACCTCTCCTTTTTGGAAACTGGAAAATATTACATATTTCATAGACTTTGGAAACTGGAAAAAAATATTACGTATTTCATAGACGTTGTGAGGGTTTACATGAATTACGTGCACTCTTTAAAAAAACTAAGACTGAGCTCCCAGCAACAACAGGGTTTTATACACAAATATTTTAAAGTACTGATACCCCAAAATGTTTCACAAAGAGATGAAAGTAGTTTCCAACAAAACCATACAATAGAAACAAATATATGTAAAGTAAATATAGCCAGATTTTGTGAGCAGACATTATAAGAACAGAAGATAATTGGTGGAGGAGGGGAAGAAACTGTGTCAGTGCTGACCAATATAACTTTCTGTGATAATGGAAATGTTTTATATTTAGTTAACTTACATTTAAATAGCCGCTGTCTTGCAGCTACCTTACAGGACAGTACAGGTCTATATTTGTAGTTGAGGATCAAATTTGTCTCTAGGAAGGTAAACTTAGCTCCATAGTGCTTACTATGGAGCTTACTATTATTAGTGCTTACTAATAGTGCTTACTATTAGTGTGAAAGTAAATCACCCTAATGACTTCATTCACTTATTCATTCCTTATTCACTTATTCCTTGAATGAAGCAGAACCTTTCTTGAAAATCAGCTGTAAGGACAATTTTCTGTGAGTTTCATTATCAGAGCACCTTGGTATATTGCCACGTGAAAATATTCAGTTGAGGAATTGGAGTTGGGAGGGATGGAGTCAGTGAATACGGTATAATTTATAACTTTAGGGTTTAACAATACAAATGTTAATTAACCTTAAAGTAAAATTAAAAACATATAGATAAGCAAAAAGAAATGAAATCACTAAAACTTTCACCAAAGACAATTACTTTTAACATTTCGATGTATGTAATTCCAGACTTTTGTCCCATGTAGTCATTTCATTTTCCTTGATAGGCCCCAAAGTAACCAACTCCCCTATGGAAGGGAAATCCAGTCTTGGAGTGAGAGTCACTTTTACTTTTACCCTTGGACCTCTCAGGCTAGCACCTGGCCTCATCTGAGAAGATCACTTTCTCCTTAATACTTCTCCATAATTCTGCCAGTGGCCTGGCTTTGGGGAAAATGATTATAGGCATCTGTGGGAGCATTTTAGAGAGGCGGATAGAGGAGAGAGGTTGGTCATATCTGTGGCTCATTCTGCCAGATGAGTAATCCAGAATTTCTCAACCTTGGCACTATTGCTATTTGAGGTGGATTATTTTTTGTTATGGAGGTGGGGTGGAGCTATCCTCTGCATTTTTTATGTGATATTTAATGTGACAGTACGATAGATGTATATATTGCTAAGACCAATTCAAGGAGCTTGCCTCTTTATGTATTCTTCTAGAATAGCAGTCCCTAACTCTTTTGACAATAAGAACCAGTGCTCTTATGAGAGTCTAATGTCTGAACATCTGAGGTGGAGCTGAGGCGGTGGTGCTAGCACTGGGGACCGGCTGCAAATACAGAAGAAGCTTTGCTCACTCTCTCACTGTTCACCTCCTGCTGGTGGCTGGTTCCTAACAGGCCATGGACCTGTGCTGGGGCTTGGGGACCCATGTTCTAGGAGATTTATGGTTTCAGATCTTATGGTCAAGTCTTTACTGTTTAGCATTGATTTTTGTATTTGGTTTAAGAGAGGTATAAAGATTCATTCTTTTCCATGTGGCTATCTAGTTTTCCAAATACCATTTGTTGAGGAAACTGTCCATTCCCCCATTGTATGTTCTTGGCTCTTTTGTAAAAAAAATAATTGACCATGTATGAATATGTTTGTAATAGAGTTTGAAATCAGGAAGTGTTGCCTCTGGCTTTTGTTTTCTCTCATGGTTTTGGTTACTCACAGTCTTATGGTTCTATACATATTTTTAAATTTTTTCTATTTCTGAGAAGAATACCATTAGAATTTTAATAGAGATTGCATTGAATCTGTAGATTGCTTCGGGTAGTATGGACATTTTAATAATAGTAATTCTTCCAGTCCATGAATGCAGAATATCTTTCTATTAATTTGAATCTTCTTCAGGTTTTTTCATCAAGGTTAATTAACAGTTGTACTGTTAAACCCTAAAGTTATAGTTTTCAGTGTTCAGATAATTTCACCTCCTTGGTTAAATACATATATTTGGTTAAATATTATGCCTCAATATTTGATGCCATTGTAAGTGGATTATTTTCTTAATTTCTTTTTCTGATATTTTGTTGTTGGTGTATAGAAATGTAAGTGATTTTTACATATTAATTTTAATCCAGTCTGCAACTCTATGCCTTTTTATTGATAAGTTCAGTCCATTTACATGTAGGGTGATTATTGAAATATGAGGTCTTCTTATAGCCATTTTATCTTTTGTTTTCTGGTAGCTCGGTGTTTTCATTGCTTCCTTGTCCTCGTGTTTCTGTATTCTTTATTTTCATTGGCTTTTGTGGGTTTTGCCTCTGTCTTTTTTGTTTTATGTTATATACTTGAGTTCTGAATCTTTGGCATGTGGTTACCATTAAGAATATGTAAAGGAGGATACACACACACAGTCGTCCATTTTCTTCTGTGCATACCTTATCTCCATTACTCTTTGTGACTTTGGATCTTTGAACCCTCCCCTTTTCAGTCATTGTTGTCTCAATTTGTCCCTATGTATGCTGAACATCCAATACTATCTTGCTATAGTAAATCTCTTCTTGTTGTTTAGGTTTTTAATGCCCTCTTCCTAGTAAGAGTTGCAGTCCTCTACTTCTATCAGCCTGCTAGTCACCTTACTCCTAATTATGTATTTTTTTTGTTATTTTGTTTTAGGGGAGCTGACCCCTTTCAGTGTTTCCTGTAGTGCAGGCCTCGTAGTGGAGAATTTCCTCAATTTTTGTATGTCTGGAAAGGTTTTTCTTTCTTCTTCATATCTAAAGGAGAGCTTAGCTGGATATATTATTCTTGGCTGGTAGTTCCTTTCATTTAATAGTTTGAATATTTGATTTTACTTCTTTCTGGCATGTAAGGTTTGTGCTGAGAAGTCCGAGAATAATCTAGTGAGTTTTCCTTTATAGGTTATGGTCTTCTTTTCCCTGCCTGCCTTGAGAATTCCGTCTTTGTCATTGATTTTTGATAATTTTAATAAAATGTGTCTTGGTGAAGACTTTTTTTGAGGGGTGAGATAATTGAGTGTTCTGTCGACTTCTTGAATTCCAAGCTCCAGCTCATTCCTTAGATTTGGGAAATTCTCGTCAACTCTTTTTCTGGAAATGCTTTCTAATCCCTGTTCCTTTTCTTCCCTTTCGAGAATGCCTGTATTCTTGTATTTCCTCTCTTGATGGTATCTGTTAATTCTTTTATTTCTGTCATTATTTTTCATTCTTTGTTTTTTCTGTTCTTTATTTTTAGATTTCTGTCTTCGATATCACTGATCCTTTCCTTCATTTGGTCAACTTTATTTCCCAAGCTTGCAATTTTATTTTTCAACTTTTGTAGTGTGTTCTTTATCTCCAGAAGTTCTATTTGGTTCTTTTTGAGGGTTTCAACTCCCTGCTAAAGAACTCATTCTCCTCGTCTAGTTGTTTTTTCAATTCCTAAAATTGTTGATAAGATTCGTTTTGGACCTCACTGAGTTTTTTCAGAAGTAGCATCCTGAATTCACTGTCATTTAAGTCACATATTTCTATGTCTGTAAGCTTTTTTTCTGGAGATTTTTCTCTTTCTTTCTGAGCTGCCTTGTCACCTTGGTTGTTCATGGTGTTTAATGGACTATTTCTCCTCCTGGGCATTAAAAAAAGTGTGTTCTGCTTTTTCTTTTTTCTTTTTCTTTTTTCTTTTTTTTTTCAGAAAGAAGAGTTATTACATAAAAGTCTCTCTAGCCTGTTGCAAAGAAGGCATTTTTCTTTAGTTTTCTAGTATTTGGCGTCTAAGACTCTTGGATCCCTGCTTTTTATATAAAGCCTTATTAATGCCTTTTTTTTCCTTATAGATGTTTAATAATGATGGCTACTCTCAGTCTCAGTCCCTGTCAGTGTTAGCATCAGATTTGGTAGCATTTGCTCAGATTCCCCTGGGGCTCTGCTGTGTTTGGTCTCGGAAGGTATGGGGGGAGGGACCCTCTGGGTTGAGTGATGGAGACTGTGCTTCAGCCTTGGTTTTGCAACCGCAGCTGATAAAAATCAACTGTTGTTTCTCTGCTATCCCTGCTTCTCTGCCATCCCCATTTCTCTGCTTTCTGCACTGATTATTGGGCCCAGTCGCTGGCCATGTGGAGCTTATACCTCTCTCAGGCAGGGCTGTTCAGAGAACTAGCTGTACTTTCTCACCTCCTCCCTCCTCCTACAGGGAGCTCTGGCTACAAGAGGCAGCTTTTTTGTTTCTCTGAGTCTACTGCTGGATACTTGGGGTTCTGAACTCTGCCATGTTTTTTATATCACTCTCATATATTAATTTTGTGTCCTGCAACTTTACTGAATTTGTTGATTAGTTCTAATAGTTTCTTGGGGGGGGGGGCGTGGAATTTTTAGGGTTTTCTATATGTAATATCATGTCATCTGCAAATAAAGTTAATCTTATTTCTTCCTTTCTGATTTGGATACCTTTTATTTCTTTTTATTGCCTAATTGCTTTGGCTATGACTTCCAATACTCTGTTGAATAAAAATGGTGCAAGTGGGCATTCTTGTCTTCTTCCTCATCTTAGAGGAAAAGCTTTCAGTGTTTTATCATCGAGTATGATGTTAGCTGTAGAATAGCATATATGGCCTTTATTATGGTGAGATTGCTTCTATAACCCATTTGCTGAGCATTTTTAATGAAAGGATATTGAATTTTATCAAATGCTCTTTCTGCATCTACAGAGGTGATCATATTATTTTTATCCTTCATTTTGTTAATCTCATATAGCCCACTGATTGATGTGCAGATATTGAACCATCCAAGGACTCCTGGAATAAATGCCACTTGATGCTAGATGATCTTTTTTAATTTATTGCTAAATTTGGTTCATTCATACTTCATTGATGCTTTTTGCATGTATATTTATCAGGGATATTGGCCTGTAGTTTACTTTTCTGTAGTGTCCTTCTCTGGCTTTGGTATCAGGGTAATGCTGGTCTCATTTTGAGATTGTGTTTCCTTCTCTTCATTTTTTGAAAAGAGTTTGAGAAGGATTGGCTTTAATTCTTTAAATATTTTGTAGAATTCACCCATGAAGCTATCTGATCCTGTTATTATTATTTTTTTAATTGAGAATTTTTTAATTACTGATTCAATTTTATGTTCAGATTTTCTGTGTCTTCCTGATTCAGCCCTGGTTGTTTTTTCAGAAATTTATCTATTTCTTTTAGATTGTCCAATTTGTTGATGTATATGCATTCATAGAGTCTCTTATGATCTTTTGTATTTCTGTTAGCAGTTGTAATATCTCTTGTTTCATTTCTTATTATGTTTATTTGAGTTCTCTGTTTATTTTCGAGTCTAGCTTAAGGTTTGTCAATTTTATTTATCTTTTCAAAAAACATGTTCTTAGTTTCAGTGATCTTTTCTATTGACTTTTTAATCTCTGTCCTTAGTTTTGTGCTCATCTTTCTTATTCTTTCAACTAAGGGCTTAGATTGTTATTATTTTTCTGGTTCTTTGAGATGTAAATTTTTGTTGAGATTTTTTTTTCTTAATGTAGGCATTTATTGCTATAAACTTCCCACTTAGAACTGCTTTTACTAAATCTCATAGTTTTGATATGTTGTGTTTCCATTTTCTTTTCTCTCATATTTTTTAAATTTTCTTCTTGATTTTTCTTTGGTTCATGTGTTGTTCAAGAGCGTGTTCACATATTTATGAATTTTTCATTTTTTTTCTGTGATGATTGATTTCTAGTTTCATATCATTATCAGAAAGGATGCTTGATATAATTCAATGTTCTTAAGTGTATTAAAAATTATCTTGTGGACTAACACGTGATCTATGCTAACATATGTTCCATTTGTGCCTGAGAAGAACATACATTCTGTTGCTTTGGGATAGATGTTTCTGAATATGTCTGGTGGGTTAGATTTTTTTATTTCTTTATTGATTTCCTGTCTAGATGATCTGTTCATTTTTGAGGTATTTTGTCTCATGTGCTTTGTATTGCTGTCTGCCTTAAGATCTGTTAATATTTTCTTTATGCATTTAGGTGCTTCCATGTTACATGCATAAATATTTACAAATATTATATCATTTTTATGGATTGACCCCTTTATCATTATATGATGACTTTCTTTGTTTCTTACAGTCTAGCTTAACATCTGTTATGTCTGATATAAGTATAGCTACCTTTGCTTTCTTTTGGTTCAGTTTGCATGGAATATCTTTTTCCTTTCCTTCACTTTCAGTCTATTTGGGTCCTTTAAACAGAAGTGCGTCTTTTGTAGGCAGTGTATAGTTGTCTTGTTTTTATAATCTCTTCAGCCCCTTTATGGTTTTGATTGTAGTAGTCCATTTAACGTAATTATTGATAGTAATGGACTTACTAATGCCATTTTGTTAATGGTTTTTCTTTGTTTTGTAATTCTTTTGTTTTGTTTTGTTTTGTTTCATCCTCTGCTCTCTTCCTTTGCGATTAGATGATTTTATGTAGTGGTATTCTTTGATTCCTTCCTTTCTCACTTATGTGTTTTTTGTAGGCTTTTACTTTGTGGTTACCACTAGGCTTACATTTTATAACAGTTTTTTTAAGCTGATAATAACCTAACTTCAAATGCATAGCAAAGCTCTACTTTTACATACTATTTCCCCAACTTTTTTTGTTTCAGTTTCGCAGTTTACATCATTTTACATTGTGTATTCATTAATAAGTTATTGTTGTTAGTTATTTTTTTATATTTTGTCTTTTAACCTTCATACTAGATTTATAAATGCTTTATCTAAAACCATTACAATGTTAGAGTATTCTGAATTTGACTGTATAGTGACGATTACTAGTGAGTGTTTATTTTTCTTACTAATTAGCATTATTTTGTTTCAGCTTTCATAACTCTTTTTAACATTTCTTTTAAAGTTAGTGATATATGGTGATGAACTACTTCAGTTTTTGTTGGTCCAGAATATATATATTTTTTGTCTCTCCTTAATTTTGAAGGACAACTTTGCTGGGTAAAGTATGTTAGTTGACAGTTTTTCTTTCAGTACATCGAATGTATCTCTTTTTTTTCTAGCCTGCAAAGTGTCTGTTAAAAAATAAGTAAATAATTATTTGGGGTTTGCTTGTATTTAACTGTTGGTTTTAGCTTGCTGCTTTTAAGATTCTCCCCTTGATTTAATTTTTGATGATATAATTATAACGTATCTTGGCATGGATTTCTTTGTATTTAACTTCTTTGGTCTTTTTTTGGGCCTCCTGATGTCTGTTTCTTTCCCTAGGTTAGGGAAATTTTCAGCCATTTTTTCTTTCAGTAAGCTTTTTGCCCCCTTTCTCCTTCTCCTGGGACCCCTACAATATATGTATTTGATTTTCTTTTGGTGTTCCATAAATCCCTTAAGCTGTCTTCACTTAAAAATTTTTTTTTTGTCTCAATGATTTTATTAATTTTACTGATCTGCCTTCAAATTTCCAAGTACTTTCTTTTATTAATTTAGTCTGATGTTGAAACTTTGTTTGAGTTTTTCATTTTTCAGTTTATTGTTTTTCATCTTTGTGATTTTTTTCATACTTTTTAATATTTTCTCTCTTTGTTTCGACTTTCATTTTGTTCAAGTATTACTCTCATGAACTTCGCATCTTTAGGCCTATTATTTTGAACTCTCAGGTAAAATCACTTTTCATTTTTTTATTAATATCTTTTTCTGGAGATGTATTTTGTTCTTGTTTCTGGAACATATTCTTTTGTTTCTTCATTTTCCTTGACTGTCTATCTTACACAGCTACATCTTCCAGTAAAAACAGCTACATCTTCCAGTCTGAGAGTCTTGTCTTGTATAGGAGATGGATGTCATCAATCAGCTTGTCCTGAGTTCCTAGTTGTCTTTCAAATGTTCGTGATTGTTAAAGCTATCATTTTTGTTCATAATGGCTCCCATAGTTGAGGGTGTGCCAAGACCCTTCAGTGTCCCAAAGCGCAAGATTGCAGTTAGCACTTTGATGTAGCCTTCTAAGCTATACCCTCAGGCAGCATCTGAGAAAGTGTGTAGTTAAGCTCTTTCTAGGGAGAAACTAGCAGATGGGTGTTTTTGCCTGCTTCCTCTGTGCTGGGCCCAGGCATATAGCTGCAGAGATGGGTTGTGGGGGAGGGATGCTCCTGTGCCAGTTAAGAATTGCTTCCTTAGTAGCTACAGTCCTGTGGGACTTTTGAATGCAAGCCCCAGTGCTGACAGAGCCAGGCGACCAGGGGGCTATCTCTCAGGCAGGAGCTACAAAAGCTGGGGTAACAGACATATATATAAGATCCTTCTAGGGAGACACTGGCAACTTACTTTCATTATTGAAGTGGGCTGGAGGGAGACAGGGTGAGTTGGTGTTTATTGGCCTTCCCAGTCTCTGGGGAGTGTCCAGGCAGCCCCTAGATATATGCTTATGTTAGAAGCCTGACTCTCAAGCAGCACTTGTAAAGTATACAAATAGAACTTTTTTGGGGGTGATGGGGTGGGAAAATGGAAGAGTGATGTTTCTCTTTGCTCCTCTTCAGAGCCCTGGGGAGAGGGGGCGGATAACTGGTTAAGAACTTCATTGTTTGCTAAAATCCTGTGGGACTTATGAATGGAAGACTCATTTGACCAGTGGATCAGGTGATTTGGGGTTCTGTCCCTTGGGAGGTAGCCACAAAAGCTTTGGCACAAAAAGATATACATACTTCTTGTTATACCCAACTTCGAGCCTCCACACACACCAAGGAGCCGACACTGATGCAAGAACAAGAGGGAGTTTATTTGCAGGCTCGAGCCAGGGCCCAATACACAGACTCGGCAGTGGAAGTATCAGCCCTGACTTACAGTTTCAAAGGGTTTTTGAAGGGTAAAACCACAAGCAGGGGAGTACAGCAGTGGTGTTACAGGATTCTTTAAGGGGATTGGTTTAGGTTTTTGCGCCGAAGAAAAAGAAAAAAAAAAAAAACTGGGACAGGGAGCTTGGCAGGTGGGATTTTTAGATAATTTCTAAGAGGTCTCTGATTGGCCAATAGCTGGGTGGGATGACTCTTAGCCAGTTGGTGGTTTTTCTTGGAATTCCTCTTAAGCTCAAAATGGAGGGTTTGTATTTAAGATGGAGTCACTTTGGTTCTACACTTCTTTCAGAGAGATACTCGCAACTTGGGGGAGGTGTATGCTGGCTTCCTCAAGCTCTGGGGAGGATCCCAGGTAGACCCTACATATGTTCCTAAGTTAGACCTGACCCTCAAGCATCAGCTTGTAAAGTATGCAAATAGAGCCCTTTCAGAGAAAGACTGGAAAATGGATGTTTTTTTGTTTGCTCTGTCTGCATTGAGTCCTGTAGGGATATCTGCAGGGAGTGCTTGTGTGCCTGTGAGGAAATGCTTCTTTGATTGCTATTCTTTTGTGGTATTATTGATAGAAGCCCCATTAGCTTTCAGAGCTAGGTTTTTTTTGTGCCCATCCCTTGGATTTGAGTCTTAAAAGTTGAGGTGCTAGATTTGAAGTTCCAACCCTTCACTCCTCAAGGAGAAGCTGAGAGTTGAGGGTTTCTTCCTGACCGTATTGGTGTTATACCAGGGGTTTGTTTGGTGGCGAGAGTGTATCTTAGCCTTTTTTACCTGTTTTCATGAGAATATTTTCTCATTTACCAGATATATAGGAATTACTCAGCTATTTTCTGAATCTCTTTAAGAGGAAATTGCTCTGTGTATAGCTATAAAATCAGTGCATCTGTGGGAGGAGGGGAGCCCAGGAGCCTGTTTTGTTGCCATCTTGGTTGACTTTACTGTAGAATTTCTCTACTTTTTTTTTAACCATGTTCCAGCTCAGTTGTGCTGTTTGGTATACTAAAACATATATTTGCTGGTGCCTGTAAATAGTTAGATATTTTATATATATGTTTTACTTGTATAGTTTTAGAATATATGTTATTCTTGTATAGTTACAAGTTTTTCTTGCAGCTTAACTGTTTCCTCTTTTTATTTATTTATTTATTTTTTATCATCACAAAAACCACATCATAAAACTTCTAAGTTTGAAATGTCCTTAAAGTTTCTTACCTGAAATCTAGGAATTTATAGCCTTAAAAAGCTGCACATAAAATATATACATATATCAAATCACCACATTGTATGACTTAAACTTACACAATGTTATGTGTAAATTATATCTCAATAAAGCTGGAAAAAATTATATAGGAAAACAAAACAGGCACAAAATAAAGAACATGATATTCTTTGTAGAATAAAATGATTTATATAATTACTATCAAGATCACAATTAACACATTGTGAAATGTTGCTTGTAAAAATTCTGATTGATTTACTAAGACAATATGTTCTCTCTGGAGATCTCTAAAAACATAATGATTGAGCTTTAAAATATTAAAAACAAAAGTTATACCTATACATGTTTTGCTTGCTTGGAAGATTTGTATTCCCCTCACTGTCAGTTGTACCATGATCAGCTGTTCCAAAAGTTCATGGTTTTCTATAGCATGTAGCCGGGAAGAACTAGTCTCTCAGCAATAGAGAACCAAGTTTATGACCTGGGCCTATTGGGAATCAATGTTGAACATATGTATGGGCCTCGGAGTATCCTGATCTTAACCAAATTTTGAAATTGAGTTGCACATTTATTCAAGTTAATGAGCTGCTCTTTTAAAATACAGATATCCTCTTCCAAGTTTAATTAGAGTAGATATTTATTCATTAGTAAGAGTAATTTGATTCCTGTTATAGCTCTTCTGTTATATTATGATCACTTTTAATGAAAGGTAGAAGGTTTTGAAATAGGAGAACATGGAGCAGGTGGGAGGGGCTAGTTGGGGTGGGGAAGAGAGTGGCTTATGTTTGGGGAGAATGCCAAGGAAAGCATTTCTACCTGTTCCACTTTTCTGTACTTGGGGCTTTGATTGCAGCACCTTCACTAACTCTTATAACCGGAGCCTTGTACTACTTGTTTCTGTCAGCCCCAGAGAGAACCAGAAGTGAAGCTAATAACCTCTAGTTAATAAAACCAAACACCAAGAAAGCTAAGCCAAAGGAGAACAGAAAAATGGAAGTAAAGTGGGTTCAAATTATAGCATATCAGCACTGAGAGAGTATGAGTCATATAAGTTTTTCTGAGTTCATCTGCTACATCTCCTTTTTCAAAGGGGTATAAACCAGTGCACTGGGAGTCAGTGTGTCCTGGCCTTGGTAAGACAGCTGGTGAATGCCAGACCTAGGTCTAGAATTCTGGTCTCTTGAGTCACAGGCAGGCTCTTATCTCCTAGAGAAAGCTTGTGTTTGTGCACTTGAGTGCATCATGTTTTGGGGACAAAGCTCAAACTCCCAACACAGTTTAGTAGACCTGCTTCAGTATTTATGGGGAAAGGAAAAACCTACTTTAAATTGCTTTAAGCAGGTTATTTATGCAAAAGTGTTGACTTTTTTTTTTCCTAGTGAACCAGTGCCTGAACTTCCATTTGCCATTATGCAGTAATATTGCAACTAACTCAAGATTCTTTTTTTTTTTTTGAAGTGGTTGCTCATAGAGAGGCATACCATATATTTATAGATGGAAAAGCTTGTTAATGAACCCTAATTTAATTTATAAAATGATGTAATTATAGACATAATCCCTGCGGATTTTTTTAACTTGACAAGAAATGTTTCAAAATTAATCTGTAGGTCTGAGCAAGTAAGAATAGATAAGAATACTGAATAAGATAATGGAAGAACTCGAATGACCAGATACCAAAACATACTGTAAAGCCACAATCATGTAAACAATATATTTGAGCCATGGGGCTAGAGGTAAGAGACAGTGAAAAAAAGAATAATCATATTCATAAGAATTTATGTATGAGGCATTGGTGGAAAGTATCCAGTAAATGATTTGGGAACAAGATTATTTGAGGAAAAGTATAGTTAGAGTCTGATGTCATACAATAAAAAAAAAAATTAAGGTAGGTTATAAAGTGAAAATGTAAATAACATTTAAAGTCTAAAAGAAAATAAAAATGTATCTATAAATCTTTGTAAACATGATAATAATAGGCAGGGACTGAAAGCCTTTTAGCTTTTAACCATTTAAATATTAAACCCTGGAAATAAACAAACCTAAAATTTTTTCTTACAGGATTTGGTCTTAGATCTTTTGTAATATATTAAAATATAGAATAAAGTTCTCCCTGGTTCTGTTTAAACATTAACTGGTTTTGGCAGGACAATGGTGAGGAAGGGAGAAATATGGGATGGGCAGGAAGTGTTTTGAAAGGTGGAGGCAAATCCATTTGGGATTGCTGCCCCTTTTGACAGTGCCATCTTATTATAAGGAGAGTAGAAATATAATGGGAGGGAAAAGAGCATGGAAAAGATCTGGCCAGGATACCACAGTTGAATATGCTTTATAAGTGACAATCCAATGCATTCATCATAAATAGTAGACCATTGACACCTAGTATATTAGAATGTCTAGGTGGGATCTTTTTTTTCTCATGCATATTCATCTTTTCAAGTTGTTTTTGTTTTGTTTTGCTTTCCCCATATTCTATGGGAAATAGTAAATTTCATAAGTAATGTTCTGTAGACTATTTTTTATAGGAAAACTGTCCTAGAAGTTCTCATTAGAAAGAGAAGACAAGCAGTAGTAATGTCTCTACAAGGACATAGGACTCAGGGCAATTTAATGGTTTCTCCTGAATGCACTTTTGGGACTGGAGACAGATAGAGGAAGCAGTGTAGTTGCTAGGTTAGAAGTTGGGTGCATTTGGAATTTTAATAGATGTTGCAAAACTGCCCTCTATAGATATGATACCCATTTGTAGACTCACAATAATGTCAGTATTCCTCTCTGCACTTTTATCAACACTCTGTGGCATACACTTTTGATCTCTGTCAGTCTGATACAGAGCATCTAGGTGAAATCATCATTTGCATTTAGTGATCATGACTGACCTTCAGCATCATTCCACCTGTTTTTTGGAGTCACCTGAATTTCTTTTTCTGGAAATTGGAAAACACTTTAAAGCTGGAACAGACTTGTGAGGTGAAGTTTAACTGCTCAGCCTACAGACGAAAAATGTATTTGGCCATGGTCACTTGGTTAGTCCATGACTAAAACAGGACTCCTAATTATCATAAAAGCTGTTGGGTTCACAGTAAGACAGGATCTATAAAGGTCTCTGGGGCAGGCTGGGGTTTGTCCCTACCACTAAAAAGCCTAGAAATTACAGTGCAGTGTCACAGTGACTTGACTGAGGTCAAGTGCCTTTAGCTTCCCTGAACTTCAAGTACTTCTGTAAAATGGAACTAATATTAGCTTTTTTTGCAAGTTTCAAAGATTAGGGTTAATGTATATATAATGTAGTTGACATAAGTAGGCTTACCACTGTTATCACCTTCTTCATATTTGTGCATTTTATTTGACTTGCCCACTCACATGTAAGCTCTAAGGGAGACTTAAACTAAAGTTCTTAAAAGTGGAATGGAAGTAAAGCATCACACCCATACTGACTCTAAGAAGAAAGCTTACCTACTTTGTAACTCTCAACTTTTTAACGTTTGTCTTATAGCAAGTTTCATTTCTCAAATTTCCAGGAAACATTAAAAGGCTCCATATTTCAAAAGGAAAGACAGCATGTGTGCTGGCCATGTTTTGGCCTACTCTTAAGCAGGAAAGAGGAATGGGAAGAAAGAGGGGATAGGGAATTAATGAAAACATATTGCCTGCCTAGGTCTTTGTTAAAATAAAATGGCAATTCTAAAAGTTCTGAAAAATGAATGAGAAAGTTAATTCTTTTTAAAAATAATTTAAAAATGTTTCAGTTACAGTTGGCATATAATATATTAGTTTCAGGAATACAACATAGTGATTAGACATAATTTACAAAGTGATCACCCTGATAAATCTAGCACCCATCTGACACCATGCATAGTTATTATAATATTATTGACTATATTTCTTATGCTATACTTTACATCCTACGACTGTGTTGTAACTACCAATTTGTACTTCTTAATCCTATACTCTTTTTCACCCCCAACTCCTCTCCCATTTGACAGCCATAAAAATGTTTGTTTTTTTTGTATCCGAGGTTGTTTCTGTTTTGTTTGTTTTGTTCTTTAGATCCCATCTGTAAGTGAAGTCATTTACATACTCCAATCAACAGTACTTTCTAGGTCCATCTACATTGTTGCAGATGGCAAGATTTCATTCTTTCATGTGGTTTAGTAATATTGCATTGTATATATGGACCACTTCATCTTTATCCATTCATCCATTAATGGATACCAGGTTGCCTCCATATCTTGGCTATTGTAAATAATGCTGCAGTGAACATATGGATTCACATGTCCCTTCAATGTAGGAGTGTTTTGGGTTTCTTTGGATAAATACCCAGAAGTCAAATTATTGGGTCCTTCTTTGTCTCTTGTTATATATAGCCTTTGTTTTGTTTGTTTGTTTGTTTGTTTTGCAAGGCAACCTTTGGTCGACCTCACAGATTGCAAAGACCTTGTCATCTTACAATCCTTTATTTTTCATTTTTATACCTACAACTCCTAGTCTTCTTAGATGGTCTCCCATCCAAATACTAACCAAGCCCGACCCTGCATAGCTTCTGAGATCAGACAGGATTGAGCTTGCTCAGTAGCTTTTGTTTTAAAGTCTGTTTCACCTGGAATAAGTATTGCTACCTTAGCTTTTTGTTGTTGTTTGTTTACATTTTTATGAAATATCTATTTTAGTGTCTTTCAGTCTTTTGATCTGAAGTGAGTCTCTGTAGGTACCATATGTAAGGATCTTATTTTCTTACCTATTCAGCCATCCTATGACTTTTGGTTGGAGCATTTAATCCACTTACATTTAAAGTAATTCTTGATATACATGTAGTTATTGCCATTTTGTTACTCATATTTGTGATTTTTTTTCTTATTTCTTCCTCAAAGAATTTCTAACATTTCCTGTAATACTGGCTTGGTGTTGATGAACTTTAGCTTTTTCTTGTCTGAAAAGCTCTTATCTCTCTTGATTCTAAATGGTAGCTTTGCTAGATACAGCGATCTTGGTTGTAGGTCTTTACTTTTCATCACTTTGCATATTTCCTGCCAATCCCTTCTAACCTACAAAGTTTCTGTTGAGAAATCAGCTGACAGTCTCTTGTAGGTAACTAATTGCTTTCTCTTGCTGCTTTTAAGATTCTCTCTTTGTCTTTAACCTTTGGCATTTTAATTTTAATGTGTCTTTGTATGGGCCTCTTTGGGGTAATCTTGTTTGGGGCTCTCTGTGCTTTCTGGGCTTTTGTGTCTATTTTCTTTATCAGGTTAGGGAAGTTTTCTGTCATTATTTCTTCAGAAAGGTTTTCAATTCCTTGCACTCTCTCTTCTTCTTCTGGTACCGTTATGATGTGAATGTTGGTATGCTTGATGTTGTCCCAGAGGCTCCTTAAACTATCCTCATTTAAAATTTTTGTTGTTGTTGTTGCTGTTCTGATTGTTTTTTTGCTATTTTGTCTTCTAAATCACTGATTCAGTCCTCTGCATTTAATCTATTGATTCCTTCTAATGTAATCTTCATCTTACTTATTGTATTCTTTACTTCTGACTCGTTCTTTATGTTTGATGTCTCCATTTTTATGTTTTCTATCTTTGTTAAAATTCTCATTGAGTTTATCTACTCTTCCCCTAAGTTTATCAAAAATCCTTAGTTTTTTGAACTCTGCAACTGGTTGATTGCAGTTCTTTTTCTGTTCTGTTCTTTTATCTGGGATATGTTTATCTATCTCAGCATTGTGGCTGCCTTCCTATGCATATGTTTCTGTAAATTTGGTAGGGCTGCTGTTTCCCAATTTTAGGAGAATGGTTTAATGTAGTCAGTGTCTTGTGAGGTGGCCCAGTGTTCCCTAGTCACCTGAGCTGGTGCTCCGCGTATGTCCCTGTATGCGCTGTGTTTGCTCTTCTGTTGTAGTTGAGCCTTAGTTGCTATTTACATGTCAGTGGAGGGATTGACCCTGGGCTGATTGGTTGTGAGGACTGGCCAGTGATGAGCTTGTCCTATGATGCAGGATTTGCTTTAGCAGGACTCTGGTGCCTGTCCAGTCCACCCTTTGGGCATGTTGTTCTTAGATGCAGCCCTGGATGGTGCTTCAGCTCAGTTGGAAGCTGGCCACCAGACATGCCAGCCCCAGGGATTCCTGGGAAGGGCCCCACCATAGGCCAACTTCATTCATAGCCTGTACCCTACCTGAGGCCACCTAGCAAGATTTACCTAGCAATCTGCAGTTGGCCGCCACTTGTGCTGGGCTTCAAGGAGCCTCAAGAAGCCTAGCTATGAATCAAGGCTGGCTGCTTCTAGTCCTGGGCTTAGGGTTGCTTAGTGGAGGTATGGGGCATGCTGAGGACATATGCTACTTTTTTGGTTTTTTTGAATCTTTGAGAGATTTTAGGAAAGTCCACAGCATGAGCCAAGATAGGCCATTTATATGAAAAAGCCACTAGAAGCAGCTTGGATTGGACCACAAGTTGGGTGGGGCAGTGTCTCAGGGAATCTCCAGGGTAGGGCAATGGTGTTAACGAGGTTGATGGAGACTCAAATATGGTGGCAGCTTGCATCTATATGCTGGATGAGGGGAGGGCTCAACAAAGAGTCAGTGGATTCTTTCAGCACTTCTGTCTGGGAGAACACTGCCCCTCTAGCCCTCGCCTTGAAGCCAGACAAGCCAGTTTCTCTCTGTTTCTGTCTGGTAATTTTCAGGCAGCTTCCCCAGTGCTGGAGCTCAGAGTAGGTGAGTCCATCAGTGAGTAAGCCTTTGTGTGGGTCCCTATGAGGATTATCTGTGACTTTAGCTGCCTTCCATCTTATTCAGCCACAATCTCCAGTGGTTTTCATGGGTAAAAGTTTTGGGAATTTCTTTTCCCATCACTGGAACTCTGGCCTGGGGAGCCTGATTTGGGACTGGACCCTTAGCTCCCCCAAGGGGACCTTCACAGCTGAGATATCCTTCCTGATTCCCAGCTGTCACAGGTGGGTATGGGGACCAGCTGGGTTTATGTCTCTACCTCTCCTACCAGTCTTGAGGTAGCCTCTTCTGTATGTTCCCAATTATAAGACTTATGTTCACTTAGATGTCAGGTGACTCCCAATGATAATTGTTCTATAGTTTAGTTGTAATTTTGAAGTGTTATGTGAGAGGAAGCAAGTGCCGCATTTACCTACTCTGCCATTTTGACCAAAACTCAAGAAAGTTAATTAAGGGCCTCTGTTGTAATCTGAATTCTAGTATTTTTCAAAGTGTGGCTCTCTGACCATTTGTACACAATCTCTTGGATGCCTGTTAGAAATGCAGATTCTTAGCCTCTCTTCCTCTGTAGACTTCCAGAATCAGAATCTCTGAGGAAGAACATGCATTTTCAGCAAGCAGTCCTAGGAATACATTAAGGTTTGAAACCAGTTATTCCTTACTAATTCCTCATTTTCTTTTCTTCTTTCTCCTATTTTACCTGTTTTTTTACCCCTTCCTCACCCTTAATGCTACTGGTTCAGAATAGCCAGATGAACTGTTCTTTTAACATAATAAATTTAGATCCTCTGGAAACTCAGCTAGGACATTAAAAAAAGTATGTATTTCTTAGTCTTGTTTGTCCCCATAAAATGAAGATAGATACAAAATTATCCTCTCTGATACCAACTTTGAGAAGCGCATCATTCTTTCAAGTAGTTAGTGTTCACAGTTAGTCTTCCAGTAAAGGGGTTTGAACTTGGGCTTTGGAAATGTCCTCCTTTAGAGAAACATCACTAGCGTGATGTCACAGGGAGTCAGTGACCACCAGACTCAGAATCAGACACTGACCTGGGTACCTTCACTGGAGGGCACAAGGTGGTATATGCATTTGGAAATGATGAGGTCAATAGGACAGGAAATAGTGGGAGAGAAAGTAGGGGTGATAAAGGGGAATTTTGGCATAGAGTTCAGAGTAGGTGTCACCAGGGTCCTGAACCTCTGCTTTTTGTCTTCACAGCTACTGGAGGAAAAGACCAAGATGAATGTTGAGGTGAGTTCTTTAAAAGCACCAGTGTAAGGAATGCTTTTCTTTTACTGTTCTTCATTTCTCTTTCACAGAGTGTCTTCTCTCCCTACAGAGGTTTCAGAAACATTTCAACACAAACTTGAAAACATTTTCCTTCCCACCTGCCAATGTTCCCATGGCTCTGGGTGATATGAAAAGTAGGCCCCTTTGAGTTCTTATCTGTGTCTGTCCTGCTTCAGTTAGATTCTATTTCATTGATGGTAATCAGTTGGTTCAGATTTTCTGTTTTTTCTTGACTCAGTCTTGGGAGATTGTATGTTTTTAGGAATGTATTGATTTCTTCCAGACTGTCCAATTTGTTGGTATATAATTACTTGTAGTATTTTCTTATAATCTGTTGTATTTCTGTAGAGTCTGTAGTTGTTTCTCCTCTTTCATTTCTGATTTTATTTATTTGGGTCCTCTCTTTTTTTTCTTAACTAATCTGGTTTAAGGTTTATTAATTTTGTTTATCTTTTCAGAGTACCAGCTCTTGGTTTCATTGATCTTTTGTATTTTTTTTCAACTCTTATTTTATTTATTTCCACTGTAATCTTGATTATTTCCTTCCTTCCTTCTAATCACTTTGGGTTTTGTTTGTTATTCTTTTTCTAGTTCTTTTAAGTGTAAGATTAGATTGTTTATTTAATGTAAGACTATATTGCTATGACATTTCCTCTTAGAACTTCTTTTGCTGTGTCCCACAGTTTGAGTCTTTGTGTTTTTATTTTTATTTGTCTCCAGGTATCTTTTGATTTCTTTCTTGATTTCATTGTCAACCCATTCATTGTTTAGCAGTATATTGTTAGGCCTTTATGTGTTTGATATTTTCCCATTTTTTTTTCTTGTAGTTGATTTCTAGTTTCATACCATCGTGGTCAGAGAAGACACTTGATATGATTTCAGTGTTCTTAAATTTACTGAGATTCTTTCATAGTCTTACATGTGGTCTATCCTGGAAAATGTTTCATGTGCACTTGAGAGGAATGTATATTCCGCTGCTTTGGGGTGAAATGCTCTGAAAACATCAATTAAATCCATCTGATCTAGTATGTCATTTAAAACTATTGTTTCCTTATTGATTTTCTGTCTGAAAGATCTGTTTGTTGGTGTCAATGGGGTGTTAAAGTCTCCTATTCTGACTGTATTACTGTCAATCTCTCCCTTTACATTGGTCAATAATTGCTTTATATATGTAGGTGCTCCTGTGTTAGGTGTGTATGTTTACTAGGGTTATATTCTCTTGTTGTATTGATCCCTTTATCATTATATAATGCCCTTCTTTGTCTCTTATAGTTTTTGTCTGAAGTCTGTTTTGTCTGATATAAGTATTGCTACCCTAGGTTTTTAAAAAAAAATTTTTTTTTGCATGAAATATCTTTTTCCATCCCTTTACTTTTAGTCTGTGTATGTCATTTGATCTGATGCAGGTCTTGTAGACAGTATATGTATGGGCCTTGTTTTCTTATCCATTCAGCTAATGTATATCTTTAGATTAAAGCATTTATTCCATTTACATTTAAAGTGATTATTGATAGGTACATAGTTATTCCCATTTATTTATTTTTGGCATTAACGGTGGTTTTCCCCCATTCTTTTTATAGAAGTCCCTTTAACATTTTTTTAAAATTTTAGTTTGTTGGTAATAAATTTCTTAAGCTTTTTCCTGTCTCAGAAGCTCTTTATTTCAACTTTAATTTTAGTTGATAGCCTTGCTGGGTAGAGTAGTCTTGATTATAGGTTCAAGTTTTTTATCACTTTGAATATTTCATGCCAATTTATGTTGGCCATCTAAGTTTCTGTGGAAAAGTCAGCTCACATTCTTATGGGAGTATACTTGTAACTGGCTGTGTTTCTCTTATTGCTTTTAGGATTTTCCTTTTGTCCCCAGCCTTTGGCATTTTAATCATGATGGGTCTTGGTATGGATCTGTTTGGGTTCCTCTTGTTTGGGACTCTGCACTTCCTGGACATGTACGTCTGTTTCCTTGGCCAGGATAGAGAAGTTTTCTGTCATTAATTTTTTCAAATAGGTTCTCAATCCCTTCCTCTCTCTTTTCTTCTTCTGGTACCCTATGATGTGAATGTTGGTATGTTTGATGTTGTCCAAGATGTCTCTTAAATGTTCCTCATTTTTAAAAAAACTTTTTTTTTTTTTTTTTTGCTATTCTGATTAGTGTTTTCCACTGCCTTGTCTTCCAACCCTCCCTCTGATTTGGTCCTCTGCTTCACCTAATCTGCTACTGATTTTTTCCAGTGTAGCCTTCATTTTGGTTATTGTATTCTTATATTCTGACTGGTTCTTCTTTATGGTTTCTTTGCCCGTTTTTATACTTATTGTCTTTCTATTGAAATCCTCACTGAGATCATCTATTCTTCCACTGAGTTCATTAAGCATCCTTATAACCATTGTTTTGAACTCTACCTTTGGTAGGTTGCTTGCCTCCATTTCATATAGTTTTTTTTTTTTCTAGAGATTTTTCCTGTTGTTTCATTTGTGGCATGTTTCTTTGTTTTCTCATTTTAGTTGCCTCACTGTTCGTTTCTGTATATTAGGAAGAAGTGTTATGCCTCCCAACCTTGCTTATCTCCATTTTGTTTAGTTCTTTTCCTGGAGCTTTGTTCTGTTCTTTGACTTGGAAATGCTTTTTGTATCCCCATTTTGTTTACTTCCTTGTGTTTGTTTCTATGTATTTGGTTAGGCTGCTATGTCTTCTGGTGTCAGTAGAGTTGCTTTATGTGCTAGGTGTCCTGTGTGGCCCAGTGGTGCAGTCTCCCTGATCACCTGTGGTGGGGGTCTGAGTGGTTGTGTGTTATCTTGTTGTAGCTAAGCCTTGATTGCTCTTAGCACATCAGTGGATGGGATTAACTCTCAGGCTGACAGCTGTGGAGATTGGCCACTCCCACGGGGTATGGTGCTCTGTTGTGGTCTGATGCCAGACTTTGGATGTGTTGGTTCAGTGGTCCCTTGGGAGGGGCTCCCATGTAGGCCAAGTTCAAGTACTGCCTTTTATTGCTTGTGGCTATCTGATAGGAGCTACAAAGCAATCCGCACATGGTTGCTGCCTATGCTGGATCTGGAGGCAAGTGGGAGAAACCACACTGTAAGCCGAGGTTGGTTACCCCCAGTAGTGGGCCTGGGGTGGCTTAGCAAATGGACCAGTGCATCTCAAGGCCTGGGCCTACCTGCCAGCTGCCTGTATAACTCCACTTTAAAAGTCTTTGAGTGGTGGGGGAAGAGACCCAGGGAGTCACTGGGGTAAAGCGAACAAATTTCACCTGGCCAATGCATAGTCAGGGTTTATGCCAGTGCTGAATCTGTGCCTTCCCATAAAAGTTTCAGATCCAGAAAAGCAAACTGCTATCCTCTTTAGGCCTTCAGACCCCTGTGATCTGTCTAAAAGATATTGCAGCTTGGGCTGGCACCAGTGGCTCACCACCAGAAGTATCCCCCGAAATGTGTACTCTGCTGTGTGGGCCATGTGAGCCAAGAGCTGCTGCCTGCTAATAAATATACTGCCCTGGGAAACTGCGGATTGGGGCTGGCTGCCCAGAAACAGATTGCTGTGGTCAATTTGTGGGCTGGGTGAGTCAGGGCTCCAGTGAGACACGGGGTGGAGTGAGCTGATCTCACTCAGCTAGTGCAGCTTCATAATTGCCTGTGGGATGGGAAAGAGAGTTCAACACAAGCAAGGTGGCGCCCACCTATAGACTGCCTGGAGGAGTTTTCAACAAAGAGGCAATAGCAACTGTTCCTCCAGCCCTTGCCCTGGTGCCCCATGACTCAGTATGTTCCCGTGTGTCTCTTGCACCTCCCAGGCTATTGACTCTCTGCCAGAGCCCAGGATGAGTGTCTACAAGTGAGTGAGTCTGTACACAGTCCTTTTAATGGGACATCTGGGTTTTCAGTTTTTTTTCCATCTCACTAGATGGCCAGAGTCCTCCTTGATTTTTATAGTCATATTTTGTGTGAAATCTTCTTTCTGGGCTAGGGAGCCCTTTTGTGTGGCCAGGGCCTCTCATTCCTTCATGGGGGGCCTCCACAGTTACACTCTCTTTCTCACTGCTCAAACACCATGCACAGGTGCAGGGCCAGCCCACTTCATGTCTTTGCCCTCCTACTAGATTTGATGTTGCTTTTTCTTTATATCTTCAGATGTACATGTTATGATTAACTAGACTTCAGGTAATTCTCCAAGTTGTTTTATAATTTGGTTGTAATTTTAATTCAGTCATTCAAAGAGATGAACTTGCTTTAACCTTGCCCACTGTCTTGAATGGAACCTAACTTTTCAATACCTTTTCAATGACTTTTCAAGTCATTCTTAACCTTCCTCAGTCTGACTTCGGCCCATAATGAAATTGATCTTAAATAATTTTTTAAAATTTATTTTTGTAATAATGCAAATACACACACCTAGAACAAAACTTAAAAGGTGTAAAATGGTAAACAATCAAAAGTAAGTCTTCCTACTAACTCATCCCCCTAGCCTTCTCTTTCTGGAGCTGATTTCTTTCCACCACTTTTTGGTGCCTGTGACTTTTTATCTGAAGGCCCCTATTACTCATCCAAATACTCATGTCTTAGAAATTCTGAAGAAAGCATAGAAATTTGCTTACCCAGTCTGGCCTGGTAACAGTTCCACTAGTCATCAATGACCTTTTCTGTCCTATAATTTCAACCTTCTTTCTTTGATGGCTTTTTCATCTCAACCTTTTAAAAACATCCCCAGATGTTGGGTCCCCTTCTAACTGTTCCCTCTTCTCTTTTACCTTAAACATTCATCTTTCCATGTCTGTAACCACGTTCTCACTTCTATTTTATATCTGATCCCATTATGGTCTGGCTTGCTTCTCATTGTTCCACTAAAACTTCTCAGATAAAGGTCACTAATGGTCTTCATATTGCCAAATTGGATGGAAACCTTTTCCTTGAAGCATTTGACACACTGCCCGTGTTCTTAAAATGTCTCCATGACACTTCAGGGTTTCTGCCTGTCTCTCTGGTTACCTTTCCTCAGACGCTTTCTTAGACTCTTCTTCTCTCTGCTCCTTAAAAGTTTGTGTTTTTTAGGGTACTTCTTGTTCTACTCACTGTCCTAGGGAACTCAGCTGACCTCACAGCTTTTATTTGTCAGTTGTATGTTTAGGAGTGTCCCAAATGGATCTGTTCAACCAGTTCCTTCTTAATCCAGATCCATACATCCAGAAGTCTGGATTGCTCATTTTCACTTAGAAGTTCCACAGACAGCCCAACCTAGGATGGACTTGCTCTTTTTTGCCTGCCCCAAATATGCTTCTTTTTATGGGGTCCTCTCAGAGAAGGTGACCACTATTTACTTGGCCTAGAAGCCTAATGTCCCCCTCACCCCTTTCCTGTATTCCATGGAGTAAATCCTGTCATTTCCTTGATTTAATTAGTCACCAAAATTTTTGCAACACATTGTGTCAGACTCTAGACTTGGCTTTATGGCTATAATGGTAAAATCTGTCTGTCTGTCTGTCTGTCTGTCTATCTGTCTTTCTCTGTGTGTGTGTGTGTGTCTGTGTAGTTACAGATACATGTATATAGATATGGTATCTACTCTCAGAACTTATTGAACTAGTGAAATAATACTTTTCAGATCTGTTATTTAACTTTCTGCCTGCTCATCACTTTCTTACTTCCATAATATTGTACTTACTCCCCTTTATTTTACTTATCTCTTCCAAGTCATTCTCTTTCCCTTTTTTAGGGTAGAGGAGGAGACCTCAGATACTCCATAGCCTTAGGACATGACACCTTTGCTTTATTGATCTGTGCAAGGTCCCTCTCTTATATTTATTGTTTTTCTTACTTGTTTGTCCCTGCCCTTGTTCTCACCCTCCCAAAAATAGCTGTTCTAATGTAGAAAATGTTTACCTTTTTGTTTGCATATAGTCATGAAAATGTTATTGTTTTTGTAGAAATACCTTTTTCTTATAAATACATTTACATACAGTAAAATTCACGTTTTTTGGTGTACAATTATGTGAGTTAAAATATATGCATGGATTTGTGTACCCATCACCATAATCAGAATTCAGGTTTTCCAAAACATTTCCTTCTGTTGCTTCTTTGCTGTCACAGCCTCCCTGATCTCTAACCCGTAATAATCACTGTGTGATATACTTTAATTTAAATAATTGTATTGTGTTACAGTTCATATCATTATATTTATTTTTTCCATTCTGAACTATGTTTTCATGATATAACAGTTTATCTGCTGCACAGTACCCCATGATGTACATCCATTTAATCTTAACAAAACACCTATGAACAAGATGTTATTATTACCTCTCTTTGTAGATTAGAAAAATGAGGATTAAATAAATCGCTCTAAGTCACAGGTATTAGGAACAGAATGGGGATTCCAGCCCTGATGTTTCTGACTCCATAAGTGCCCCTTTTCTTGTCCGCAATCTGCTAATCCTATCCATGCTATTCAAATGTCATTTCTGCTTTATGAAGAGTTTTCTCCTGAAAATTTTATCTTTTGTTTGTTACCTTCCATTCTCTGACTTCGAGTATAGCTGTGTGCCTTGTTTATCTTAGTATCCTCTCACACATAGTTTGTCCTCATTAAATATCAGTTGACTAAATATTAAGGATAATTCAGAAACTGTTTAATAATCTTATAATGGAAGCCAGACCTTGAGTTGGTCAGTGACTATGTAGAAGAAGGAAATCTTGACAAAATTTTAAGGAAAATTTGCAAGGAAAAGGGTGGACAAGGATCGCTAGTCACAGTCAGGCCTTTGATTTCAGAGGATGTTTGTTAAATGCATGGATGCCTACCTAGGATTTCAAGCATTTCAAGCTGGGTGCCTGATAGAATTCAGGGAGCCACTGGTCTTTGCTCAGATGTTCAGCGCACAGCCAGTCACGTAGGGCAGATAACTGGCCACCCAGGTCAGGGTGAGACTGCCAGGTAGAAATGTCCAGTTTACATTTCTTCTTGGGAACTTGAGCTTAGAGGAGAGGATGGTTCACAGCTCAAAATGTTGGAGCTTTTAGTATAGAAGTGGTAATAGAAACCTTAATAATGAAAGCTCTCCACAATCCCCCCGCCCCCCCAGGAAGAGAAAAGAACAGAGGACAAAGATTGAGCTTTGGGAAATATGCACAGAATGGAGAAGGAAAGTTATGAAGTATGAAACGAAATCCTCAGTATGAGGTGAGAGAAGACAAGAAAAGAGTGAATTTAAAGGTCAAATTAACTTTCAAATATGTCTGAAGTTCAGGAGAATGCAGCTGAGGGAGGGCCCATGAGTTTAGCAATAAGGTCTTAGATGGCCCATGGTAAAGTAGAGAAGTGTGGTAGTGAAAACCAGATTACACTTGGGCCAGAAAGGCTGAGATGGCAGTAGTAGTTTGGAGATGTGTGGAGTCAGGTGACTGTGCCCTGTCCAGGTGACATTAGACAGGGCACAGTCAGCAACAGAGGGTTCCAGAGGTGGGGCAGCAGGGAATGCCAGGCACTGTAGAGGGATCTCTAGAAAGGAGATAGGAGTAAGCCAAAGTCTGTACAAGCTGTAATTTTCATCTGCTCAGAGCATCTTTGCATATTAGTGTCTGTTTTGAGCATTTGTATTTTGGATAACTAATATAGTTACGTGATTCAAAGTTTTAAAGGATTTATTAAAAAATCCTTACCCCAGAGAAGTCCTCTTTTCTCCCAGCTTCTCATGCTCTCAGGCAACCAATGTTATTTTTTCTCAGCTATCCTTATGGAGAGATTCTAAACATATACAATAAATATTTTCCCCTTCAGCTGCCCCCCTCCTTTTTTTTTTACTCAAATTTAATACAGTGGTCTGTATTTTGCTATTCTTACCCAATAATATATCTTGGAGATCAATACCTTTCCATATATAAGGAACTTCGTTGCAACTTTTTATAGTTGATTAATATTCCATTTTAGGGATATACCATAACTTATTTAACCAGCTTCATATGAACTACATGTATATTACTTTTGATCCTTTGCTGTTACAACAAAGGCCACAATAAACCTAAGTCATTTTATTTGTGTAGCTCTATATGATCTATTCTTAAAAATGCATTTTTGGAGCAGAGTATTTTCATGATATTTTCAAGTTGCTCTCCAAAACAATTTTTTTTTTCTAAATTGACAGAGTATGTTCTCTTAATTGTAGCGTTTTCTAAATTCTGTTACCAGATCTAGTGCTCCAAACACTAGTTTTTCTGAGTCCGAGAAGGGGAGCATACTCACTCTGTGACTGTGATTTCACCCTAAATTAGTTTTTTAAGTCACTTTGCTATTCCTATGTGTATCCATTTTCTGCTGCCTTGAAACTGATCTTGTTTCTTTATTTCTTAAAATACCTTCTCTACAGAGCTGTGTATATAGTGGCATTTTACCAAAAGTTCAAGAGAGCAGAACACAGCAGACAACTCAAAATGGAAATTAAGACATACTGATTTTTAGAAATCCATTGTCTATGCCTCCTCTAGGCATGTCTTACTGGCTCCTTTTTCTGCATACTTTAACCTCCTCAGAACCTGCATGCACTTTCCTCTTTCCTCTGCTTTCTGCTGGTTTCCACTCCCAAAGTTTTAGTCATCACTACAGAGCAGTTTAACCATCTCTTTGATCTGTTTAATCTTCTCATATTTGGGGATTTTCCAGGTGTCTTTCTGTTATTGATTTCTAATGTAATTCCACTGTGGTCTCAGAGCAGACACTGTGTGATTTCTGTTTTTCTTTTTTTCTTTTTAAATTTGTTATGGTATATTTTATATCCCAGATGTGATCTGTCTGGATAAATATTCCATATATGCTTGAGAAGAATATGTATTCTGCTGTTGTTGTATGGAGTAATCTATAGATGTCAATTATATCCAGTTAAAATTGATGATGTTATTGAGTTCAAATATGTCCTTACTAATATTCTGCCTACTGGATCTGTTCATTTCTGATAGAGGAGTGTTGAAATCTCCAACTATGATATTGGATTTCTGTTTCTCCTTGTAGTTCTATTGGGTTTTTGACTCATGTAGTTTGATGTTCCATTGTTAGGTGCATATATGTTAAAAATTATTATGGTCTATGGCCATGCTACCCTGAACAAGCCTGATCCATCTGATCTTGGAAGCTAAGCATGGTCAGGCCTGGTTAGTACTTGGATGGGAGACCACTTAGGAAGACCAGATGCTGTAGGCATCAAAATAAAAAAAAAAAAAATAAAGGATTGTCACCTGATAAGGTCCTTGTAAACTGTGAGGTCAACCAAGAGTTTCCTCACCTGGAAAAAAGAAAAAAGAATCATTGTCTTCTTAGGTCCCGTTATTATGTAATATCCTTCTTGAAATTAATATAGCTACTCCTTTCTTTTGATTAGTGTTAGCATGGTATATTTATCTTCATTCATTTACTTTTATTTTATATGTGTCTTTATATTTAAAGTGGGTTTTTTGTAGACAACATACCGTTGGGTCTTATTTTTGATCCACTCTGACAATCTCTATCTGTTAACTGATGCATTTAAACCATTAACATTCAAAGTGATTATTGTTATAGTTGAATTATTATTTGTTACTTTTTTTGTTGCTGTTGTTTTTTGTTCCTATTTTTCTCTTCTACCCTTTTTCTGCCTTTTATGGTTTTAATAGAACATGTTTCATGATTCAGTTTTCTCTTTTTATAGTATATCAGTTATACTTCTCTCTTTTTACTTTTATTAGTGGTTGCCCTAGAGTTTGTAATATACGTTCACAGCTAATCCAACTCCACTTTCATATAACTATACCAGTTCACAAGTAGTGTATCATAAAATAACAAAATAATTCTATTTCTTTCTCTTATTCTTTGTATCATTGCTGTCATTCACTTAACTTAAATATAAACACATAAGCATACATAAGCCTATAAATATATACTTAAAAATATACATAAGCATGCATAATTGAATACATTATTGCTGTTATTATTTTGAACAAATTGTTAGGTTAATTAAGAATAAGAAAAATAAATGCACCCAATCAGAACAACAAAAAGAAAAAAAAGAATATAAAAAATGAAGATAGTTTAAGAGACCTCTGGGACAACATGAAGCATAAAAATATCTGGATCATAGGAGTACCTGAGTAGGAAGAGAGAGAGCAAGGGATTGAGAATCTATTTGAAGAAATAATGACAGAAAACTTCCCTAACCTTGCAAAGGAATTAGACATACAAGTTCAGGAAGCATAAAGAGTCCCAAACAAGAGGAATTCAAACAGACCCACACAAAGACACATCATAATAAATGCCAAAGGTCAAAGACAAAGAGAGAATCTTAAAAGCAGCAAGAGAAAGGCAGCAAGTTAGTTGCAAGGATACCAGCATAAGAATGTCTGCTGACTTTTCAGTGGAAACTTTGCAGGCCAGAAGGGAATGACAAGAAATATTCAAAGTTATGAAAAACAAGAATCTATAACCACAAATACTCTACCTGGCAAGGCTTTAGATTAAAATGGTAGGTGAGATAAAGAGCTTCTCAGTCATGAAAAAGCTTAAGGAATTCATCACCAACAAGCTAGCATTATAAGAAATGTTAAAGGATCTTCTATAAAAAGATAAAGGGCAAAAAAGAAAATAGAAATAACAAATATGAATAATAAAATGGCAGTAACAATGTATCTATCAGTAATCACTTTAAATATAAATGGATTAAATGCTCCAATCAAAAGACATAGGGTACCCAAATGGATAAGAAAACAAGACCCATGCATATTCTGTCTACAAGAGATCCACTTCAGATCAAACAACATTAACAGAATCAAAATAAAAGGATGGGAAAAGATGTTTCATGCAAATGGGAGTAAAACAAAAAGCTGGGTAGCAATATTTATATCAAATTATGAAATAGACTTTAAAACAAAAGTTATAATAAGAGGCAAAAAAAAGATCATTACTTAATGATAAAGGGATCGATAAGAAGCCATTACCCTCGTAAACTTATGCACCCAACATAGGAGCATCTAAATACATAAAGCAATTACTGACTGACATAAAAGGAGAGATCAATAGTAATATAGTCATAGTAGGAGACTTTAAAACCCCATTGACACCAATGGACAGATATTCCAGGCAAAGAATCAACTAGGAAACAATGGGCCTAAATGACACACTAGAACAGATGGATTTAATAGATATTTTCAGAGCATTTCACCCCAAAGCAGCAAAATATACATTCTTCTCAAAAAATGGAACATTTTCAAGGATAGACCACATGTTAGGACATGAATCAAGTCTCAATAAATTTAAGAAGATTGAAATCATATCAGCGGTCTTCTCTGATAACAATTATGTGAAACTAGATATCATCTGCAAGGAAAAAAAACTGGAAAATACACAAACATATGGAGGCTAAATAACATGCTGCTAAACAATGAATGGGTTATTAATGAGATCAAGGAAGAAATGAAAAGATACCTAGAGACAAATGAAAATGAAAACATGATGACTCAAAATGTATGGGACACAGCAAAAGCAGTCCTAAAAAGGAAATTCACAGCAATATAGGCCTACCTCAAGAAACAAAAAAAAATCTCAAAGAAACAATCTAACCTTACAATGAAAAGAACTAGAAAAATAACAGAAACCAAAGCCTAAAGTGAATAGAAGGAAGGCAGTAATCAAGATCAGAGTAGAAATAAATGAAATCTCTAGAAAACAATACAAAATTTTAATGAAACCAAGAACTTCTTCTTTGAGGATAAACAAAATTGACAAGCTCACCAAGGAAAAAAGAGGACTCAAAATCAGAAATGAAAGAAGAGAAATACCATGGACTCCCCAGAAATACAATGGATCATAAGAAAATACTATGAGCAACAAATTGCTAACAAATTGGACAATCTGGAAAAAATGGACACATTCTTAGGAAAACACAATCTCTCAAGACTGAGTCAAGAGGAAACAGAAAATCTGAGCCAACTGAATACCACCAATGAAGTAGAATCAGTATCAATAACCTCCTCCCAAAAATGAAAGTCCTGGACCAGATGACTTCACAGGCAAAATTTACCAAACATTCAAAGAATTGTCACCTATTCTTAAACTATTCTAAAAAATCCAAGAAGAGGGAAGGCTCCTTAACTTCTTTTATGAGTTTGCCATTACTTTGATTCCAAAACTAGACAAAGACATTACAAACAAACAAACAAAAACAAAACAACAACTATAGGCTGATACTTCCTATGAACATTGATGCAAAAATCCTCAACAAAATATTAGGAAACTGAATTTAGCAATGCATCAAAATTATCATACACCATGATGAAGTTGGTTTTATTCCTGGAATGCAAGGTTGCTACAATATCCACAAGTCAATTAATGTGATACACCACATTCATAAATTGAAAGTTAAAAACCTTTATGATCATATCAATAGATTCAGAAAAAGCATTTCACAAAATCCAGCATCCATTTATGATAAAAACTCTCAGCAAAGTGGGAATAAAGGGAACATACCTCAACAAAATGAAGGCCATATATCACAAACCTACAGCTAACATCATGCTCCAATGGGGAAAGCCTAAAAGCATTTTTCTTAAGATCAAGAACAAGACAAAAATGGCTACTTTCAACACTTCTCTTCAACATTGTATTGGAAGCCCTAGCTACAAAATTAAGACAAGAAAAAAGAAATAAAAGGCATCCAGATTGGAAAGGAAGAAACTCTCATTTGTCAATAACATGATACTATATATAGAGAACCCTAAAGATTCCACCAAAAAAGTGTTAGAACTTACCAGTGAATTCAGTAAAGTAGCAAGTTACAAAATAAATATTCAGAAGTCAGTGACATTTTTATACACAAATGGTGAGCTTTCAGAAAGAGAAATTAAGAAAACAAACTTAAATACAATTACATCAAAAACTATAAAATACCTGGGAATCAAATTAATCAAGAATGTAAAAGACCTGTTTTCAGAAATTAAGTCATTGAAAAAAGAAATTGAAGAACATACAAATAAATGAAAGCATATACTATGTTCATGGGTAGAAAGAATCAACATCATTAAAATGGCCATAATACCTAAAGCAATCTATAGATTCAATGTAATCCCTATCAAATTTTAGGATTATTTGTTTCCACTCATGAGTCTCTCTGGTAAATTGTTACTCTCTGCATTAGCATCTCTGTCTCTCCAATCTTGGGGGCTGCAGTTTGTCTCGTATTCTCATCTCTCTAAAGGATCCCAGAAGAATTGTTATGCCTTCAGTTTTTTAGCTTTTTGCTGCTTGTTAGGATAGATTGCAACATGCAGCTCCTTACATTTAGAATGGAAACTGGAAATCCTCATCACATTGATTTGCAGCTTCCTTTCACAACATACTTTAAAGAGGCCTCGTGTAAAATGAAGAGGCACAACTAAGATGGTCTAGCAAGTCATTTTCCTCAAAAATACAGTTCTTTTCCAAAGAGGAACTCAACTGTTAACACATCAGTATTTTCATCCACATCTTGTCCCTGTGTGTTAGTTTTTCAAGGAAGTGTCTAAACCAAATTCTAAAGTACTTAATCATTCATTCTGACACTATGCAAGCCAGGTTTCATATGCAAGTTTGTGTGTATAATTAATAAGATTTAAAAAAAAAGAAACTTGGCTTATTACAGAAATGGATATGTTTCTTAACCTTATAGCTCTTTTAAAGCTAAGAAGAAGCTTATGTTCTTGGCTGCTATCTGGAATTTAGTAATTCAGTAGTTAATCTTAGAAATGACAAATATTTAGCATAATAAGGAGATTGCTTGTCTCCTTGGTTAAAGAAGAAATAGACATTTGATCAGGGGTATGTGTATTGGCTGTATAGATATTTCTAATGACTGACTTACAGCTTTTTGGTACATGAGACTGTCAAAAAATTAAAATTAAAAAATAGACTTCCTCAGCAGGTACTGGGCTAAATTGCTTCTTGTCAGTTGGGCATCGTGGCCATTCCTTTTCTTATTCTCCTAGGGTTCAAAGAAGAGAAGCTTGGAACTACATTTCCTCAAGTTCTCATTTATGTGTGAGGATATCACTACGAGTCTAGAGTCTACAAGTATTAAAAGATGTATTGTACATACCTTTATGGCTAGGAATTCAACAATTTTCTTATAAGACTCGTATTCCTTATAAGACTCAAACTATGATTTCACTTATATGTGGACTCTAAGGAATAAAAAGAAAAAACTAATCAAAAGCACACTCACAAATATAGTGTACAATTTGGTGACAGACAGAGGGGATGGGTTGGTGGGCTGGGAGAGTGGGGTGAAGGATTAAAGAAGTATAAATTAGTAGTGCACAGGGAATGCAGTCAGCATTAATATGGCTAAGTGGAGGGCTATGGGAGGTTGGGGGAATTATTTTATGAACAATATAGATGTCTAACCAATGTACTGTATACTTGAAACTAATTTAAATAAGTAAATTTATTTAAAAAAAAATGAGCAACTTGAATGTGTGTGTGTGTATATATATTTATGTACATGTATATACATACGTATATACATACACACACACATATATATATGTACATATGTACATATGTACATATACATTTCAACTAAACCTATTAATTAAATAGAATCTGTAGAACCTTTCCACAGAGAAAAATTCTGCTAGAGTGAAGAAGCGGATTGCTATAATGTGAAAATGCCTATAGAGAGAGACATTTGTCAGGGAACCCAGGGAACCGCCGGTGACTTCTAGGAACTGAGAGCCTCTCTTATAATTGTGAGAATCTAAATTCTGCTAGCAACCACATGAGCTTGGGAGAATACCCTGAGTTGGTGAGGATATAGCCTGGTCAGCTCCTGAATGCAATATTGTGATATCTGAGCAGAAGACTCAGGTAAGCCATGTTGAGATTTCTAACCCATAGAAACTGTGAGATAATAAATTTGAAAAAGGAAAGACATCAAAAAACAAGGTGAGTGTTATATGGCTTATCATTTGTGTGTTTAGTCAGCTCCCAGTTCTCCAAAACCCAATACCAATTGAGAAACTCATGAAACATTGGCATCCAATAGTAATTATAATTCAAATTATTTAAGATCAACCACTCCATAATCCAATCAAGAAACTTTGTTTAGAGCTGCCAATTCTTCCTCAGAAGGACTGAGATAACTTACATATCCACATAAAAACCAATAACCATATAGGGTCATCAGTTTCTACATGTAACACAAATGAATGTTGACAACCAGTTTCTTGGGTAATTTATTCCAGCTAGATTCCAAGAATAGCCTACTTTTAGCCCACTGCAGATACTTTGGTGGCAAACATGTATGCTCACTAGAATTATGATCTATTATGTGCAATATCAAGCTGAAGTTTAAGCTCAGGCCACATCAGATGCCAACCCAACCCAGCCTATTGCTTCACAGCCTCTATTTGGCAAATGTTCCCAGAGAATAATTCCCACCAGCTTCAAACCTTGTAGACTAAGAAAGCCCATGAATTAGAAAGTTTAGACAAAGATGTCAGATAAAACTTGCTAGATTTGATGTACAGGTTCTCAGTAGATTCAGTTCTCCTTAGCATCGAGTATTTCTTTCCTTCTTTAGTCGGTTTATTATGGTAATGGAAGCTATGCTACTGGTTTATGTACAGCAAGTTAGATGATTTCCTGTTAGGCAAGAAGGTCAGCGGCAGGCTTCTTATAATATTGTCAAAGTTAACAATAATGGGAAACAAATAAAAATCGAAAACTTGAAGAAATGGGTCATTTTATAAATGATAGGCTTGATGATGGTGGTGGGAAAGGGGCAGGTGAAAATTTTGGATTAATGGCTACAGCTTGGTCTTTTATTACTTCCTTATTTACTTCACAATACCAGAGAGGCCTCCTATTGTCAATAGTTAGGTCTGAAAAACTGCCAGGTGGAAAGCAGGGTTTAACTTTAAGTAAGTATTGTTCATAAAAGAGCAATTAGAAAAGTTTTATATGTATATAAAACTTTATTATGTACAGAGGTGTTTCTTTTTTCCTCTAAGCTCATACATATGAATATTGTAAGCAGAAATTGATTACTAATTGTGTTATTTTTTAAAAAGGTTCTAATAGAACATAATATAACAATTTTGGTCTTTCAGGTTTTATTCATTTCAATTATGTATTTTAAGAAAGACATGTTTTTGGTCTTAATTGTCTAAAGAGCTGCTTAACCTATAAATATCTATAGTTAATAGCTCAGCCAGTATGGAATTTAATATATTATCTATTTTCAATAAATTATAATGCAAGATTTAAAAAGATTTTATAGTTTTTAACAAAGAATGATATATGCCTAAAATGTACTAGTAGCATCTTGTCCATCTGTAAAGCAATAAACTTATCAGTAATCATAATTTTATTGGATAAAGGAAACCTATTTTAAGGGCATGTAACCCATCCACTGGAATTAGTACCTTAAAGAAAAAGCAGCTCTTCAGTGGAATTAACAGTGATATAAAATGTTTTATACAGGCATTATAAAAGACGGTACTTTTATAAAATGAGATGTACTGGAAATCATTCCACATCACAAGAAAAGAGAATTGCCAACCAGTAACCCTCATAAACACAGATGCAAACATTTTTGATAAGACTTTAGCAATTACAATTAACAATACATAAAAAGGATAATACCAAATGAGATTTATCATAGGAATGAAAGGTCACCATATCAACACATTTTAAGAAGAAAAAAACACATGATTATTTCACAGAATCAGAAAAGGTGTTTGAAAAAATTAGACAATTTATGGTTTAAAAAATCTCAGCAAAATCACATCTTGATAAACGGTATACATAAAGGAAATCATTCTTCATGGTGAAAGACTGAATGCTGCCCTCCTAAGATTAGAAAGTAGGCAAGAACATCCACTCTCACTACTGCTATTCATAATCATACTGGAAGTCCTATCCAGTGCAGTCAGGCAAGAAAGATGAACAAAGTACATACAGATTGGGAAAGAAGAAGTGAAACCATCTCTTCATGTTGACTCTATGGTTTATGAAGAAACTAATGGAATCTACAAAAAAAAAAAGCTACTAGAAATAATAAGTGAGTTCAGCAAGGTTTCAAGATACCAAGTCAGTGTACAAAAACCAACTGTATGTGTCTGTACTTGAACAATTGCAAATGGAAAGTAAAAAACAATACTACTTACAATAGCACTAAAATAAAAAACTCTTAGATATTAATCTAACAAAATATGTACAAGATTTATACACTGAAAATAATAGAAAGAAATCAAAGAAGACTTAAATGGGTATATATATCATGTTCGTGGATTGGAAGGTTCATTATTGTTAAGATGTCTTTATGTAAAGTCCGGAGAACTACAATTTTGGAAAAGAAAAAAAAAGGTGGAGGATTCACAATAACTGACTTCAAAACTTACTATAAAACTACAATAATTAAGACTGTTCACATAAGTGCAAAGACATTTCAACTGAGAAAAGATAATCTTTTTCAATAAATTATGTGGAACAATTGAAAGTTTGGGTGTATTTAAATATAGGTTGACATACCCCTAACTAGTTGTAGGCAGTTGATACTGCTTATGGAATGAATACACATTTGCCACTCTGCTTTAAAAAACAAACAAACAAACAAACAAAAAAACAACTTGATTTATACCTTACACCATGTGCAATGCAGAATTAATTCAGATTAGAACATTAAAACAAGCTAACCTGAAACTATAAACCTTCAACTTTAAAGCTTCTGAAAGGAAACAGGAGAAAATCATTGTGACCTAGAGTTAAGCAGAAGTATGTTATATTAAAAATTTTTTTGTTAAGTTAGACTTCATGAAAATTGAGAACTTTTCCTTTATAAAAGACATTTTTAAGAAAATGAAGACAAGCTACAGACTAGGAGTTGTTTGCAAATTGCAAACCTGACAAATTAATTGTATCAAAAATATATGAAGAACTCTAAAAACATAGTATTAAGAAAACAACCCAATAAAAAGTGGCAAAAGATTTGAACAGATACTTCACCAAAGAAGATAATAGAGATGACAAGCCATGAAACAATGTTCAACATCTCTAGCCATTATGGAAATGTAAATAGAAACCTGAAGGAGATTCCACAATACATATTTTATTTATAGCTAAAGTAAAAAGAAGAGGGAAAGAGCAATACCAAGTGCCAGTGAGAATACAGAACAACTGGAACTTTCATACATTGGTGGGGTGAATGAGAAACAGTATAGGTACACCTTGGAAGATAGTTTGGCAATTTCTCATAAAGTTGAACCTACACTTAACCATATGACTTAGCAAAGTTGTACCAAAGTAAAGAAGAGCTGTGTTTGCACAAAAAAAATAGTACTTGACAATCTATAGCAGCTTTACTCATAACTGATTGAGTTATAATTTATTCTTACTGAATGCATAAGAAATGCTCTTCGATTGACAATTACTTACTCAGTGATAAAAAAGAAATTAATGATACATGCAACAACATTGATGTAAAGTGCACTGTGTTAAGTCAAAGCAAGGCTCAAGACTACATATTTTATGATTTCATTTATATGACATTCTGGAAAAAGCAAAACTATTGGGACAGTAAACAAATCAGTGGTTTCTGGGATAGGGGTTGACTACAAAGGTACATAGGTAATTTTGGAGGGGGTGATAGAAGTGTTTTTGCATTGAATGTGGTAGTTATATGACTATTTTGGTCATAACTCAGAAACTGCACTAAATTATTTTAATATGAATTATAAATTTTGTTTATAAATATGTACATATTTATAAATTTATTTGTAAAGTATAAATATGTTATAATGTAATCTGCATATAACTTTATTATATGCACAAAAACCTAACCGATAATGTTAGGAAAGTATTTATAGAGTATAAGATGCCCAAGTTTTGAAAGCTTTGAAGATGTCCATTGGGGGACAGTAGATAGAAGCTAATTTCAGTCAAGAGGAACAGGATTTGCTGACTTCGAAGTATCAGTCATGTGTGCTCTGCAGACTTTCAAATTGTTTGGAAAACTAGAGGCCTAAAATACCACAGTAGAGTAAGTGACCAAAAGGCAATGCTGGAGAAACAGGCTGGAGCCCAGTTGTGGAAGGTCTTATATGTATTGTAAAGAACTTGGATATTTTTCTCTCTTTAGTTGCTGTTAGTCACTTTGGGCTGCTGTGTTAAAGTTCCACAGACTGGTGACATAAACAACAGAAATTTATTTCTTATAGTTCTGGAGGCTGGAAGTTCAAGATTAAGCTACTAGCATTATTGGGTTCTGGTGAGAGCCCGGTTTTGGGTTGTAGACTGCTGACTTCTCATTGTATTCTCAGAGAGGCAGTGAGCAGAGAGAGGAAGCAAGTTCTCTTGTGAAGCTTATAAGGCCACTAACCCCATTCATGAGGGCTCTGTCCTCATGACCTCACCTAATTCTAATTACTTCCCAAAGGCCCCACCTCCCAATGTCATCATATTGGGGAATAGGGTTTCAACATAAGAATTTGGCAGGGGGCACAAACATTCAGTCCATATCATTTGATAAAATAAAGTGTGTTAATCAGGGGAGGGTCTTAGTTTTTATCTTAAGTGACTGCTGTGGCAGGCCTGTGTATGGATGACACACGAGAAGGGTAAGATTATAAGCACTGAGAGCAGTTGGTGACTTATTACATTGTCAGGCAGGAGGCAAAGAAGTCTTAGGCCAAGAGTAGAGTAGTGGACACAGGAAAAGGGACAGAGTCAATGGGAAGTGGTGACAACTGGATAGCAAAGGTGATAGAAAGGGGTAAGAGTCTGGGGTGACATTTATGTTTCTGTGCTCAGAGACATCCAAAAAGAATTAGGTTTAAGGGATGTGAGGAGATAATTTTAACTAGTTTGGATTGTGTTGAGTTGCTGTCTATAACTTTTAAAAGTCTACTTGATTTCTTACTCTAATACTCTAAATATAGCCTTCAGCAGTATGCCTAAATAATGAGTAAACCTAAATAATAAGTAGAGGGGGACTGAAGTTGGTTCAAACTCAGAAAGCCATATTGAGGAGTCCAAGTAAGGTGATATCTCATGGTTTTCCCATTTGCCCTGTCTGCCAGCATTTCACTAAGCAACTGTGGCATCTGAGTGACTCCCAGTTGTATGAGTCACTTGTCCACTGGAAAAGGGATTCAGGGAGGATAGAAGTACTGTATAGATGATATGCTAGATATGGCTTAAAGTAGAAAATCTCTCCTCATTGGACAAGTGTCAAAAGTGGAGAGCCAAGTGGATGACACAGGTCAGAGCTCCTGTAGAAATATATTTTGAGTAGAGCTGATTTTTCTCTCAGCTCATGTTTCAGGGAGTGTCTTATCTCACCCCTACATGCTATGGCTTCTCGTGTATTCTGGATTGGCTTTTACTTGTTTGGGTCATGTTTGGTCCTGCTGACCTGTCTTTGTTTTGTTATTTTCTGCTAGATGCCTGGACTGTTTTTAAACCCCTCCTTTATCCCTTGTGTTTTAGCCTGAGAGAAAGTTTGGCGTGGTGGTGGTTGGCGTTGGCAGAGCTGGCTCTGTGCGGATGAGGGACTTGCGGAATCCACATGCTTCCTCAGCATTCCTGAACCTGACTGGCTTCGTGTCCAGGTGGCTTGCATTTGTTTTATGCCTTGTTATTTATGGGAAGCCCATTGGGATGGAGTAAGCCTTGGGACAGGGAAATTCTCCAGACCTAGGAAAGTGAGAGCCAGCTCCAGGTTCATTTCAGAGAATTGTGCTCAGAGTCAGCCCCACAAGATCTCATATTTGAATGGGTGTGGGAACTGAAGAATGTTGGGCCTACAGCTTGATGTGCAGTGAGTCAGCCTAGAAGGTACTACAAATGCAAAAATAGGTAAGATGAGCATTGGATCTGACAGTTACAAAAAGCACAGTGAACACATGATAGGCTGGCATGAACAAAGGCTTTAGATGTGCAACAGTTAACCATTACATCAGATATCATAAGCACATTCCATGAGATGACCCTGGGCTTTACAAGCCCTATCAATTATTTGATATATATATCATTATCAAGCCACTTTACAGATAAAAAAAAAGACAGCCACAGAGAGGTTAAGTAATTTGCTGAGGTCACATAGCTGGAAAGTCTAAACTGGATTTGAATGTAGGTCTATTCGACTCCAAAACCCATCTTTTAAACACCAGGTGTTATTTTCTCTTTGATCATTTGGAGCCCCACTTTTCTTTTAGGCTTCATTTCTCTCCTATACCCAACTAGAGCTTATCACAATCATACTTTTTCCTGCCCCATGCTAAGGTCCTTCCTTCACCTCTCACCACTTCCTCAAACACACAGACACTACTCATGGCATGTAAATAACTAATGGCATGTAACATGATTTATCGATATTAATTGTGAATTAGATGTACCTACATCTATTGTGTTGGTTGAGGAAGCGTGGCAGTGAGGAAGTTAGGCACATCTCTACTTTCTAGTGTTTTGGAGAAATCAAATACACAAAGTGTAAGTAACTATTGTGATGGTCCATGCAGATAATTTTTTATATTTTAATCTATGGGCCATACTTTCTTCCAGTTTGATGTCTTAAAATTTGGCCCTTCCTTGAAGGATTTAAAGTAGACTTTGGGCCACTAGGAAGACCCATAAGTGCTGGGACCTGTCTTTGGTCAGTCTTCCCTTCCAAGTAAGATTCTAAGAGAATTGCACACAAATGGGAGATAAAACTTATTAGCCACACTGTAACTCCCATTGCCCCACTGTTTGACGCTCTGATCAAGCATGATGAAGCAAAGCCTATCCATTTCCCTTTAGCCCTAGTACTCTGCCAGCTGGCTGCCATGACCAATGCAGTGGGAATTTCTAAAGTTCCCAAATTATGTGGAAAGATTGCCAGCTCAAATCCCACTGCTTTACTGCACCCTTGTCATTGCCACACTGTTCCCCTTCTTACATGCCCTGTTCCTTATGATCTTCTTGCCAAGTCCTACTTTCTCCCTAGGAATTCTTTTCTGAAACCATAAATTCGGTGTTCCTTGCTTCCTTGAATCTCCCATGTGTATGTACCCCAGGACATTTTTCCTGTTAGTTTTCTATTGTTGTCATGTATGTATATGTATGTCTTCTCCCCTCTACCAGACTGTGAGCTCACTGTAAGCTGAGGACTTTTGTTCTTCCCTTTGGTACCTAGCACACAGTAGGCAAACAGTAAGTATAGGTCTAATTCAGCAGTGTAGATTTGGTGGCCCCCATAGGAAGAAATTTACCATAATGTCCTTTGGGAGCCAAACTTCCCCAAATGCCCTCTGCTTGCTGCAACTTGAAGGGATCTCTAAGCTGACTGAGAGCCTTTTTCCGGTTGCCCCATTTTCTCTGTGACATCCATTACATGAGGACCACTCCACTTTTCTAGCCTCTGCACTAGGGTAGTGCAGATGGCCAGGGCTCTCAGTCCTTCTCAATAAGGAGTCCCTTCTAACTGGCCATGGTCTGTTAGGAACCAGGCACACAGCAGGAGGTGAGTGGCAGGAGAACCAGCGAAGTTTCATCTTTATTTGCAGCTGCTCCCGAGTGCTACCATCACTATCAGCTCCATCTCATATCATCAGGCATTAATTAGATTCTCATAACACCTGTCTCTGGTGCTGAAAATGTTAGAGACTGCTACTCTGTAAGAATCACAAGGCTTGGAGTTCCTGTCTTGCCTCTCCTACTGGTTAGCCATGGCAGCTACTGCATCTCTGGGCTTTGTCAACTCAGCTGTAAAGAAGGCAGTGACATTTGCCTTCCTTTGACCATCGCAAGGCCATGATATATGTGAAGGAGCTTGAAGTCTCACAACAGTTTGCACCTCAAAGATATATTGGATTTGAGTTAGGTTTGGTAGCCATAGTGTTTGGCCTGGTGTGTGGAGCTGGCAGTGACCATAGAAATCATTTCTCATGAGATAAAAGATTAGTTTTGTTTTTTTTTATGAAGTAATTCTAAGATTTTCACATCATACAGACAGTTAGTGGTAGTGTTGGCACTCAATGCCAGGTTCCCTTAACCCTGAGGCTGTTTTTTCTGTCCATGTAGAAAATGCCCTGAATGTGGGAAGATGGAAATTTCTTCATTTCCAAAAGTGGATCATCAGGAATTGGGTGAGAGGAGAAAAATGGTGCTCATGTATTCTAAGCCATTGTTCTGCCACTTTTAAGTTCTATTTCTTTGTTTTTCTCTAATAGACGAGAGCTCAAGTATATTGATGAAGTACAGCAGATTTCTTTGGAAGATGCTCTTTCCAGCCAAGAGGTTGAAGTTGCTTATATTTGCAGTGAAAGCACGAGCCATGAGGACTACATAAGGTGGGTTTTCAATGTAAGCAGACCTTCCCTTGCACTGTAGTGCATGACTGGGTAAGCTGAAGTCTTACAAAGGAGTCCTAATAATTAGTAGGAAAAATTATAATGGATCTGTGACCTTGAAAATTGTTAAAATATTAAAATTCTCACTATTGGTTATAAATGTATAAGGAATTAAAAAATATAATAAAGCTAACATTTAGTATACTGTAATTCAAAACATTAAGATTTAAAGTGTTTTATTTATTTGTAAAATATTTATCAAGAATAATTTGAACAGTCTTTGCTTTCTTCTCATCATATAACTTAGGATATAGAGCCAGCATTGCTGGAGCCCACCGGCTAAGATCGAACAGTTCCCAAGAGGAGGAGTGAGGATTAAGAAAAAGAAAAAGAGAGAGAGAGAGAGAGAGAGAGACAGAGAGACAGAGAGACAGAGAGACAGAAGATAGAGTCGGGAGGGCTAACAGTGAATACTGCGCCCTGAGTTTATTAAGAACAGTATATTTATACCCTAGGATATGCGTGAGAAGCAACACCCACAGATATGCAAACAATTTCAGTAAGGAGCTTATCCATTAAGCCAATCTTCTTCCTTCAGTTCATTAAGTCAATCTTCCTCCTTTAGTAAGGAGCTTACCTGCCCTAGCTTGCAGGCAATTTTAACCCTGTCTGTAAGGCATTCAGCAAGAATGGCTCCCAACACAGCATCTTTTCTGTGCCTTAGCAAATCATCATAGTCCTTTCTAAGTTTGGATCAGCTTTTAACAGTTTATTCTTTGAACATTCAATATTGTGAAATATCTCTGAGAGTTCCTTTAATAAGTGTTTTTTTTTTCCTATAATGTAAGTAAGGAGATTATGATGGAATCAGAGAGGGAAGATGTCATGTTTTTAAAGCAAAGTAAGTGAGGTGTCTCCCTCTTCTACCTTTGAATGAAAAGCCTAGAGCCCTTCAAGCATTTACTGGAACTGAGCCTGGGAGGAGGAGCCCCATATATGACCTGCCAGCTAATAAGGCTATGCCAGCTGCCTCCTGAATATCAGCTTCCCTTCTAGGTTCTTAGATATAGCTGCTAATATCATCATACTGATCCTCAGGCATAAACTACTCCCTTTTTATCATGCCGACTGCTGTGTGGACAGAAACACCTTGCTTTGGTTTCCCTTAACTTTCTTAGGTACCAAAGTGTATTTTCTTTTAAAAGTGATCATGCAGTTCCCATGCTTGTATAGTTGACCCTCGAACAACACAGGTTTGAACTGTACCAGTCCACTTATACATGGATTTCTTAAATAAATAAATTAGAAAATTTGGGGGAGGATTTGAGACAATTAGAAAAAACTTGCAGATAAACTATGTAGCCTAGACATACCAGAAAATTAAGAAAAAGTTAGGTTTGTCATGAATGCTTTTAATATATGTAGACAGTAGTCTATTTTATCATTTACTACTATAAAATATACACAGATCTATTATAAAAGTCAAAAGTTATCAAAACGTATACACACACTTATAGGTGGTACATGGCACCATTAGCAATCGAGAGAAATGTAAACAAATGTAAAGATGCAGTATTAAATCATAACTGCATAAAATCAACTGTAGTATATACAGTATTACTATAATAATTTTGTAGCCACTTTGTGTTGCTTTTGAAGTGAGTGCAAGTGTTGTGAGTATCCACTTATAACTTATAACATCTCTATGTTAGCTATTAGTCTCTTTAGTAAAGTCTATATCACAATAAAAGGTGACCCTTCTTGAAGGAAACTGGAAATGGGCAGCCACAACTCACATGTGGCAGCTGAGAATCAAGAGGGTTCTCTCAGCTGTGCAGGTCCTATTCCTGAGAAGTGAGGGACTCCAGCCCCAGACCAGGCTCCCTACCCCAGATACTGGTGCCAGGAAAAGGAGTCCCTATTAAATCTAGCTGTGAAAAACAGTGGGGATTATAACCATCCAGGTGAGGTAGAAGGTTGCTAGAAACGCAGGTGTACTTTTAGCCAGCACACAGACTTACTTCCTCAAAGGAACTCACCCTGGGTTCAGGTAGGGGAATGTCCTTGGAGATATGTGGGGAGAGGATGAGTGGCCTTAGGTCAAGGATCAGAGGGATGGTCACCATTGTCCCTATGTGGAACCCTGCTCCTATGGGGACTCCATGGGTACCAACTTTCTTGTCATGATCCTTTCCCTAAAATAGCTAAATCTGAATCTGCGTTGGCCTAGTGAACTCTGCTCACTTTATCCTGGTGACTCTCTGGCCCACTCAACTCACACACATGCCAGAGGCTCTTTCAGCAGCTAGTAGCTGGCCTTGGTGCTCAAGCCATATGTAGCCCTTTCAGTGGTAATAAACCATATGTAGCCCTTTCAGTGGTAATAAACTGGCCACAATTCGCACACCACTGGAGGCATTTTTGTGGTCAGCAGCCAGCTCTGGCCAGTACTGTAGTCTTTCTCAGGCAACTATCAGAGGTTGGTGGGCCCCAGACAGAAAATGGCTGCCTTCAGTGTGCTCTGAGCCTTTTGCTGAGTAGCTCCAGGCTTAGCACTGGCTCCAAATCTGAATCTTCATTAACTTGAACACCACTTGTCCCAAATTGGTGACTCCCTGAGATCCTGCTTTACCCAACTCACATATAGCACGAGGCTCTTTTAGTGGCTGAGGCAAACAGCTAGCTGGCAGGCGGCAGCAGGCCTCAATGTTCCCTGGGCCTTGTGTAGAGCATCCCAGCCTGGTACTGGTGGCAGCTGCCCTTGGTTCATAGCATGACCTCTCCCACGTTCCTCCAGGTCAAGACAGAGAACAATCAACCTTAGATAGCTTTACAGCTCCTACAAGATAAGCATGGACCATTTATAGGCAGCAGCTGACCTTGACCTACATGAGAGCCACTCCCAAAGGCCCCAAAACCAACAGGCCTGGAAGACAGCTTCAGATTTCAACAGAGCTCATCCGATTAGCCCCACTGTGGCATAGCCAAAGGGCATTTTCAGCAAGTATCAGAACCTTCTGGGGCTAATGCCCCTCTGGAGGCTAAGACCCCACACAGTGGCTCGTGAGCTGTGGATGTGGCTAAACCACACAGCCAGTGAGACTGAGGGTGAGCCCTACCTACTGACATACCAATAACAAAGGAAATCAACAAAATGAAAAGCCACCCTACTGAATGGAAGAAGATATTTGCCTATGATACATCTGATAAGGAGGTAATAATACCCAAAATTTATAAAGAACTCATACAATTTCACACACACACACAAAAAAAAAAAGAAAAAGAAAAAGAAAGAAAAACCCCAGTTAAAAAATTGGCAAAGGACCTGAACAGACATTTCTCCAAAAAGGATATACAGATGGCCAATATACATGAGAAGATGTTCAGTGTCACGAATATTCAAAGAAATGCAGATTAAAACCACAATTAAATATCACCTCACACCTGTCAGAATGACCATCAACAATAAATCAAACAAGTGTTGGCAAGGATGTGGAGATAAAGGAATCCTCATGACCTGTTATTGGGTTTGCAAATTGGTGCAGCTGCTATAGGAAACAGTTTGGAGGTTTCTCAAAAAAATTAAAAATAGAAACTACCTTATGATCTATCAATTCCACTCCTGAGTATTTATCCAAAGAAATCCAGAACACTAATTTTAAAAGATACATGCACCTCTAAGTTCAGTGCAGCACTAGTTACAATTGCCAAGATATGAAGCACACTAAGTACCCACTGACAATCAGATAAAGAAGTGGTACAAATATACAATAGTGATTACTCGTTCATAAAAAAAGAATGAAATCTTACTGAGAAAGACAAATACTAAGTAATGTCACTTCTGTGAAATCTAAAGAAGAAAATGAATGCACAAAACAGAAACAAAGGCATACATACAGAGAACAAGCTGATGGTTGACAGGTGGGAGGAGATTAGGATATCGGTAAAAAGTGTGAAGGGATAAAGGAGTAGAGATTAACAGTTACAACATAGCCATGAAATGTAAAGTACAGCATAGGGAATATGGTCAATAATATAATAACTGTATAGTGCCAGATGGGTTCGAGACTTATTTGAGGGATAACTTCCTAAATTATATCAATGTCGAACCACTATGATGTACACTTGAAAATCATATAAAATAATATTGAATGTCAACTGTAATTTAAAAAAATAAATAAAAGTTTAAAATGATCCATCTTTGTTCTCTTGTATTTTTTATTATGTGTAGTGTGAAAATGTAAACCTTGACTAACACCTTCGGATTCTTACAAAATGCCACTAGTGATGCTGGAAGTGCTCCCAAGAGTCTGAGGAAAGATAGAACATAACAAGAAAAATTTGAATTACTTGATATATACTTTAGATTGAGAGCTGTCTGTGGTAGCCTGCCATTTTTAAATTTGTGAAGCTGCTGCTGCACCTATGCCAGCAGATGTGAAAACCTTACACTTTATGTGAAATACCTTTTAATAATTTATTGAGTATGAAGGATTATTATAGGAAAGGCAAACCCATTAACTCAAAATGCTTTGAGAAATAGCAGTTATGATATGGCAACTTAAAGGAAAAGGAATGTGAAGGATCTAAAGCTGGAGAATTTAATGCCAGAAAAGGAAGGTTTGATAAATTTAGAAAGAGTTTGGCTTAATAGATGTCAAGATAACAAGAGAAGCAGCTTCTGCTACCAAGGGGTAGCAGACAAATTCTGTGATGCCATTAAGAAAATCACAATCACAGAGGAGAAAAGATACGTACCTGAAAAAGTTTTTAATGCAGATGAGAGTTTTTTTTGGGGAAAAAAAATGCCACAAAGGACATTTCTTAGAGAGAGAGAGAGAGAAGTGAGCATTAGGATTTAAGGCAGAAAGGGATAGGCTAACTCTATTGACTTGCAGCCCGGTTTATGATCAGGATTTACTCATCTATAAAGCTGCTAAGCCCTGAGCCTAGAAGCAAGAAGATAAATATCAGCTACCAGACTTTTGATTGTACAACAAGATGGTTTGAACAGCAAGAACCCTTTTTCTGGATTGAGTCCATTGATGTCCCTGAAGTCAAGTACACTTGCCATTAATGAACTACATTTTAAAATTATTTTGATTTTCAGCAATGCCTCTGGCCATGAGTTCAGCGCCAAAGGCATCATTGTAGTCTACTTGCCCCAAACACAGTGTCTCTACTTCAGCCTCTAGATCAGGAGTCATAAGGACCTTTAAGGTTCATTACATACAGTACTCTGGAAAGGATTGCCAGCACTATGGAAGAGAACTCCTGAAGAGGGAACATCATGAAAGATTACACCATTGAAGATATCATCATTATTATAGAAAAAACCATGAAAGCCATCAAGCCTGATAGAGAAAACTGCCCAGATGTTTTGCATAATTTCGTAAGATGTTATGCATAACTTCAGGAGATTACAACAGTGCTAATCAAGAAAATTAAGAAAGATATGGCAAAAGAGTTGGGGGGCGAAGGGTTTCAAGCTATGGATCTTGGAGAAATTCAAAAGCTAATAGACACCACACCAGAAGAATTAATCAAAGACGCCTTGATAGTAAGTGCTTTTGAATCAGTAACAGATGATGAAGAAAAAGACATGTAAGAAGCAATACCAGAAAACACATTGTTATTAGACAGTCTGGTATAGGGTTCCAGTTTATGAGTGCCTTTGACTTCTTTTATGACCTGGACCCTTCTATGACATGGGCACTGAAACTAAAACAAATGTTAAATCATTGATACCATAAAAAAAAAAATTCTAGAAATATAAAAGCAAAAACATCAGACAGTAATTTTGATGTACGTCCATAAATTTACACTAAGTAACTCTCCTGCCTCTCCTTTTACCTCCTCTACTTCTTTCACCTCAGCCACCCCTGAGACAACAAAACCAACTCCTCTTTTTCTTCTTACTCAATGTGAAGGTGCTGATGATGAAGACCCTTATGATAATACATTTCTATTTAATGAATAATAAATAACTATCATGCTGTACAGTTAATATAAAACAACTAATTACACTGATCTGGGCATTTTCAGATTGCCTCAAGCAGAGCTATCTGTCATGGATTTTATAGTCGTAATTTATAGTTATCATGTGGTAACAGGCAACTTACCTGTTAATGTGTCTATTGCTCCTCCAGAATAACTGGTGAATAGTACCTAGTTGAATATGTGAGTGGATGAATAAATGAAGGTTCAAATTAATGTATAACTAGAAAGTCATTCTCTTTACAGTATAATAGAAAATAATATGAAGTACAATTCTTCTTTATCCTCTGGCCTTGACTCTCACCTGCATGTCACATTTATACAGAGATTTTTGTTCATTTATAATGTTCTTTACACTGTCTTGCAGGACATTTTAGTGAAGTTTATTTAAAGTGTCTTTCCTCTGTACTTATCTCTTTTTCCCATAGGCAATTCCTTAATGCAGGCAAGCATGTTCTTGTGGAATACCCCATGACTCTGTCTCGAGCAGCAGCTCAGGACTTGTGGGAACTGGCTGAACAGAAAGGTGATGTATGTTCTGTCTGTCGAGAATAGACTCTCTTATAAGATTTCTGTGGTATCATCTTTATGCCTTTAAAGTTTAACTCTGTGTCAGATATATTACTGATTCTAAGGGGTTCCAACCCCTTTCCCATTCAATACTGTAGGCACATATTAGAGGGTGTGTGGAGAACCAACAGGATAGAGGGCTGGGTGGTAATTTGCAAACTTTTGTTTGAGATTTACCAGCTTCTTTTACTCTAATTAAAATATGAATTAGTTTCTACCTATGCTAGTATCATGATAGTGTTTTAGTTATACTCATGTGATATTTGCTAATGGAAAAAAATGTCCAGATCAGTGTAACTAGTTGTTTTATATGCATATTCATGGTTTTTGTTGTTTCTTAAGAGGAATACTATTTATTAAATATTTTTTATATGCCAGAAACTTGGGGACTCTGATGAGCACTACATATGTTATTTTGCTTAATTGTCCTAGAAATCCTTAGAGATAGGTATTTTCTCTAGCTTATGTATGTCCCACAGATTTCTTGCTAAGCCATGGCTCAGAGTAGATAAATAATTTGTGACAGGTCATAAAGCTAGTAACATGACTACTAAATGGGAGATGGAACAATTATAATTAAAATCACTAAAGAAAGCACCTTGTGGTTGTTACCAATGTAGACTGATCACACTTTATTAAAATTTTTGATCGTCTTTCTCTAGCATTGGGCTGTGCCTTCTGGAGGACGGAGCCCATCTTTCCCTTCTGTAGCTCTAGCAGGTAAACTTAAAACTTAAGAGTGAGCGAGAGGATTGAGGAACTTTGGAACTATTTCCTTTTTATAGTGTTTCTCATGACACATGTGTCCATGAATGAAGTACAAGATTCCAAAATATGTCCTACAGATTTCCTGCTAATTACAAAGAAGAAAAAAAATATCTCTCTTTACAGTGAAGAGCTCTGCTGTTATTATCCTAACCAAATGATTGATAATATAAATCATTCTGACATTATAAGCCATCTGGTATAATGTATATGGCATCAATCATATAATTGAGATTTAAATCAAACTTTCACTTCATAAGAAACATAGGATGAAGGAACAAATTAAATTATACCAATAAAATAAATCAAGCAAGCTAGAATGTAGAATTCTCTACAAGATAGTAGGCTAAGTTTCTTCAGAAAGATAATGTCCTGCACATAATGACTTCTTTCCAAAGAATAGAATGTGGAAAGGAGAGAAGAAGAATAACTTTACACTGAAGAAACTAGACAAACACTACCTAAGCCAGGTGATCAACATCAACAGCAATATCTTGTCAATAAAATGCACTTTTGAAGTGATACAATGAGAATGGCCCATTATCTCTAGTTTTCCTTTCTAAAAACATATAACTCCAGTCTGAGAAAAAACATCAGAAAAATCTAAGTTAAGGGTCATTCTACAAAATACACGACCAGTACTCTTTAAAATTGTCAGTCATGAAAAAACAAGGAAAGTTTTATAAACTTTCCAACTCAGCAGACTAAGGAGACGTGATGACTAAGTGTAATGTAGAATCCTGCAACAGAAAAAGCACACTAGGTAAAAACTAAGGAAATCTGAAAAAAAAAATATGGACCTTAGTTAACTTTTTTAAATGAAAAAAAAAAATTAAGGATTGGTGTTATATGGGAGCACTGGTATTAGATTCTTAAGCAAACATAATCTGGATGGATATGTATGGATCATAAATGGCTTTTAAAAAGAAAAAATATCCTTAAAAATGGAAGTGACCTTTATTCTTTAGTCAAGTATTCATAACTCCTACTAGAACAACCATTAAGCAGATTTTACACGACAGTTAACTTTATGTATGAGCCATCTTACATGATGCTAGGGAAAACAAAAAGATGACCCTTGTCCTCCAGGAGCCCACATTGCCAAATGTTCACAACTAGCAGTATTAACTTGCCTGCTGAAAGTAAATTTTAAAGTTAACTGTAGCATTTACATTGTAGCCTAGGAACTAATAATCTTAATGGGGCATACCTAAATATTATATCATTTTGGATGGCAAAATTATGAATACTTTGGGAGCAGTGTTAGCAAGGTAGTAGAATAAGAATCCCTAGGACCTTATTTGCCCATGGAGACAATACATGAGTGAACAATACATAGACCAAAATGCCTTAGTGAGAACTTCAGGAACTAGTTAAGTGATTGAAGTACCCCAGGCAAGTACAAAACCAATGAGAGATGTATTGAAGCAGGTAAGAAAGTTCATTGCATTTGTTTTTCATATTGCTTTGCAACACTGTCACAGGATGTTCTGTTCAATAGAAAATTTCTAACTCTTCACTTTTGCCTTGGGGGATTAGGGAAGTAGAAAAGGGAATGTATGTGTAATGTTCTGTATTTTCAAGGGGCTGCTTGAGGGACTGGTTTCTGTCTTTACAGACTTGGAGTGCTAAAGTAAATGGTAGTATATTCTAGATGCCAGGTATGGGACTGTTAAGAACAAGGTGAGTACTGTGGCTTGAGACAGCAAAAGAGAAGCTGCAGTACTGCAGATAGACACTAGGGGGAGCAAGGGATTACAGGTTTTCAGAACAGGAGCAATCCTCTTTAATTTAGAAATTATATATGTAAACCCAGAGATGACACATTCTCAGAAAAAGTTTCATAGTTCCCCAGAATTTCTTGCCTGGCTAAGTGGTGAAGGTCTTTTCCTTTACAAAGCTACTCTGTAAAAACTTGGAGAGGTGGCTGTTTTTTCCAATATTCAAATCTCAACAAATACAAAAGCAGCTATGGAGGAAAAAAAGGAACAAAATAGCTACAAGAATATATAGACGGTAGTTCACAAAATGGCATTAATAACTCCTTTTCTATCAGGAATTCAAGTGTAAATGGATTAAACTCCCCAATCAAAAGACATAGATTGTCTCAATGGATAAAAACAAGGTCCAACTATATACTATCTACAAGAAACTTTAGATATAAAGACACACGTGGACTAAAAGTGAAAGGATGGGAAAAGATATTTCTTGAAAATATTAGAAGATATGAAAGATGGCCATACTTTTATCAAACAAAATAGGCTTTAAGTCAAAAAGTGTCATAAAAGATAAAGGACATTATATAATGATAAAAGTTAGTGTCATTCACCTAACATCAAGTCTCATATATAGGTACCTAACATCAAAGCTGCCAAATATGTGAAGCAAATATTCACAGAGATGGAGCACAAAAGTAGGAGGAGACTTTAATACCCCACTTTTAGTAACAGATAAGAAAAGTAGGTGGAAGGTCCATAAGGGAAACAGAGGACTTGAACAACATAAACCATTTGAACCTTATAAATATATATAGATTACACCATCTCATAACAGAAGAGTACACATTCTTAAGTGCACATGGATCATTCTCCAGGATAGATCACATATAGGTTATAATAAGTCTTAACAAATTTAAGATTGAAATCATCTCAAGTATCTTTTCAAACACAATGAAATGAAACTATAAATCATCAACAGAAGAAAAACTAGAAAAATCCACAAATATTTGAAAATTAAACAACACATTGTTAAACAGCCAATGGGTGAAGGAAAAAATTACAATGAAATTAGAAAATATCTTGAAAAAATGAAAGTACAAATACCAAAACTTAAGGATATAGTAAAAGCACTACTAGGACAGAAGTTTATAGTGGTAAATACATTAAACAGGAATAAAGGTCTCGAGTCAGTATCCTAACTTTATACCTCAGGGAACTCGAAGAAGACCAAACTAAATAAAAAGTGATCAGAAAAGGAAAATAATGATTATAATAGAAATAAATGAAATAGAGTATAGAAAAACAATAGACAAAAATCAAAGAAACTAATGGTTTTTAAGAAGATCAACAGAATTGACAAATCATTAGCTAGATTAGGAAGAAAAGAGAAGACTCCAATAAATAAAATGAAATTAAATAATAAAGAAATGCAAGGAGACATTACAACAGATACCATAGAAATAAATGTATTATAAGAGACTACTGCAATTGGATAACCTAGAAGAAATGGATAAATTCCTGCAGACAGATAAAATATTAACATGAATTATGAAAAATGCAAATCTATACAGACCTATGACCAATAAGGAGATTTAAACAAATCAGAAACCTGTCAACAAGGAAAACCTAGCACCAGATAGCTTCATTGGAGAATTCCACCAAACATTTATAGAAGAATTAACACCAGTCCTCAATTTTTTTTTCAAAAAAAAAATGAAGAGGAAAGAACAGTTTTACACTTATTTTATGATAGCATAACCCTGATACCAAATCCAGACAAAGATACCACAAGAAAAGAAAAATGCAGACCAATATTTCTGATGAATGTAGACGTAGAAATTCTCAACAAAATACTAGAAAACCAAATTCAACTGTGTAGTAAAAGGATTACATACCATGATCAAGAGACATTCTTGAAATGTAAGAGTTGCTCCACATATAAAAGTCAATGAATGTAATACATAACAAAAGAATAAAAGACAAAGCCCACATGACCATCTCAATTAATACATAAATAGCATTTGACAAAATCAACACCCTTTTATGATTTAAAAAACCCTCAATAAAACTAGGAATAGAAGGAAACTATTTCATAATATAGACCATCATACTCAATGAAGAAACACTGAAATCTTTAACATCAGGAAACAAAGAATGCCCACTTTCACCATTTCTATTAACATGGTACTGCAAGTTGTATTCAGAGCTATCAGACAAGAAAAAGAAATACAAGCTATCCAAATCAGAAATAAAGAAATGAAATTCTTTGTGTTTAGATAATATATTCTCATATATAGATAACTCTAAAGACTCCACCAAAGAACTCAGAATACACAATTCAGTAAAGTTGCAGGATATAAAACCAACATATAGAAATCAGCTGTGTTTCTATATACTGACAAAAATAATCTGGAGAAATTATGAAAGCAATTCTATTGACAGTAGCATCAAAAAGGAGAAATTACTTGGAAATAAACTTAATCAAGGAGGATAAGACTTGTACACCGAAAACTGCAAATATTGCTGAAAGATCTTAAGGAAGACACAGATAATTGGAAACACATCCTGTGTTCATGGGTTGAACGACTTAATAGTGTTAAAATGTCTATACTATTCAAAGCTATCTACAGATTCAGTACAATCCCTGTCAAAATATCAATGACATTTTTTTTGCAGAAATAGAAAATGTCACCCCAAAATTTATATGGAATCTCAAGAGACCTCTAATAGCCAAAATAACCTTAATAAGAATAAAGAAATAGGTGGGAGTCCTTACATTTCCTAATTTCAAAACATATTACTAAGCTATAGTAATGAAAACAGTGTGGTACTCACATGAACACATAGTGGAATAGAATAGAATATGGAGCCCAGAAATAAACCCTTGTATATGGTCAAGTGATCTTTGATAAGGGTGCCAAGACCACACAATGGGGGAATGAACAGTCTCTTCAACATATAATGTTGGAAAAGTGGATATCCATGTGCATAAGAATGATGCTGTATCCTTACATAATATTAACTTAAACATGATTAAAGATCTAGATATAAGACTTAAAACTATAAACCTCCTAGAAGAAAACATGTAAAAAACCTTCTGGACATTGGCTATGGCAGTGATTTTTTTAATGTGACACCAAAAGCACAGGCAACAAAAGCAAAAATAGATAAGTGGGATTTTGCACTCAATAAAATTTCTGATTAGCAAATAATGAACAGAGTGAAAAGGCAACCTACAGAAGGGGAGAATATATTTGTAAATCATATATCTGATAAGAGGTTAACATCTAGAATATATAAAGAACTCTTACCACACAACAGCAACAAAATTAACCTGATTAAAAATTATGCAAAAGGTGTACAAATGGCTAACACTCGTATGAAAATATGCTCAGTATCATTATGATTAGAGACATGTAAGTCACAATCACAATGATACATCATTAAACTCATTAAGATGGCCACTATTTAGCAAAAACACAGAAAATAACAATTGTTAGTGAGGATGTAGAAAAATTGGAGCCCTTGTGCAATAATGGTGGGAATATAAAATAGTGCAGCCACTATGGAAAATATTATAGTGGTTCCTGGAAAAAATTACAAATAAAATAAACGTATAATCCAGCAATCCTACTTCTGGGTATATACTGAAAAGAATTGAAAGGATCTGGGAGAGATGACTTGCATACTCATATTTATAACATATTATTCACAATAACCAAGAGGTGTGGGCAACCCAAATGTTCATTGACAGATGAGTGAATAAAGAAAATGTACAATAGATTATCCTTCAGCCTTAAGAAAGAAGGAAATCCTGTCACATGGAAGAACCTTGAAATCATTATAATAAGTGAGATAAGCCAGTCACAGAAAGAAAAATGAAGTATTTAGAGTAAGCGAATGCATAGAAACAAAATAGAATGGTGGTTGCTGGGGGACAAGGGGAGGTGGATTTGGAGAGCTCTTGTTCAATGGGAACAAGGGTTTCAGTTTTGCAAGATGAAAAAGTTCTATAGATCTTTTGTACAATAGAGTGAATTAGTTAACATTACTGGACTGTATACTTTAAAATTGTTAATATGGTACATTTTATGTTATATGTTTTTACTACAACTAAACTAACTAAGTTTAGAAGAGTGAAGGCAGTAAAAGTTGAAGAGAGCAGATTTTAACTCAAGGGGAATGGCTCCAGATGCAACATTATTAAAAGCTATTTGGAAGTCAGAATATCTTAGAACATTAAAAAGTACACTTCTTTTGTAAATCTTATTTTATAGATGTATGGGAAAAATTTTTGTACAGAAGTGTTTATGTGTACATTATACAAGCAAATAAAAGATGAACAAATTGTGTATCAAATATAAGAGAATGGTTAATGATTAATTGTGGTATATTCATCAGGTGGAATACTGTGCAGGCTCTAAAAATCATGAAGATTTTTATTGTTGTAAGAGAAGGTACATTATACATAGATAAGTTCAAAATGAAAATTACAAATCTGTATAGCATTTTTAAGAAAAATACAAATGTATGGACAATTTGTTTAGTAGTAGTTATTTCTTGGTAGTGGCATTTTAGGTGATTTTATTTTTTTTGTATGTTATGTATTTTTGTGATTTTTGTAATGAGCATAATTTGCTTTATAATAGCAAAGCAAATAGAAATATCAAATAAAACAAATCATTAAAAAAATTAAGAGTGGCATTAGAAGCATGGCAGAGTGAGGGATCTCCTCAGAACTCTCCCCTTGAAATAAAAATAAGTTGAATATATAAAACTCAGCAAATAACACCCAACATGCACACAAGCACATCTAAGAGATCTGTTAATCAGAGCTTCAAAAGGTCAGAACCCCGCGAGTCTGGCGGGTATATTAGGAGGAATAAAGAAGCTGCCATATGCAGCTGGAGCTCCTGTAGAAGTAGGGAGAGGGGAGAAGTTGTTTCCCCAAACAGCCGTGCCTGAGCGATCACAGTGTTTTACACAGCAGGGCCTAGGGATTAGGGCAAAAATCAGAGCAGGAACTAGTGCAGAGGGGCAACTGTGTCTCAGCAGCCACCACTTCCAAGTAGAGGCTGAGATATGGACCCTGACAGTGTACCCCCCCCACACACACACACATCAACCCAGCGCACACCCTCTTCCCACTTCATATTCTCTGAGACTTAGCACTATGGAGCCTCAGGGAAATTTGTACAACTAATACAGAAACATAAACCATGGCTGGTACCATAGACAGGTTCTGGGACCAAGGGGCTCAGATCATGGATCGAATATATAGTATGTTTGGTGGTGGGGGGGAAGCATCCTTAGCCTCAGCGGAGATATCCAAGGGTCCAAGGGCTTGGATACCACATACTAGAAATTAAAAGCAATCCTCCTTCTTATCAACTGGTTAAAGAGAGACTTTGTATAATCATCTTTTTTAGGGAAAATAAGTAGAGTACACACCAATTAATGCCCAGGTGGAGAAATAGTTCATCAAACACCATGAATAAACAAGGTGACAAGACAGTTCAGAAAGAAAGAGAAAAAGCTCTAGAAAATAAGCTTAAAGACATGGAAATAGACAGACTAAATGACAGAGAATTCAGGATTGTACTTCTGAAGAAACTCAATGAGATGCAAGATAAAGAGAGTTCCAAGAAATGTGAATCAAGGTAGATCAGAAAAATGAGGGTTTTTTTAGCAAGGAGATTGAAACCCTTAGGAAGAACCAAATAGAACTTCTGGAGATGAAGAACACATTAAAAGAGTGAAGAATGAAATATTAAGCTTGGGAAATAGAACTGACCACATGGAGGAATGCATCAGTAATATCTAAGATAAAATCTAGGAATGACTCGGAAGGAAGAAGAGAGATCTGAGAATGAAAAAAATATAAGAGCTATACAAGAACTATCTGATACCATCAGGAAAAGCAACATAAGAATAATGGGTATACCAGAAGGAGAAGGGAACTGAGAACATGTTTAAACAAATAGTTGACAAGAATTCCCCAAATCCAAGGAATGAGCTGGATCTTCAAACCCAAGAACCTAAAAGAAAACCCAGTTATCTCAACTCATACAGGCCTTTACCAAGACACATTGTACTTCGTCAAAAATTACAAAGAAGGAATTCTCAGTAAAACCAGGGAAAAGAAAACAGTAACCTATAAAGAAAAACCCATCAGACTATCTTCAGACTTCTTAGTACAAACCTTACAGGCAAGAAAGGAGTGGAACCAAATATTCAGACTATTAAGTAAAAGGAATTATCAGCCAAGAATAATATATCCAGAAAGGCTCTCCTTTAGATATGAAGGAGAAATAAAGACCTTTACAGACCCACAAAAGTTGAGAGAATTCTCCACTCCAAGGCCTGCATTACATGAAATGAGGGAGTTATCCCACCTCGAACAAAAGGACAAAAAATATATAACTATTAGACAACTAACAGGCAGACAAAAGTAGGATAGTGCAACTCCTATTAAGAACAGGGTGTTAGAAATTTAAACATTAAGAATATAACTGCTATTGCATTTTAGAAATGAATTTAGAGCATACATAGGGACAATTTGAGACAACAGTAATAAAAAGGGGTATGGAGATAAGACACACAGAGAAAATGGATATATATATATATATATATATATATATATATATATACACACACACACACACACACATATATGTACATATGTATATATATATACATATATACATATATACACACATATATATGTGTATATATATATATGTGTGTGTGTGTGTGTGTGTGTATATATATATATATCCATTTTCTCTGTGTGTCTTATCTCCATACCCCTTTTTATTACTGTTGTCTCAAATTGTCCCTATGTATGCTCTAAATATATATATACACACACACACTATATTTTTCATAATGGTAACCACACACCAAAGACTCAGAACTGAGATATGCCATATAAAACAAGAAGGATCAGAGGGAAAATCCACAAAATCCCACCAAATTAAAATGACACACATAAATGCAAGGACAAAGAAACAGTGGAAACCAGAGCTACCAGAAGACAGAAGATAAAATGGCTATAGGAAAATTTCATATTTCAGTAATCACCCTAAATATAAATGGAATAAACTCAACAATAAAAAGGTACATAATAGCAGATTGGATTTAAAAAAACAACTCAGTCATATGCTGCCTGCAAGAGATACATCTCAATTCCAAAGACAAATATAGACTCGAAAGGGTGGGAAAAAATCTAAGCAAATGACATTCAAAGAAAAATTAATGTAGCTGTATTATACAGGACAAAATGGAGTTCAAGATAAAAACGGTAAAGAGATACTGAGGGAGACTTCATAGTGATTAAGGGAACTATACATCAAGAAGACATAATACTTATCAATATCTGTGTTTCCAATCAGGGAGCCCCAAAATACATAAAGCAATTACTTACAAAGGGAGAAACTGACAAAAACACTATACTAGTAGGAGACCTAAATACTTCAGTGTCACGTATGGATAGATCATTCAAGCAGAAAACCAATAAGGAAATAACATCTTTAAAGGATATATTAGACCAACTGGATATAATTGAAATTTATAGAGCCTTTCATCCCAAACATCTGCTTATTCATTCTTCTCTAGTGCACATGGAACATTCTCAAAGATTGATGACATTCTCAGCAAATGTAAGAGAGTTGAATTTATACCACTCATATTCTCTGATCATAATGCTTTGAAGCTGAAGATCAACTAAAAAGAAAGCAGGAAGAACCACAAATGCATGGAGATTAAACAACATGCTCCTGAAGAATAACTGGGTCAAATAAGAAATAAAAAGAAAGATCAAGAGATACATAGAAATGAATAGTAATGATAGTATCAAAGCTTTTGAGACATGGCAAAAGCAATAATAATAGGAAAGTTTATATCATTACAGGCTTATCTCAAAAAACAAAAATGAGCCCAAATAAACAACCTAACACTTCATCTTAAAAAACTAGAAGAGGAAGAACTAATGAAGCCTAAAGTCAGAGCAGAAGGATAGAAATAATCAAAATTAGAGCAGAATTAATTGAAATGAAAAACAAACATAAAAAAACAGAAAAAATAAATGCAACAAAGAGCTGGTTCTTTGAGATTAATAAAATTGACAAACCCCTGGCTAGACTCACCAAAGATAAAGAGAAAGGACACTAATAAACAAAAGAATGCAAGAGGAGAAATTATGGCAAACACTGCAGAAATACAAAGGACTATACAAAATCCTATGAAAAAGTATATAACACCAAATTTAATAACCTAGAAAAATGAACTAGTACTTAGAAGGATACAACCTTCCTAGACTAGCTTATGAAAAACTGAAAAATCTAAAAGACTGATCAGCAGTATGGAAATTGAAACAATCATCAAAAACCTCCCCAAAAGGAAATGTCCAGGAGCAGATGGCTTCACCAGTGAATTCTACTAAACATTCAAAGATTTAATACCTATTAGTAATTACTCTAAACTTAAACAGTTTAAATTCTCTATTTAAAAGACATAGAATGGCTCATGGTTAATAAAAAAATATACCCAATTTCATGCTGCCTACAAAAGACTCACCTAAGCTTCATAACACTCACAGTGAAAGATGGAAAATATTTCATGTAAATGGAAATCAAAAGAGCAGGAATAGCTCTACTTTAGACAAAATAGCGTTTAAGTCAAAAGCTTTAACAAGAAGAAAAAAATTTTATTAGATAATGATAAAGTTATCAGTTCATTGGAGTACATAACAATTTTATATATATGCACCCAATATTAGAGTACCTAGCATATTAAACATTTATATATCTGAAGGTAAAAATAGACAGCAGTGAAAAAATAGTAGGAAACTTCAATACGTGCTTTTAACAATGGATAGGTCATCCTGACAAATGCAATATGGAAATAATGAATTTGAACTATACTTTAAAGTAAATGGACCAACAGACACATACAGAATATTCCAACTAACAATGACAAAATACTCATTTTTTCAAATATGGAACATTTTCCAGGATCTTATGTTAGTTCACAAAACACGTCTTAACAAATTTAATAAGACTGAAATATTGACTATCTTTTCTGACCATGTGGCATCCAAGTAGAAGTTGATAACAGGAGGAAAGCTGGAATTTCAAAAATGTGTGGATTAAACTTCTGAAAAACAATGGATCAACAGGAAAATAGACAAATGGATGTGGAAACTAATGTCAAAACTTACATGATTCAGCATTTCTAAGAAGGGAATTCATAGTTATAAATGTCTACATTAAAAAATATATCAGATAACCCAACTTTAATCTCATGGAAATAGAAGAGGAAGAACAAATTGCAGGAGAAACAAAATAATAAAGATTAAAGCAGAAATAAATGAATAGTCACTAGAAAGACAATAGAAAAGACCCATGAAGTTAAGAATTGGTTTTTTGAAATGAGAAAATTGACAAACCTTTATCAAGAAAAATTATTAAGAAAAAATTAACTTATCAAGAAAAATTGACTTATCAAGAAAAAATTAACATAATGATTGAGGGAGGAGACACTGTAACTGATAGCACAGAAATACAACAGACCATAAGAGACTAGTAATAATTATATTTCAACAAATAACTTAGAAGAAATGGATAAATTTCTGGAGAAAAACAACTTATCAAGACTGAATTGTGAATTAGTAGAAATACTGAATACTGAACAGACCAATAATGAACAAGGAGATTGAATAAAAATCAGAAACCTTCAAAAAGAAAGAAAGAAACCTCCTAAAATATAACAACAAGATGGTTTCACAGGTAAATTCTACTGAACATTTAAAGAAGAATTAATACCAATCCTCAGACTCTTTCAAAAAATTGAATTGGGAGGAATACTTCCTAAGTTGTTTTCTGAGGTCAGCATTACCCTGATACCAAGCCAGACAAGGACACTAAAAGAAAAGAAAATTACAGATAGATCTCTGTGATGAACACAGTTGTAAAAATCTTCCTCAAAATACTAGCATCAAGTTAAAGAGCACATTAAAAGGATCATACACCATAACCTAGTGGGATTTATCCCTGGGTTGCAAGGATAGTTTGATGTATATAAATCAATAAAAGTGATACATCACATAAACATAATGAAGGATAAATATAATCATCTTGATGCAAAAAAAGCATTTGACATAATTTAACATCCTTTCATGATAAAATCTCTCAACAAACTAGGTATAGTAGAAATGTTTTTTACCATAATAAAGAAATGACAACCTTCACAATGGGAAAATATTTGCAAAATGTATATCTGATAAGGAGTTAATATCTAAGATACAAATAATTCATAAGACTAATAGCAAAACAAATAACTCAATTAGAAAATGGACAGAGGAATTAAATATACATACTTCCAAAGAAGACATACCAATGGCCAACTGATATATTAAAAAGTGCTCAAGATCCTTAATCACCATAGAAATGAAAATCAAAACTAAAATGAGATATCATGTCACATCTGTTAGAATGACTATCATCAAAAAGACAAATGGTGTAGAATTCAAGATGATGTATAAGGTAGCGTATGTGCATACCTCTAGTGACCACACCAAAAATGATAAAACTACCAATAGCAACCAATACACAGAGTCACCAGAGGTCTGGCTGAACAGAAGCGCTGCATTTAGATCACCTCAAATAACAGGTCACCTCAAAACAGAAATCACTACACAAGCTATGGCTGAACTTGGCCTGCAGCTGGCCCACCCCCTAGGTATGTGCCAAGGGGCTCCACAGGACACCATTCTACTAAGACTGGGAGACTTAGGAGCTCTACCTAATACATAGAAACAGACACAGGGAGGCAGCCAAAATGGAGAGACAAAGAAGCATGTGTCATATCAAGGTACTGAACAGAATAGAGGCATGGGTCACTTTATTGGACTAACAAATTAAACAGTTATCCTGGAAAGCTGAAAACTTTTTATACAGTTAAGTTGAGAAATTAGCATGGTTCTGGGCACATTGAATATGCTCAAAAATATTTGATAAGTTGAATGCATAGGTGGATGAATAAATGAATGATACATAAAGGAATGGAAATTTTGCTTAAACAAAAAAGACAGGTATTGACAAGGATGTGGAGAAAAGGGAACCTTGGTGCACTGTTGGTGGGGATGCAAATTGATGGAGCCACTATGGAGAACAGTATGGTGGGTCTTCAAAATTTTAAAAAGAACTGCCATATGATTCAGCAATTCTACTCATAGGTATATGTCCAATGGAATTTAAATCATTTTATTGGAGTGATACATGCACCCTCATGTTTATTGCAGCATTGTTCACACAATAGCTAAGAGATGGAAACAACTTAAATGTCTTTTGATGGAAGAAAAGATAAAGAAAATATGCCATACGTTAATACAATGTGACATTATTTGATCATGAGAAAGAGGGAAATCTTGCCATTTGCAACAACATGGATGAACCTGGAGCGTATTTTGCTAAAAAAGCCAGTTAGAGAAAGACAAATATCTTATAGTTTCATTTATATGTAGAATCATAAAACAAACAAACAAAAACCTCATAGACACAGAAATTATAATGGTATTTACCTAGCCTGGGAAAGAAGGGAGAATATGGCAATGTAAGTCAGTTATAAGAATAAGTTCTGAGGATCTAATATACATAATGGGGATTATAGTTAATAAGATAGTTGTGTATACTTGAAAGTTCCTGAGAGTAGACCTTAAGCATTCTCACCACACACACACAAAAGTAATTAACTATGTGAGATAATATAGTGTTAAGTATCTTGATCTTGGTAATCATTTCACAATGTGTATGTGTATCAGATCAACATGTATATGTATATAAAATCAACCTGTCATACACATTAAATATTTATAATTATATTTGTCAGTTATTGAATTAAAAAAATGAAAAATTATGAGGAAATTAACATAAGATCCATACTCCATTCACATTTTCTGTTTTCCTAATAACAGTATTTATAGCAAAATGATTTAGTTCAGAATCATATAATTTTCAGTTGGCATGTCATTTTTAAATTTTACTGATGTTATTTTATTTTTATTTATTTTTTTATGGTGACATTGGTTAACTACATCTGGTAAGTTTCAGTTGTACGTTTTTAACTATAAGGCATACACACACACACACACACACACACACACACACACACACATACTTGTACACATTGTGTGTTCACCTTCCATGATTAAATTTCTTTCTGTCAGCACATATTTAATCCCTTTTACCCTATCTACCTCCCACCTTCCTCTTCCCCCATCCCCTCTGGTAACCTCCAGTCTATTGTCCATGTCCATGATGGCATGTCATTTTTAACCTCTGCTCTGGACAGTTCCTCAGTCCTGCGATTAGCCATTTTTTCAAGGAGCTCTACCTTATTTGGTGGTGAATGGTATTTTTTTATTCATTCTTTTTAAAATTGAGGCATATTGGTTTGAGGTATACAACATAATGGCTCGATATTTGTTTATATTATGAAATGATCATTACAATGAGAGTAGTTAACATTTAGCACTACACATAATTACAATTTTATTTTTTGTTCTGAAAACTCATAAGACCTACTCTCTTAGCAACTTCCAAATATACAGTTCAGTACTAATTATAGTCATCATGCTATATACACCTTAGGACTTATTTATTTTAAAACTGGAAGATTGTACTTTTTGACTACCTTCACCTATTTTGCTCATCTCTCAGCACACACCCCCCCCCCGCCCACCTCTGGCAACCACTCATCTCTTCTCTGTACCTATGAGGTTTCTGTTTATTTTTAAATTACATTTCATATATAGGTGAGATCATATAGTACTTGTCTTTCTCTGTCTGATTTACTTTACTTAGCAAAATGCCCTCAAGGTCCATATTGTCTCAGATGGCAAGATTTCCTTTTTTATGGCTAAATAATATCCCATTGTATGTATACCACATTTTTTTAAATCCACTTATCTATCAGTGGGCACTTAAATTATTCCAATGTCTTGTCTACTGTAAATAAAGCTGCAGTGAACATAGGGGTGCACATATCTTTTGAATTACTGTTCCTATTTCTTTCAGATAAATATCCAGAAGTGGAATTGATGGATCTTATGGTAGTTTTATATTTAGTTTTTTGAGGAAACTCCATACTGTTTTTCATAGTGGCTGCATCAATTTATAGTGTGAAGTAAATGAAATTTGATGCCAAGATTTATATACTAGGTGTCCTCATTCCTTTAGAGGTATCTCTGCTTCTAATTTTTTTCATTGAAGAGACATGGGAATATATGTATATAAATTTGTGTGCTTGAGTGTATGTATGTCTATACCTTGGTTGTCGCATGAATGTATCACAATAGAGCATTGAGTGAATGATAGAAAAGCAACCAAAGATGCAGTTGAAATGTATAAATTTTCTTTAATGACTAAGGACATGGAAATACATAAATAGAAGTATAGAAATAATGCTAGAGAGAATACAATGTGCTCTGAAACATGGTTTAACTTCCCAGGTGCCAAGCCTCCCTCATAAGCAAGCACATATGGGCAAAATCACCCACAGGGGAGAACAACTACTTATTGTAAGCTTTGTTTGCAACATTTATGGGTTTTGGAATGGGTGAAAGGGATCACACTCTCCCACATACCTAACTCTCTGGAGATTCAGGATGCAGTCTTTGCCTACTCAGTGATGTGCAGAACAAACCCAGCACATGTTGCAGTATTTTATGTGAATCTGGGTTAAGCAAAGGCTGCTATCCCAGGAATATCTTCTAGTGGCCGATTTCTCTCTCTGTGAAAGTGTAGATCATAACCACACTTGGCACTTAATCACAGAATAGTTTTGATCAATTATGAAACTTCTGGCCTAGATATGAAAAAGCTACCAGATCACAATTTTTAACAGATTTAAACATTTTCAATTACAGTTGGCATACAATGTTATATTAGTTTCAGGTATACAGCATAGTGATTAGACGTTTTATTACTTATGAAGTGATCACCCTGATAAATCTAGTACCCATCTGACACTATACAGTTATTACAGTATTTTTAGCTATATTCCTTATGCTTACTTTATATCCCCATGTCTATTTTCTCATTCTCCACCCAGTCCCCCTCCCATCTGGCAATGACAAAATGTTCTCTAACAAATTTCTTTTAGAATCCAAAATATCTTTATAAATATTAAGGTTTTGTCCTCTTTCAAATGTGGATAATATTAAAAAGTCATCTGGTTCTTCCCATTCTTTGAAATAAGAGTCTAATTTTAGTACTTCTCCTTCAATCACAACAATCCCTTTTCTTCTTCATGTTTCTTAGATTTTTATGCTACACGATCTCCTTTTCTCTAGAACAGGAGCTAATATTCAGATGGCTCTCAGACACTTCTCTGATCTCATCTTGACTTTGGGGAAATTGGATACTATTTTGCTTTCTTAGATTTTCATTTCTCTTGTAATCTTAGAACTGGTACTGCCTACAGCTGGGGTGCATAAGGATGTAGTGGTGCCCAGAGTGGTTACAAGGTCTGTATGTCCTTCTGTGCTGGAGGAAGACAGACTTAGACTCTGAGATGCTGTTATATAATTGATAATAACAACCTTTTTTACTCCATTTTCATAATGATAGGGAAGGTCTTGCATGAGGAACATGTGGAACTTTTGATGGAAGAGTTTACATTTCTGAAAAAAGAAGTGATGGGTAAAGACCTGCTGAAAGGATCTCTTCTCTTCACAGGTCAGTTTTAGGTGGGATTACAAGTCTTGTGTAAGTGGTGAGTCCAAGATGCTAGCTGGATTCTTTCCTAGCTCTCTAGGATGTGAGCTTGGGTTTATTTCTCCTAAAGATTCTCTGATAGCCTGTTTGCTTTTTAAAATATATCCACAAACAGTGAAAATATCTATTTTTCTTCTTTCCTCAAATTTGATTGAAGCGTTTGGTGGGCCTTGGGTAAAAAGTGTGTTACAAATCTTAAGCATGATTATGCTTCTGTCCCAATCTACTAAGTAAAATTTCCCCTCATGAAATCTCAACAAACTAGAGATTATTTTTTTCCGTAGGAGGTTAAAAATGAAACATTTCTTTTTAAAAATGACTGAGAGAAAGGTTCTTGAATGAGAGAACATATTTCTCTTTGTGGAGCAAGCCCCTTTTATCCTCCAACATGTTATAAGGACATTGGCCAAAATATTTGATCTACTGTATATGTGGCTATTTACTATATCTTGTTCATTCTTCGAGCACCTTTACTAGCAATAGGAAATGAGCATCCTGGAGCCACCTGCTCTTGCAGTCACCTTTGATGGACCCCTTATCTGTCTAGCCCCTAGGGTATCAGGGCCACTTTTCCTGTGGCAGAAGAGAAACCCTGACATGGTATGGCATTATTAAATTGTAAAACTATTAATCTCTTTATGAATTTCCAGAAAATAAAGTGGAACCTCATTTCAGAATTCATCTTTATCATTTAAAATGGTATAATTATAGTTTGGGCAACAAATATCTATTAATTTGTACGAGGAACTATGCTAGATATGTGGCATACATTATTTCATGTTAATACATATCTAATTCTATAAAGTAGGTATTAATTACCCTCATTATACAGGTTAAAAAAATGAAATTCAATAGTTGATTAGCTTCACAAAGTTGTCATAACAGTTATGTAGCAGAGGCAGATTAGTGCTTTAGCCTCTGAGTACAGGGTTCAAACTTTTGTTGGCTGCTTCGTTCTCTTCAAAGAATAAGACCAAATGAAAACCAGTGCAGAGCATACCATCTTTCTTTTGTAAGCTTGATACTTAGGGTCCTAGTAATTGCAAACCATGTTGTCTGTGAAATTTATAGCTTCTGTTTCCTTTAAAAAAATTTTTTACGTTACAGTTGACATATAACATTAAATTAGTTTTAGGTATACAATATAGTGATCAGACATTTATATAAGTTATGAAGTGATCACTTCAGAAAGTCTGACCCATCTGACACCACACATAGTTATTACAATATTACTGACTATATTTCCTATGTTGTACTTTATATCCATGTCACTGTTTTTATAACTAGCAATTTGTATATCATAAACTCTTCCCCTTTTGACCTATGCCTCAAATCCCCAGCCATTTGACATTTATGAGTTTCTTTCTGTTTTGTTTGTTTATTTTGTTTTTTATATTCTGCATATATATGAAATCATATGGTATTTGTCTTTCCATGTCTGAATCAATTCACTTAGCATTACACTCGTAGGTCCATCCATATCATTGCAAATAGCAAGATTTCATTGTGTGTGTGTGTGTGTGTGTGTGTGTGTGTGTGTGTGGCTGAGTAATACTCCATTGTATACATGTACCACATCTTTAACCATTTGTCTATCGATGGACACAGGTTGCTTCCATGTCTTGGCTATTGTAAATAATTCTGCAAAAAACATGGTTACATATGTCTTTTCGAATTAGTGTTTTGAATTTCTTCAAATACCTAGAAGTAGAATCGTTGGGTCTTATAGTAGTCTGTTTTTACATTTCTGAGGAAACTTCATACTGTTTTCCATAGTAGATTAACCAATTTACAATCCCCTCAACATTTCATGAGAGTTTTCTTTTCTTCACATCCTCTCTGACATACATCATTTGCTGATTTATTGATAACAATCATTCTGACAGGTGTGAGATGGTATGGTGGATGCATTTCTCTGATTATTAGTGACATGGAATATCTTTTCATATGTCTATTGCCCACCTGAATATCCTCTTTGGAGAAATGTCTATTCAGGTGCTCTGGCCATTTTTTAAATTAGATTGTTTCTTTGGTATTAAGTCATATGAGTTCCTAATATGTTTTGTATATTAACCCCTTATTAATGTATCATTGGTGAATATCGTCTCCCATTCAGTAAATTATCTGTGTTTTGTTGATGTTTTTCTTCTCTGTGTAAAAACTGTTTAGTTTGATGTAGTGCTACTTCTTTATTTTTCTTTTGTTGTCATTGCCTGAGGAGATATATCTAAGAATATATTAATAAGAGCAATGCCAAAAAATATTCTGCCTTTGTTTTACTATAGGAGTGTTATAGTTTTGGGTCTTCCATTTAAGTTTTTAATCCATTTTGAGTTTATTCCTGTATATGGTGAAAGTAATCTAGTTTCATTCTTTCCTATGTATTCAGTTTTTTTATTATTATTTATTGAAGACACTGTCTTTACGCCATTGAATGTCATAGATTGAAAGTATAGGTGTGGGATTGTTTCTGGGCTTTCTGTTCTGTTTCATTGACCTATGTGTCTGTTTTTATTGCCAGTACTATACGGTTTTAATTACTATCACCTTGCAGTATAGTTTGAAATAGATATTGTGATACCTTTGACTTTGTTCTTCTTTCTCATGATTGCTGTGGCTATTCAGGGTCTCATGATTGTTGTGGCTATTCAGGGTATTTTGTGGTTCCATATAAATTTTTATATTATTCTAGTTCTTTGAAAAATGTCATTGGTATTTTGATAGGGATTACATTGAATCTATAGATTGCTTTGGGTATATGGACATTTTAATGATCTTAATTTTTTCTATCTGTAGCATGATATATGCTTTTGTTTACTTGTATCTTCAGGGATATTGGCCTATAATGTGTGTGTGTGTGTGTGTGTGTGTGTGTGTGTGTGTGTGTGTGTGTGGTTTTGGAGTCAGGGTAATGCTAGCCTTGTAAAATGATCTTGGGAGCCTATCCTCCTCTTCATTTTATTTTGAATAGTTTGAGAAAGATAAGTATTAACTCTTCTTTAAATGGTTGGTAAAATTTACCTGTGAAGCCATTTGGTCCAGGACATTTGTTTGTTAGGCATGTTTTGATCACAAATTTGATTTTGTTAATAATTATTGGTCTGTTCAGATTTTGTTTCTTCTTCCATCTTGGAAGATTGTTCGTTTCAAAGAATTTATCCATTTTTTCCAGGTTTCCAAATTTGTTGGCATATAATTGTAGTATTTTCCTATAATCCTTTGTTTTTCTGTGTAGTCAGCTGTCAGTTCTCTTTTATTTGTTTTTATATCGTTCCTCTCTTTTTTCTTGATGAGTCTGGCTAAGAATTTATCAATTTTGCTTACTTTTTCAAAGGACCAGCTCTTGGTCCTATTGATCTTTTGTATTGTTTATTTAGACTCTCTATCATTTCTTTCTACTTTGATCTTTATTATTTTTTTCTTTCAACATACTTTGTTCTTCTTTTCTAGTTCCTTCTTTTAGGTATATGGTTGAATTATTTTTTTGAGATTGTTCTTTCTTTTTCTTTTAAAGTAGACCTGTATTGCTATGAATTTTCCTCTGAGAACTGCTTAAGCTTTTTCCATATATTTTGAGATCAGTGTGTGTGTGTGTGTGTGTGTGTGTGTGTGTGTTTATTTCTCTCAAGGTATGTTTTGATTTCCTCCTTGATCTCATTGTTCTCTCATTCTTTGCTTAGTAGCATGTTATTTAGCCTCCAAATGTTTGTGTGTTTTTCAGTTTTTTTTCTTGTAATTGCTTTCTAAATGTATGCCATTATGATTGAGAAGTTGCTTGATATGATTTTGGTCTTCTAAAATTTATTGAGATTGTTTTTTGGCCTAATGTGGCCTATCTTAAAAAATATTCCATATGCACTTGAAAAAAATGTATATTCTGTTTCTCTGGAGTGAAATGTCCTAAAAATATCAATTGAAAATATCCAGTATAATGTCTTATATAAGACTGTAGTTCCTTGGTTGATTTTCTTTCTGGATGATCTATCCATTGATGTCAATGTGGAAGTAAAGTCATGTACTATGACTGTCTTACTGGTCTTCCTTTATGTTTGCCAATATTTGCTATATGCATTTAGGTGATCCTATGTTGGGTGTATAAGTGTTTACAAGGGTTATATCCTCTTGATGGATGGATCTTTCTATCATGATGAAGTGCCCTTGTCTTGTAGCCTTTGTTTTACAGCCTGTTTTGTCTGATATAACTATTACTACCAAGGTTTTTTAAATTCTTATTTGCATAAAATAATATTTTATTTCCTTTAGTTTCCATCTGTGTATGTCTTTCTAGCTGTGTATGTCCTTCTATCTCATGTAGGCAGCATATGCATGGGTCTTGTTTTCTGCTACTCTATGTATTTTGATTGGAAACTTTAACCCAATTACATTTAAAGTAATTATTGATAGGTATGTAGTTATTGCCATTTTATTGTTTATATTTTTAATCTTTTACTTTTTTTTCTAAAGAATTTCCTTTAACATTTCTTGTAATAATGGTTTGGTGGTGATGAACTCCTTTACCTTTTTTTTGAATGAGATGCTTTTTATTTTTTCTTCATTTCTAAACGGTAGCCTTGCTGGATATAAACATCTTCATTGTGGGTCCTTGCCTTCTGGTCTGCAAAATTTCTGTTAAGAAATCATCTAACAGTCTTATAGGAGCTCCCTTGTAGGCAACCAGTTGCTTTTCTCTTGCTGCTTTTAAAATTCTTTTTGTCTTTAACCTTTGGTATTTTAATTATAATTTATCTTGGTATCTACCTCTTTGGGTTTATTTTGTTTTGATTCTCTGTGCTTCTTGGACTTGTATGTCTTTTTCCTTCTCCAGTTTAGGGAATTTTTTGATCATTATTTCTTCAAATAGGTTTTCAATCTATTACTTTCTCTCACTTCTTCTTCTGGTACCCTTGTAATACAAATGTTTGTGTGCTTGATGTTTTTCTAAAGGCTTCTTAATCTATCTTCATTTTTTTTTCTTTTTGTCATTCAGATTAGGTGTTTTCTTCTATGTTGTCTTCCAAATTGCTGATTTGATCTTCTGACTTTGTGATCTACTGTAGATTCCACCTAATGTTTTCTTCATTTCCGTTATTGTAGTCTTTATTTCTGATGGGGTTTTTAATAGTTTTTATTTCCATTTTAATATTTTCTATCTGTTGGTTGAAGTTCTTACTGAGTTTGTGTACTTTTTTTCTAAGCTGACTGAGCATCTTTATAACCAATATTTTAAACTCTGTATGTTCTTTTTCTGGAGTTCTGTCCTATTCTTTTATTTGGAACATATTTCTTTGTCTCCCCACTTTGGCTGACTCCCTGTCTTTATTCTATGTATTAGGTAGATATAGTATGTCTCCTCGTTTTGGCAGAGTAGCCTTTTATAGTAGGTGTCTTGTGGAGCTCAGTGGCATAGTCTCCCTAGTCACCTGATCGGTTGCATGCTCCAAGTGTGTCCTTTTTGTGGGTTGTGAGTTTCTTTCTGTTGTAATTGAGCCTTGATTGATGTTGTGATATCTGTGAGAGTGAATGACCCTCAGGCTGTCTGGCTATGAGGAATGGCCATGACTACAGTGAATGAGCTGTTTTACAGGGGCTGATCCCATGGAGCTGGACTTAATTAGTAGGGCTCTGGTGCTTGCTGAGTTTGCCTTTTAGGATAGTCATCTGTGAAGCCACTTGGGTGGTGTTCTGTTGTGATCTGAAGCCTGCTACTGGGTCAGTTTATTCTGGGGCCTTTTGGGAGGAGGGGCTCTGCTACAGTCCAGTGTCAGCTGCTGCCTGTATATAGCTTGGGGCCACCTGGTAGGAGGTTCTAAGTGATCTGCAGATGATTGTTGCATGTCCTAGGCTTGAAGGCACCTGGAAAAGGCTGAGAACTGAGAGTTGCTGCCACTAGGACCAGATTTAAAGTCACTTAGCAAGAGGTTTAGTACACACTGAGGCCTGATACTGCTTGTTTGGGTTTGTGAACTTTTGAGAGATTTCAGGAAAGTTTACAGTGCAAACTGAGTTAGGCAGTTTTTATGGAAAATCTAGATGGTCACATAGTTGGCTGGGGTGGGGTCTTAGGGAATCGCCAGGGCTAGACTATTGGTATTCACCAGTTTAATGGAGAGCTCAATATGGTGCCCCTCTGTGCTTGCAGGCTTGGTGGAGAAGGGTTCAACAAAGAAACAGGCATCTTCTAGCACTTGTGTTTCCAGTTTGAGCTGCCCTAACCCCCTGTGCCTCCCGCCCTCACCCTGATGCTAATAAATTTAGCTCCAACCTGTATCTTCCCAGTGCTTGTCAAGGACTGCCCCACTGCTGGCAGTCAGAGTGAATGAGTTTGAGTGAGTGAGTCTGAGCATAGGCCCCTCAAAAGGAATGCCTTCATCTCCAGCAGCTCTCTATCTCACTTACCTGCAATCCTGCTGGTTTTCACAGCCAGATGTTGTGTGAGGATGTGTCCTCAGCATTGGAGCTGGTGTGGGGCAGGGACCCCTTGCTCCTCAGGGACCACTTGCTCTCAAGATATCACTTCCATTTCTTAACTACCACACCACAGGAAGGGGGCCTGCCCATTTCACATCTCTGCCCCTCCTTCCAGTCTCATCATGGCTTCTTGATATCCTTAGTTCTAGGAGCTATGTTCAGCTAGCTTAGTGATGGTTGTTCTGTAATTTAGTTGTAGTTTTGATGTGGTCATGGAAAGGAGTATGATATTTACCTGTTGTACCATTTTGACTGGAAGCCTGTTTGCTTTTATATCTTATATTTTTAAAAACATATTCATAGTTATGAATTGCTCTAAGTTAACAACAAAGTTATAAGAAATCTTTGGTTTATAGAGTAATGTAACAGGTATAAACTTTTAAATCTAGGTTGTGTTTAAAATTAAGGCTGTGAAGAAAGAGGAGCAATATCTTGACTAGATTTATTATACATATACTCTTTTGAATGTACTTGTGTTCAAGAAATAATGAAGACTAAGCAAACAGTTAACACTGTATAAACTTTCTTGATATTTACAATTTCCTTCACTTTCTTGCTATTTATGCAGCTATGTGGAATTTATAAGAACATAAGCTTGAGGGTTCTCTTTTATTTTTTAAAATCACTGACTGAAGAGGATATATATGTGTGTGTATATATGTGTGTATAGTGCATGTTTACATAGAATATACATATTAGAAGCCTAAAATATTTTTTTTATTATCCTTTAGACTAGATGGACTGCTTTTTCCAATAAAGTGTTTTATTTACTAATAAAAAAACTTAATAAACAAAAAATTGAGACACTTTTATGAAAGAGTTCAATTTAGGCACCTTAGTTTTCATCAGTATTATTAGTCATCATATATAGCCATGTGGTAAGGGCAAGGTTTCATTGTACTGATCAGCGAACCACATCTGTTCACTCCCTGTGATACTCTTGTATGCCCCGCCCTGCTCTCCACTTGTCAGTCCCTTACTTCCCAGTTCCTACAGTGTTTGTTATTTCCTACAGCTGGCCCATTAGAAGAAGACCGCTTTGGCTTCCCCGCATTCAGTGGCATTTCTCGCCTGACTTGGCTGGTTTCTCTTTTTGGGGAGCTTTCTCTTGTGTCTGCCACTTTGGAAGAGCGAAAGGAAGATCATTATATGAAAATGACTGTGTGCTTGGAGACAGAGAACAAACGGTAGGTTATGAGAAATTAGTGAGGTGAAAAAAACTTAAAGACATCATCCTGTGTTCACAAAGGTAAATCTAGAGGGAGCTGGAAGGCCTATACCCCCACCCTCAACTCCAGAAGGGCTCTCTGCTTCTGAGATTTCACTTATATTGCCTTATTTCATCCTCACAGCAGCTCTGTAAGACAAACATGATCCCCTTTGCTAGTAAGTAAATAGAGGCTTACAGATTATGAGCAGTTTGTCTAAGCCATACAGGTGAGCAATATCAGATCTAGTAACCTCTGTTATGTGAATTGTTTTCAACATTTTCTTATGAAAGTTTCAGACATTTGGTGAAATTAAAAGACTTTTGTAGTGAACACCCATACAACTACCACCTAGATCCTGCCATTATCCTGCTTGCTTATCACATGCCAAAATTTATCTCTCAGTGTAACCAAAATTTAAGGTGCTATTTATCACCTTTATCATCATGTCATACTGACATACTGTTCCCACAATGTTCCGATTCTTTACTTCTCATACCAAGGCTTTTTCAACAAAAGCATATTTATAAATTTTCTTGAGAAGCATTTTAACTCTAAAATATTTAAAACAGCAAGGGTTTTAGATTGTTTCTATATGTGTTTCCAGGTAAGTGGGTCTATTGATAGTAAAATAAACAGATCATTAGGTATTCACCAAAAGAGAAAAGTAATGGAGTCTCTGAATAAAATCTGATTGATGTGCATTTTGAGGACTGTCCTCTTGGCTAGGAAAAGGCAGAGGTCACAAATGAAGGTAAAGCATGCAGGACTTGGAAGTGCTACATGTGCAGTGATAGCAGTGGTGGTCCCTGGCTCTGATACTGGTCATGTAGAATTGCACCATGATCATACCTGTCCACAGATAGGTATTGTCCCCTATCTTCAGAGCTAAAACTAGCTTAAGGTGCTGTAGAAGTACAGGGAGGAAAAACCTAGAGTGGTCAGATTATACTTTTTAGAGGAGGCAGTGTTATATTCAATCTTGAAATTTGAGTAGGAGTCAGACAAGAAACAAGATATAAGGGAAGCAGGGTTGACTTTTGTTATAACCAAGGGTAGGCAATCATTGGGTGAGAATTTGGGACACAGCAAATACTGTATTATAATTTCTTAAATTCCTATAATGCTTTCCACCTCACAAATTGCATTTTTTATCTCACATCTCCACCACAATATAGATAAATCTGTATACTTATTATTATTAATTTTACTCATTAGAAAATTGAGGTGGAGGAAACATCCTGACATTTTTGCATTCCCTCAAATTCTAAAACTATGTTATGTGAAAGGATGTGAGAAATTTTCTTAGATGGCTCAAAATATTTAGAATATTTTATTTATTTTTATCTAGTATTAAAACATTTAGTAAGTAGCATTGATATTAATCTTTGTCATCACATTTGGGACTGTAAAGGATTTACCATGAGCTTTTAAAATCAGCCATAGACTAAAACTAATATAGTGCTATTTGTCAACACTATCTCAATAAAACGAAGCAAAACAGAATTAAAAACAAAAAGCACTAGCCATGGGAATTAACTTTTTAGAAGTTAGACCAACTTTTTGTTAGAGTTTGTAATAATCATTTATGTTTTAAAATATGAGTCATAAATTTTTTTCTTAATATATTGAACACCTTAGTTTTACTAGTTTACTAATTTAATTACTATTTTTTTTATTCCTTACCTGACCTGAATATGAACTTTTGACTTATGGGTTATCATTGATTCACGCACATATCATTTTAATGACTTCCAGAATAGGAAACTAGCTGAACTGCAGTTCTTTAAAGCAGACTAGTCCCTGCTTAATTTACATGTCCCATGATATAGTATGCATTGTGATGAAGTAAAGCCTTCTTATCCTGTGAATGGAGCTCTGGCTTCTGTCTTTGCCTGGGAAGAATGCTTTGGAAGCTTGGTCCTCTTTTCTTTCTCTCCTCAAAGGTTATCACAGTCTACAGGCCAGATTTTATTTCACATATAAGTAGATGTCTTTCCAGGGCTTGTTACTACACATTAGGAATGTCTGCCAGTTGTTTCCAGACACAGTTTCTTAAGTTATAGCTACCTTCAAACAACTCAGTGGAATGGAGCAGAATCACAGCAGAGGATAGGGAAGAGCAGAGGCATGATCTTGAAAGGTCACAATAAAAAGACTAGCAAGACAAATCATTACTTGAAACTCTGTTGTACAAGTGTTAGTATAGCTAATGTTTATTGAGTGCTTACTATGTGTCATATACAGGCCTAGAGATTTTCTCATAATCTTTATACCAACTCTCTGAAGTGGGTATTTTCAACTAGGAAACAGGCTCAAGGAGTTTAAAAAGCTTGCCAAGAGCATAGAAATAATATGTAATTATGTGAGAATCACACTTAATTACACTTAAGCAGCCTGTCTCCAGTCCCCAAATTGTCACAACTTCTCCCTCAAAATAGTAAGGGCATGAGAAAGGAATATAATGGAAAACATATTAGGCCTTGTCTTTTATCATAGTCCTTACCTGTCAGTGATGTAAGATCCCAGAGTTATTCTGAGAGTCCTATTGCAACTACTCCTGAGCCCATGTTCTTTGTAAAAATAAGCATTAGAATACTTTTTTCAACTTAAATCTTATGTGGACAGCCAGTATGTAGAAGAAGTGCAAGTTTCAACTCCTATTGAAGCCAGTTAGTAGGAATGGTGCCAAAGTCATGTATCCCCCTGCCTGCTTGTTTTTCAGGCGGAAGAGCACTGTTAGAAAAATCACAGTCTCTACCATTCTTGCAGACGCATGCTGATACTAGGGATATGGGTGTGGTTGAATACCTTCCTGTAGAAGGTGAGAAATAAGAAGCATTTTTGCAGGTAGTTAGTGCCCAGGTTGATGAATGCAAATATTTAGAAGTGAAGTTTTTCACAGAGAGATGTTTGTGAATTCAAGCTTGCATTTTTGGTTGGGACAGCTTGAGTTAAATACTGTCCAAGCCCAGAATACAAGTAGACCAGGTCCTGTCCTCAGCTCTGCTCCATCCAGTTGCAGTAAAGTTCCAACAGCTAATGTCATTACTTAAATACATGATTAGGAAAATAGTATGACTTTTAAAGTTTTTAGCATATAGGACCACAAAATGAGGAAGTTACTTTGTCGACATCTCTCCTGATATCTCCCTGCATGTATGGGTATAGGAATGGCTACCTCCTTTATATACTTAAAAATTTTTTTTCTCTCAAACATTTACTCCATGCCCTAGTGTAGGTCTAGGTTAGCAAAAGGGAGAGATCCTATACCCAGGTTGGAGGCAGCCCTGAGCTTTCCTCAACACGAAAAACAATCTTAAGTGACCTGCTTGGGCTTTTTTCCTGCAACCCCATACCTAAATTTTAAGCCTTATTATGGCCTATTACTCTAGAAGCAGAAAAACAAGCAAGCAGGCAAGCAAACAAAAAAATGATGATTTCTCTTGGTTTCTTAGCAATGCTGGTCTAACCTGCTCACCCCAGACCTGATTTACTGTAGCTCAGTGGGAGAAGACAAAGGAAATCTGAGGAATGATGGCAGCACACAAGAAGGCCAGAGACCTTGATGCATGCGCAGGATTTAACATTTTCCCTGTTCACACCAAAAATTCCATTACTTAACATAACAGTCCAACATAGTTGTCTTGTCCTTGACCCTGACTCATCACTGTACGAAAAAAAAAAAGGGAAGAGAAAGCAAAGAGAAGTAGCCAGAGGCCAGCACGAAATCATCTCATGCCTGGGAATGTGTTACAAGAAGAAGGGGAATACACTGTATATATGTGTGAAGATGTTGAGTACAGGACATTCATTAATTTAATATTGCAAAGAGCTTAAATATTTGGTAATAATAAAATACTGGATTATATAATCAATTATATATGGTATGCAGACAAAAAGAAAAGTATTTAGAAATAAAAAGCACAATCAAAAATTAATTACATTTTATGATTTACATGCCATATACATATAGATAGATATATGAAGGATTATCTTTTATTTAGGTGAATTATAGATTTTTTATTTAAATTTATTTTATTTAAAAGTCATTAATTCTGTGTTGTGTTTTTAGACTATATAAAAGATAGTAGATTTTATAATTTTCCTCTCATATTATTCGTTGAAGCTTCTTACTTTGTTCAGTCTTAAGAGGTTTCTCTTTTATTCATTAAGCAGATAATACAGCTCTTACCTGCTATAATGGCAATAGATAAACAGAGAAAGAAGAGACTTTAGAGAAGTGGAGACTATCCTATTCGGATTTTAGGTGTTTGGGGATGCAGACATTAGCCTTGGGGGATGGACATTTGAAATGGAAACAAGTGCTTTTTTAATCAGCAGGAAGAATCTGGTGTTTTGTACATGTGCTGGGCGGTCATAGACTTTTTTGAGAATGTGATGAAAGAACTATTAAGAACTCTTTCCCTCAAAAATGCACATACACATGGAAATAGTTTGCACATAATCTCAAGTAGTTCTTGGATTGTCTGTAGCCCATATCTGGGTACCCTAGAGGGATCCATGAGACTCAGTAAAAACTCTTGTATAACCAATTGGTTTTCACACAAAATTCATTGAATAAATTTTCTTGGCTGATAGCAAAATTAAATAAAGGGCTATTTGGCAGTAAATTTAGAAATAATCACTCATGATCTTTGAGAGACTGATAGAGTTCAGGACACCACCTGAGCTACCTCAGTGAGTAGCAGCTGCAGGGAAGATGGGTGCAAAATGAGGCTCTGTTACCAGGTGCTCAGATGCCTGCAAGCATCCATCTGTGCTCCTGTGTAATCTCTAACATGTTTTTTGTTTGTTTGTTTTTGCAGTCCACTGACATGGATTGAAGAGAAGGGGCCTGGTCTAAAAAGAAACAGACATTTAAGCTTCCATTTCAAATCTGGGTCCCTGGAGAATATGCCAGATGTAGGAATCAATAAGAATATTTTCTTGAAAGATCAAAATATATTTGTCCAGAAACTCTTGGGCCAGTTCTCTGAAAAGGAACTAGCTGCTGAAAAGAAACGAATCTTGCACTGCCTGTGGCTTGCAGAAGAAATCCAGAAATGCTGCTGCTAAAAGAAGAAAAGAAAGCAACAGGCACTTCCAAGACAGAACCATAGTTTGATTTTTATCAAGAGTTGACCTTTATCTCTATTCATACAATTAAACATGTCTTGGGTAATCATGATTTGCTTCTTGTCACAGGATGTGTTGGGAGTGATATTTGGGAATAGGGGCACATGTGGTAGTAATGAGGAAAGAACTCAGCTTGCTTAAACTGAGCTAAATGCTTTGTATGTATGATTCAGTTTACTTTTCCAGCAGACCTATCAGGAGGGTATTACCAGGCTTGTTTTCATTAGTATATTGAAATTCTTGTTTGAAATCACCCAGGTGGTAAATAGCAAAACCAGTTTCTAAATTCCACTCACACATTGAATCACTACAAAATAGTGACTTTAACACTCTTCCCTGCTTTAAGAAATTTTATTTTCCCTCACAAACTTTTACTGAGTGACTATGCTGGGTACTGGGGATGCTAAAATTGAGTGAGAAATAGCCATTGCCGTCAATAACTCACAGTGTCATAAAAAAAAAAGTCACATAAACCAGTCATTATAATGTTTTAGGTCAAGTAAAAGAGATATGCCCCTGCCATCTGGAGAAGGTATGAGAGAAGATTTCCAAACCATATCTTCATGATGAGTAAGCTAGCTGTGTAAAGGTCAGAGTAGGGCTTTCCTGGAATAGGACTGGCATAAGTAAAGAAAAGGTAGTGAGGAGTAGCCTTGTGAGTGCAATGGTAACAGTTACTAGAGGAGGGAGTACCAGAGAGGCAAATCTAATCATAGGTGGTGGTGGGGTGGCTGTAAGACAGGTGAAGGAGCTGGTGTGCTATTTATTAGGCAGTGCATGCAGAAGCACTGAAGGGTGTTATTTAATGGGAGTGGCATGGTCAGGTTTCCAACTTAGATAAAGTAGTCTGCAGGCTGCCTGGAGGAGATGAGACTTGAGACCAGAGGCATCAAGTTCAGAGCCAAAAACTGTGTTTGTGTTTGCCCCTTGGCTTGTCTGAGTTTGTTGTTCATACTGAGTCAGACTCTGCTGACCTTGAGGCAGAGCTAAGTCCCAGGAAGCTGCTTTTTTGTTTCATTGGTGCTAATGTGGCATCTCCACAAAGTTTATGTTATATGGTGTAAGAAGGTGGTCTAGTTTCATTTTTTAGATGTTTTGTCCAGTTTTTTTCCAACACCATTTATTGACTAGAGTGTCTTGACCCCATTGCATACTCTTGCCTCCTTTGTCAGAGATGAATTGGCCAGATAGCCATGGGTTTTTTCTAGGCCTTCTGTTCTGTTTCATTGATCTATGTGTCTGTTTTTTTTTTTAATGCCAGTACCATGCTGTTCTGATTACTATAGCCTTGTAATATAGTTTGATAACAGGTACCATGATAGCTCCAACTTTGTTCTTCTTTCTCAAAATTGTTTGGCTATTCGGGGTCTTTTGTGGTTCCATATAAAATTTAGGATTATTATAGTTCTGTGAAAAAAATGCCATTGATATTTTAATAGGGATTGCTTGAATCTATAGATTACCTTGGGTAATATGGACATTTTAACAATGTTAATTTTTCCTATTCGTTAGCATGGGATATGCTTCCATTTATTTTTTTATTGTATCTTCAGTTACTTTCTTCAATGTCTTATAATTTTTTTTATAATTAATCTCGGTTAAATTTATTCCTAGGTATTTGATGCAATTGTAAACAGGATTTTTAAAAAAATTTATAGTTCATTGTGAGTGTATAAAAATAGAATGATTTCTAAATATTATTTTTGTATTCTGCTACTTTACCAAATTCATTTATTAGTTCTAATAGTTTTTTTTGGTGGACTCTTTAAGATTCTCTCTATGCAGATCATGTCATCTGCAAATAATGACATTTTAAAATCTTTCTCCAATTTAGATAACTTTTATTTATTTTTCTTGTCTGCTATGGCTAGGACTTCCAGTATTGTACTGAATAAAAGCAGTTAAAGTGGAGATCCTTCTCTTGTTCCTGATCTCAAGGAAAATGCTTTAGCTTTTCACTGTTGAGTATGATGTTGGCTGTGGGTTTGTCTTATATGGTCCTTATCAGGTTGAAGTATGTTTCTCTATTCCCACTTTGCTGAGTTTTTATTTTATCATAAATGGATGCTGAATTTTGTCACATGCTTTTTCTGCATCTACTGACATGGTCATGTGATTTTTATCTTCTATTTTGTTTATGTTGTGTATCTCATTAATTGATGTACAGATATTGAACAAATCTTGTACCTCAGGAATAAATTCCACTTGATTATATTGCATGATCTTTTAAATGTATTGCTGAATTCGGTTTGCTAATATTTTGTTGAGGATTTTTACACATATATGGATCAGAGAGATATTGGCTTGTAATTTTTTTGTAATGTCTTTGTCTGGTTTTGTAATAAGAGTAACAGTCTTGTAAATGAGTTTGGAAGCTTTTTCTCCTCCTGAAGTTTTTGGATTAGTTTGAGAAGAATAGGTATTAATTCTTCTTTGATTGTTTGGTAAAATTTACTTGTGACGCCATCTGGTCCAAGACTTTTGTTTTTTAGGTGTTTTTTGATTACTGATTCGGTTTTATTTGTAGTAATTGGTTTGTTCAGATTTTTCTGATTCTTCTTGATTCAGACTTGGAAGATTGTATGTTTCTAAGGATTTATCCATTTCTTTCAGGTTGTCCAGTTTGTTGGCATGTAATTCTTCATAGAATTTCTAGAAAATGCTTTGTAGTTCTGTGATGTCAGTTGTCACTTCTCTTTCATTTATGATTTTATTTATTTGAGTCCTCTCTCTTGTTTCTTTGATGAGTCCAGTTAAAAGTTTATCAATTTTGTTGATCAATAAAACCAGTTCTTGGTTTTATGGATCTTTGTATTGTTTTTTTTAAGACTCTATTTCATTTATTTCTGCTCTGATCTTTATTACTTTCCCCATCCTACTCACTTGGGCTTTGTTGGCTCTTCTTTTTCTAGTTCCTGTAGGTCTAAGATTAGAATGTTTTATTTGAGATTGTTCGTGTTTCTTGAGGTAGGCCTGAATTACTATGATTTTCTCTCTTATGACTGCTTTTGCTGTGTTCCATAGATTTTGGGTTATGTTTTTGTTTTCATTTATATCAGTGTATCTTTTGATTTCTTCCTTGATATTATAATTAACCCATTCATTGTTGAGTAGCATACTATTTACCATTCATGTGTTTATGTGTTTTTCAGTTTTTTTCTTGTAATTAATTTCTAGTTTTATACAGCTGTGGTTGGAACTACTGCTTGATATGATTGCAGTCTTCTTAAATTTGTGGAGACTTGTTTTGTGGCCTAATACATGGTCTATTTTGGAAAACATTTCATGTGCATTGAGAAGAATGTGTACTCTGCTGCTTTTGGATGAAATTCATTAAGAATATCAATTGAATTAATCTGTTCTAATGTGTCATTTAAGGCTACTCTTTCCTTAATAGGGAGATCTATTTATTGATGTCAGTCTGCTGTTAAAGTCCTCTACTATGACTGTATTACTCTCAGTCTCTCCCTTTATGTCCATCAGTACTTGCTTTATATGTTCAAATGGGCCAGTGTTTGTTACACAGATGTTAATAAGTATTGTGTCTTCTTGTTGGATCGATCCCTTTATTATTATGAAATGTTTTTATTATATAGCCTTTGTCATAAAGTCTATTTTATCTTATATAAGTACTGCTTCTCCAACTTGTTTGTCTCCATTTGCCTGAAATACCTTTTTTCATCTTTTTCCATCAGTCTGTGTGTGTCTTTCAATCTGAAGTGGGTCTCTTGTAGACAGCATCTGTATGGGCCTTATTTTCTTGTTCATGCAGCTACCCTATATCTTTTGATTAGAACATTTAATCCATTTACATGTAAAGTAATTATTGATAGGTATATAGTTATTGTCTTATTTATATTTATGTTCTTTTTCCCCCCTTCTTGAAGTCTAACATTTCTTTTAATATTAGTTTGGTGGTGATGAACTACTTTATCTTTTCTTAAATGGGAAGCTCTTTTTTTATTTATTTTTTTTTTCAATTTTAAATGATAGCCTTGGAGGGTGGAGTAGTCTTGGTTTTAGGTCTTTGCTTTTTATCACTTTGAATATATCATGCAAATCTTTTCTGGCCTGTAAAGTTTCTGTTGAAACATCAGCTGACAGTCTTATGGGAGCTCCCTTTTAGGTAACTAGCTGTTTTTTCTTGCTGCTTTTAAGATCCTCTATCTTTATCTTTGACATTTTTAATTATAATGTGTCTTTGTATGGGCCTCTTTGGGTTTATTTTTTGGGACTCTGTGCACTTGTGTACATTATCAATTTTATTCAACCGGTTTAGGGAAATTTTCAGGCATTATTTCTTCAAATAGGTTCTCAATATCTTATTTTTTTTTCTTCTTCTAGTACCCCTATGGTGTGAATGTTGTTATCCTTGATGTTGTCCTAGAGTTCTCTTAAATTTTCTTTATTTTTAAAATATTTGCTCTTCCCATTGTTTTCTGTTACTTTTGCCTTTTAATTGCTGTGTCTATAATCTGTTTCATCTAATTTGCTGGCAGTTCTTCTAGTGTATTCTTTATTTCAGTTGTTGTATTCTTCATTTCTGCCTGGTGCTTTATGGTTTCTAGGTTCTTTCTTTTAAATACTTACTATCTTTGTTGAAGTTCTCACTAAGTTCCTTGAGCATTCTTATTATTATTGTTTTGAACTCTTTATCTGGTAGATTGCTTGCCTCCATTTTGTTTAGTTCTTCTTCTGAAGCTTTCTTCTGTTCTTTAATTTGGAACATGTATCTTTGTCTTCTCATTTTGACTTCTTTTCTGTTGTTTCTGTGTAATACGTATATATGCTATGTTCCCAATTCTTGGTAGGGTGTCCTGTTGGGCCCAGTGGCACAATCTTCCCGATCACCTGAGCTAGGTGCTCCACACCTAGGAGGCGCGCGCACGTGTGTGTGTGTGTGTGTGTGTGTGTGTGTGTGTGTGTGTGTGAACATGTGTGTCCTCCTGTTGTAGTTGAGCCTTGGTTGTTGGGTGGATTGACTCTCAGCCTGACTTGCTGTTGAGGATTGATCACAACCATAGCATATGAGCTTCTGTATGAGGGCTGACCCCATGGAATGGGGATTCCCCATAGTGGACTCTGGTGCCTGCTGAGACCACCCTTTGGTTGTGCTGCTTATGGGGCTAATATAGTCTTTCTCCAGTGTGTTCTGCAGCGAGTCTGGGGCCTCTTGGGAGTACCTGGAAGGAGCTACAATGTGAGATGTGGTTGATAGCTGCCTTTACTGAACTCAGAAATATATGGGAGAGGCAAAACTGTGAACCAAGCCTGGGGTAGCTCAGCATAAAGCCTGGGGCACCATAAGGTCTGCCGCTGTCTGGTGGCTGCCTGTTAAGCTTGTTCCCTGAAAGTTTCTCAGATGGTACATGAGTTGGGTAAAGCATGGGGTCTTGGGAATCACCAGAATGAAGCCAATGGTGCTCACCAGGCCAATACAGATTCAAATTTGGCTGTGTGGGTGGAGGGTCAACACAGGAAAGATGCCACATGCCCAGTGACTTTATAGGAGGTTGGCTAAACACAAAGATAATAGCGTCTGTCCCTCCAGTCCTCACCCTGAAGCCACACAATGCAGCCTCTCCTGTATGTCTCTGGTGCCCCCTGAGCCACTGGCTGTCTGTCAGAGCCAAATATGAGTGCCTGGGAGCCAGAGAGTCTTTGCACAGGCCCTTTAAAAGGCTGCTAAGAATTCCAGCCTTATGTCTCACCTGGATGGAATCCCACTAATTTTTACATGCATATGTTGTGTGGGCTTCTCTTCTCAGCACTGGTGCTCTGGGCTGGGGAGCCCAAGATTGGTCTGGGATCCCTCACTTCTCCAGGAGACCTTCAAAGCTGAGATATTACTCCCAGTTTTCAACTGCCACCCGTGGGTGTAGGACCAGCTCATTTTATGTCTCTGTTCCTCCTATCAATCTCCTTTTGGAGAGTGGCTTTTTTATATCTTTAGTTATAAGACTTCTGTTAAGTTAATCTTCAAGTGGTTCTACAGGTTGATTTTTATATAATTTAGTAGTAATTTTAATGCAGTTATGGGAGGAGACAAGCACAGCATTTATCTACTTCACCATCTTGACCAGAACATTTAGGGTAGTGATTTTTACTAAACTTAGGATTTTTGTTAAAATTGAGTGATACAAAGGCAGACATGGACATCACAAGGTCAATGCCTAATTGTGAAGTATGTTCAAAGGAGCCTGTCTAAAGTTTGGTCAAGGAGAGATTCTTTGTCATGGGTTATGTGATTACTAATTGTGATTACTAATTGTTCATCTCCAATTTGTTTTGTGGTTGGTCAAGAAATACAAAATGAAACTATTCATTAATATTACTAAGTTTTTAGGGATTTCAGAGAGAGAAGAGGAGATGGGAGAAAACAACGTGGAAAGATGATAGAGCAGCATCCTTTCTTAATCTTCTGTTTATAGCTGCTTTCATCTAACTTTGGGATTGCTAGAACTATCCTCACTATATTCCACTACAGCATTTTCTGAATATTTTTTCCTATGAAGGCCACTCTCACCCCTTAATAACAGATTTTCTACCTGTGTGTTACAGAAGAAACCACAAATATCCTTCAGTCATTTGTTCAAAGTACTTATAAGTTGATTACCTTTATTTTCTCCCGTGCCTTAAGGCCCTCTTAACTTCCTTGGAAGGCCTAGTGAGAAAAGAGAGATTTGAGGTATGATATTGCAGGAAAAAAATTAGGATTTCTGTCCAACTTGAAGAAAAAAGCTCTTTATCCCACTGTACTAATGCTCGTAAGAGTTAGAGGGTCCTCTACAAGGAAGGTAACTTACACCTTAACACCTCTCTGCCCCTTACCTACTTCTTGGCAAGAGTAACTTTTCTTACTGGTAAAGCTGAGAAAGTGACTAAGTATACAAGCCCAGGCACCCTCTTCAAGCACTTGAATTCTTGTTCACACAGTAGTTTACCATGGGGTAGGCTCTTTCTTTGCAGTGGCCTGCAGTTTTGAAGAAAAGTTACTCTAAAAGAGAGCAGATCAGAAACCCTATTTGCCTGCATTCCCCAATTAGCTTTAAAAAATAAAACCACCTCAGAGGCAGGTTCAAAATGGTGGCATAGGAAGACACAGAGCTTGTCCCTTCCAATGAACACACTAAATGCACATCTATATTTGAATAAATTGCTCTGAGAGAGAACTAAAGGACAACAACATTTTCTGCATGACAAATGAGAGAGAGAGAGAGAGAGAGAGAGAATAAAGATGATCGAATGATCGAAGAACCATGGAAGCTCTCCAGAATCTGAGATAACTCACCAGGAGTATAACAGCCAGTATGCATTATTGTTTGCATTCCTCCTGCACTTGGATAGCATGGATAGGAGCTCTATCCAAGTGCTCTGGCCAACCTGAAAGGGTACCATAGTGCATCAACCACCACCCCTCCTGAAACTAGTTGCAACAGGAATGAGAGCACCATAGTAGACATGCACAGGGCCTCCCCATCTATAGCTTGATCTACTGTGGCATGTACCCAAAAAGGGCCCTACTTGAACCAGCAGGGAATAGAGGTGTGCTGCCTGGCCATGGACAGCCAGAACAATAGGAGAACAACAGTGCATGCATGTATACCAGTCTACCCCACCTTGAACATGCTCCTTTTTGATAGGTGGCACTCTGGGCACTACACACACTGCCCTGACTCCAACCAGCCTGACAATACTACCCAGCTTACAGTCAATACAGAGGCTGCTTTGGCCGAAGACCACTTTTTCAAAATTGAGAGAAACAATTCATAGGGGCAAACACACAAAGTCAAACAGAATGGAGAAACAAGGAAAAAAATAAAATGGGAATAAATAATTTGCCTGATAAAGAATTATAAGAAAATGGTCATGAAAATGCTCAGTAAATGAGAGAAGAATAGAGGAAATCAGAACCTCAACAAAGTGTTAGAAATATAACAAAGAACCAATGAGAAATGAAAAATACAATAACACAAAACACACACACACACACACACACACACACACACACACACACACACACTTGAAGGAACTTACAGCAAGTTAGTTAATACAGAACAGGTTTGTGACTTGGAAGGCAGAGTAGTGGAAATCAGCCAATCAATCAAAATAGCAAAAGGAAAAAAAAATTTTAAGTTTAAAAATTTAAGAAGTTTAATAAGAGTATAAGGGTCCTTGGAGCAACATCAAATGCACTAAAACTCACATTATAGGGATCCTAGAAGAAGGGCAGAAAGTATATTTGAAGAAATATGGTTGAAAACTTCCTAATTTGGGGAAGGAAACAGACATCCAAGTCCAAGAAGCACAGAGAATTCCAAACAAAGTGTACCCAAAGAGACACCAAGATAGATTGTATTAAAATATTAAAAGTTAAGGAAAAAGAGACAACCTTGAAGCAACAACAGGAAAGCCATATTAAGGAGAAAACCTCAACAAAAAATTTAGAGGCCAGAGGAAGTTTCAAGAAATATTTAAAGTACTGAAAGAAAGGAACCTACAACCTAGAATACGATACCTAGAAAGGTTACCGTTAAGAATTCAAGGAGCGCTAAAGAGTTTTCCAGACAAGCAAAAAATAATGGAGTTCCTCACCATTAAACTGGGTTTACAAGAAAAGTTAAAGAGTATTTGTGCAAAAAATAATATGCCAAAATGATAAATAAGAAAATAAAAAAAAAATCTCACCGGTAAAGGCAATTACATAACTAAAACAGTGAAGCAGACACTTAAAAAAGCTAATGTGAAGGATAAAAGACAAAATTAGCAAAATTATAACTATAGGAAATAATAAGAGGATACACAAAATGAAAATATACAATTGATGTCAAAAACACAAATTATGGGGGAAGAGTGAAATTTGTCCTTTACAATGCATCTGAATTTAAATGCCTATCAGTTTAAAGTAGACAGCTATAGTTATACATGGATATATATGAACCTCTTAGTAACCACAAACCAAAAAAGATTAAAAAGTACACAAAAAATAAAAGAATGCAAACAAAACACTAAAGAAAATAAGCAAACCAAAAGGAAAGAGATCAGAGAAGAAAGGAACAGGTAACTACAAAAACCAAAAAACAATGATCAAAATAGCAATAAATGCACATTTATCAATAATTATTTTAACTGTAAGTGGATTAAATTCTCCAATCAAAAGACATAGGATGGCTGAATGGATAAGAAAAAAAAAGAGACATCTATATTCTGCCTATGAAAAACTTCAAATCAAAAAAACACAAAAGAATGAAACTGAAGGGATGGAAAAAATGTATTCCATGCATATAGAAATGAAAAGAAAGCTAGGGCAGCAATATTCATCAGACAAAATATACTTTAAAACAAAGACTGTTTTAAAGAAGGACATACAAGGGATCAATCCAAGAAGAGGATATAACAATCATAAGGATCTATGCATCTAACATAGTAGTGCCTAAATATATAAAGCAAATATTAATGGACATAGATACAACAGTACTAGCAGAGAACTTTAATAACTCACTAATATCATTGGACAGATAATTCAGATAGAAAAAAAGGAAATAATATACTAGATAAACTTAGTGGACAGATATAAAATATTCAAAAATTGCAGAATACACATTTTTTAAGTGCACATAGAACATTCTCTGAGATGCATCACATATTAGGCCACAAAACTAGTCTCAAATTCAAGAATATTAAAATTATATCAAACATTTTTCTGACAATGGTGTGAAACTAGAAATCAACTATAAGTAGAAAACTGAAAAAACACAAAGATGGAGACTAAACAAGATATTACTAAACAACAATTGATGTTAAAAACACAAATTATAGACATCAAAGAGGAAATAAAACAGGAAATCCAAAATTTTCTTGAGGCAAATGTAAATGAAAACAGTTTCACAAAATTTATGGAATGTTGCGAAAGAAATTCTAAACTGGAAGTTAATAGCTATACATGCCTACCTCAAGAAACAAAAAAAAATTCCAAATAATGTTACACCTAGAGGAACTAGAAAAAAATAAGTATAGGGAAGGATATAATAACTATCAGAGCTGAATAAGTGAAGTAGAGACTAAAAAGCAATAGAAAAGATCAATGAAACTATAAGAACTTATTTTTTTGAAAAGATAAACAAAATTAACAAGGCTTTAGCCAAACTCATTAAGAAAAAAGAGAGCCTTAGTAAATAAAATCAGAAATGAAAGAGGTTACAACCAAGACCACAGAAAGTCAGAAGCTAATTAAAGAATACTTTGAACAACTATTTACCAACAAATTGGGCAGCCTAGAAGAAATGGATCAATCCTAGAAATGTACAACCTCCTAAGACTGAACCAGGAATAGGAAATCTGAACAATTATTAACAATAAAATTGAAGCAATAATTTTTAAAAAACTTTAAACAAAAGCAGAACTCAATTGCTTTGCAAGTAAATTCTACCAAACATTTAAAGAAGAATTAATACCTATTCTTCTCAACTAATCAAAAAAAATCAAGAAAAAGCAATGATTCAAAACTTATTCTACAAGGCCAGACTTATATTGACACCAAAATAAGACAGACACTACAAAGAAAGAAAATTACAGGCTAATATACCTGATGAATATAGATTCAAAAATCCTCAACAAAGTATTAACAAATTGAATTCAGCAACACATTAAAAAGATCATACACCATGATCAAGTGAGATTTATTTCTGGAATGCAAGGTTGGTTCGATATCCACAAATAAATTAATGTTTTATATCACATAAATAAAATGAAGGATAGAGATCATATGATCATATTGATAGATGCAGAAAAAGCATTTGACAAAATCCAGCATTCATTTATGATAAAAAAAAATCTTTGTTCATGAGGATGGAGGGAACATACACTCAACATTATAATAAAGGTCATATATGACAAACCAATAGCTAACATCGCAGTCAATGGTAAAAAAAAATGAAAGTTTTTATTTCAAGATCAGAAAAAAGACAAGGACATCCAGTTTTGCTTTTATTGAACAGAGTATTGGAAGTTCAAGCCATAGCAATCAGACAAGGAAAAGAAATAAAAGGCATCCAAATTGGAAAGGAAAAAGTAAAACTATCACTATTTGCAGGTGACATTATTATATATCCCAAATCCTAAGGACTCCATGAAAAATATTCTTGGAACTGATAAGTGAATTCAGGAAAATAGCAAGATACAAAATTGCAATACAGAAATTTCACATTTCTATACACTGAACACAATCAGAAGGAGAAATTAAGAAAATAATTTTATTTCCAATTGCATCAAAAAGAATAAAATGCCTAGAAATAAATTTAAGGAGGTGAAAGGCCTGTATTCTAAAAACTGTTAGACACCAAAGAAAGAAATTGAAGAGGACACAAATAACTCGAAGGATAAACAGTGTTTATGTATTTGAAGACAATATTATTAAAATTTCATACTACCCAAAGATCTACATATGCATTGCAATTCCTATAAAAATAACAATGGCAATCTTCTCAGAAAAAATAATCTTGAAATTTATGTGGAACCACAAAAGATCAAGAATAGCCCACTCAATCTTGAGAAAGAAAAACAAAGTTGAAAGTATTACAAAACTATAACTATCAAAATAGTCTGGTACCAACAGAAAAACAGACATATAGATTAATGGAACAGAATAGACAGCCCAGAAATAAATCCTCATTGATATTGTCAATTTGTGGCAAAAGAGGACAGAATATTTAAAGGAAAAATGACAGTTCTTTTAATAGGTTGTGTTTGGACAACTGGACAGATAAACGCAAAAAAAATGAAACTGGACCACTCTCTTGTACCATATACAAAAACAAACTCAGAATGGATTAAACGCTTGAAGTTAAGACCTGAAACCATAAAACTCATAGGAGAACACATAGGTAGTAAACCATTTGACATTAGTCTTAATATCTTTTTAGAAATGTCCCCTCAAGCAAGAGAAGCAAAAACAAATGAGACTACATCAAACTAAAAAGCTTTTGTACAGTGAAGAAAATTGTCAACAAAATTAAAAGGCAACATATTGAATGTGAGAATATATTTGCAAATGACATATCCAATAAGGGGTTAATATCCAAAGTTTATAAGCAACTCATTCAACTCAATAACAACAACAACAACAACAACAACAACAACAACAACAACAACAAAAATCCAATAAAAATGGGCAGAATATATGAATACACATTTCTCCAAAGAAGACATATGGTCAACAGACATGAAAAGATGCTCAATATCACTTAATATCATGAAAATGTGAATCAAAACAACAAAGGGTGACCACCTCACACCTGTCAGAATGGCTGTTATCAAAAAGTCAGCAAATAAGTGTTGGCAGAGATGTGGAGAAAGGGAACCCACGTGCAATGTTTGTAGGAGTGTAAATTGGTGCAGCCACTATGAAAAACTTAATAGAGAGTCCTCTGAGAACTAAAAATAGAACTTTCATACAACCCAGCAATCTCACTTCTTGGTATTTATTTCTGCTTTATTGAAATATAATATAATAGACAATCAGTTGCTTTTATAATTCAATGAGTTTTTTTTCAATTACAGTTGGCATACAATAATACACCAGTTTCAGTTGTATAGCATAGTGATCAGAGATCTAGAGAACTCACAAAACAATTACCCCACTAAATCTACCTTACATACTTATTACATTATTAACTATCTTCCTCATGCTACATTCTTCATCTCCATGTCTGTTCTGCAACTATCCATTTGTCCTTGCCTTTTTTGTTCATCCCCCTCAACTCCCCTAACCCCCAGTAGCCCTAAAAATATTCTCTGCATTTATGAGTTTATTTCCACTTTTGTTGTTGTTTATTTTGTTCTTTAGATTCCACATGTATATGAAATCATGCAATATTGGTCTTTATCTGACTCATTTCATTCAGTGCAATACCTTTTAGGTCCATCAAGGCCATATCTTTTCCCATCCCTTTCCTTTTAGTCTGTTTTTAATGTGTCTTTTAATCTGAAGTGAGTCTCTTGTAGGCAGCATATGTAAGGATTTTGTTTTCTTATCCATTCAGCCTCTCTATCTTTTTATTGGAATCCTTAATTCTTTTTCATTTGAGGTACATGTTGATAGGAATGTAGTATTTACATGTTTTTTCTTCTTAAAAAAGTCCATCCAAGATTTCCGCTAATACTGGCTTGCTGTTGATAAATTCCCTTAGCTTATTTTTGTCTAGGAAGTTCTTTAACTGTCCTTTGACTCTAAATGATAGTATTGCTGGATAGAGTATTCTTGGTTGTAGATCCTGAATTTTCATCACATCAAATATTTTATGCCAAGCCCCACATAGTTTCTTTTGAGAAATCAGCTGCCAGTTTTATGGGTACCCTCTTGTAAGTAAGTAAATATTTTCATCTTGTTGCTTTTAAGATTCTCTATTTATATTTAAACTTTGAATTTAAATTATGATGTGTCTTACTGTGGGCCTCTTTGGGTTCCTCTTTCTTGGGACTCTCTAAGTTTCCTGGGGTTGTATGTCTATTTCCTTCCCCAGGTTAGGGAAGTTCTCTATCATTATTGCTTCAAATAGCTCATCAATGTCTTACTTTACTTCAAGTAACCCTATGACCCAGATATTTTTTTTCATTTAATAATGTTCCATAGGCTTCATAAGTCATTATTATAGTCTTGGCTTTTTTTCCTTGCTGTTCTAATTGAGTGTTTTTGGTCCCCATCCTCTATATAGGCCATTCGATCCTCTTTTTTATTCACTCTGTTTATTCTATTTAATATACTTTTCATCGCAGATAATCTGTTCTTCATTTCTGACTGGTCCCCTTTTATAATTTTTATTACTATTTTTATGTTTTTTATATCTTTTATATATTTTTTAAAGTTCTCACTGAATTCATCTACACTTCCCCTAAGTTTATTAAGTGTAGAGAGCCAGATCTGAGCTGAACCTGTGTCTGAAGCATTGGCAAAGCCATGCTTGACTGTGTTACAATCTGCCAAGGACAAAGAAGCAAAACAATAAACAGCTGCTTGTGGATTAGCATAGATTGGGTACAGACGGGCCTTGGGAGACTATTGTTACCAGCAAGTTTTAAGTCCTAAAAAGAAGACTCCTACCCACTTCCTTGACCTTCAAAAGTATATAATAAATGTGCTGAGCTTGGCTTGGGGTCACTGTAACTCCATTCGAATGCAGTGTCCCACATGGCCCCTGCTTTTGTATATACTGTTTCTGTTTTTTTTTCTCAATCCTGCATTGCCCCCCCCCCAAGTTAATCTTGTAGTCAAACAGGTTACAGCAATTGAGCATCTTTATAACCAGTGTTTTGAACCCTGCATCTGTTAGATTGCTTGACTCCATTATTTCTGGATTTCTTTTCTGTTCTCTCATATGGTTTCTGCTTCTTTGTCTTCCCATTTTGGCTGCCTTTCTGTGTTTGTGTCTATGTACTAAGCAAAGTTCATAAGTCTTCCAGTCTTATTAGTATGGCTTTGTGAAGTCCAGTGGCACAGTTCTGAGAGGGGTTCAACTGCAGACCAAATTTAGCAGGCGCCATTCTGGGGCCACCTATTAAAATGCAGCAAGCAATCCAAAGATGCTGTACTTAAAGTTGCCTCAAAAGGCCCTGCCAGAAACCACAGTCAGCTACCACCAGAGTGAGTCTAGGTGCTGCTCAGCAAGGGGCACATGACTCATGGAAGATACACCTGGATGTGGTTTGAGTGGAGCCATGAGTTGGGAGAGGCGGAGTTTTAGGAAATCCTCTGAGCAGAGCAACCTCTATTATCCAGTTCGATGATGTCTCAACTATGGCAGTGCTGAATCTGCACACTGGGTGTGGGGGGAGCTCAACAGAGAAACAACGGATAGCACCAGTACTTCTGTACAGAGAAAGTCTCAACTCTTGCCCTCACTCTGACAACTCACTGTCTCCCTGTGAGTTCCTGGTACCCTCTGCACAGCCCACCAGGCTCTGGTGCTCAGAGCAAGCTGGTTTGTAACCACAAAAGTCTGCTTGCAACACAGCCCCTTTAAAAGGTATCTGCACCTGCTAGCTGCCACTGCCATAACCTTTATTCTGCTCAGCAGCTCAGGACTGGGCAGCCTTGCATCCTCGCCCCATCCTACTTCCTTCTGTTGCAGGGTGATTTTTATTTCCCTAGTTAAAGGGTTTGTTCATCTATCTCCCAGGTGATTTTCCTTGCTGTTTGGTCCTTGTTTCTGTCACAACTTAGATTTGGTTGCCAGAGGCATGAACAGAGCCTCTATCATGTGCACCATTTTTTCTCTCCTCTCACTTCTTGGCATTTATCCCAAGGGAAAAAAAAACATTAATTGAAATTTATACACACACATATACATACAAACAGACACACACATGCATGTGCACGCGCACACACACACACACACACACACACACACACACACCTATGTTTATTGCAGCAGTACTTACAATAGCCAAGATATGGAAGCAACCTAGGTGCCCATTTATAGAATGGATAAAGATGTGATATATGTACACTTGGAATATTACTCAGCAGGGAAAAAGAATGACATCTTGCCATTCGCAGAGTAATATAAGGCAGAGAATGGCAAATACCATTGGGATCTAAACATAGTAATAATAAAAGAAAACAAAAACAGGCTCATAAAAACAGAAATCAAAGTGATGGTTGCCAGAAGGGAGAGAAGAGGGGGCCTGGGTATAAAAGGTGATGGGAAATTTAATCAATAATATTGTGATAATTTTTCACAGTGACAGATGTTTACTAGACTTAATCTGGTGAATACATCATAAGGTATATAAATGTTGAATCAGTATGTTGTATATCTAAAACTAATATGATTTTATGCCAACTATACTTAAATTTAAAAAATTAAAAATAAACTTAAAACTTCATCTCTCTTTTGCATTTATAGCTTAACTTGTCTCTGAAATGAGAAGAAAAATGAATATTTCTTGCTGGCACTTTAAATTCCAACAATATATTATCTCCTTATGGACTTTTATCTGAAGGAATCAAAGAAAAAGAATATTTTAGTCATGATACTAGAGTTCATCAAGAGAATGCTTATTTTTAGAAAATTTCTTGATAAACCAGTTCATCAGTAGTGGTGATGTTGGAATGGAGAATAGGAGAAGGTTCTGTAATGGAAGGGAAAGCCTTGGGAGCCTAGGTAGAGGGGTTGAAGGGTAAAAAATAACTAGACAAACCTGCAAAACTAATTAACAAAAATTTAAGTGGGGAAAAAGGGAATAAGAAGTCCAAGAGAGCTATAACCTCAGTACTCAAAATGTGGTATGCTGACCAGCACTCTTGATATTGTCTTGGCCTTGGAGCTTGTTAGAAATACAATTTTTCAAGCCCACCTCAGATCTGCTTAATGAGAATCTGCATTTTAATGAGATTGAATATCAATTTTTCAAAGCTTGTGTACTGGTAAGGAAGAAAAATGTTATTCAAACAATAAATGTTAAAGTATAACTATGAAGAATTCTACAAAGAGAATTTTAAAAGCTTGTGCTAGGGAGAATCTTCCCTAGGCAGGAAGTCAGGAAAGACCCCTAAAGAATGTCTTGAAAACTGCAGGTTGAGATGGAGTTTCGGTAGGTGCTTGCAGACAAGGGATGGGGAAAGGCAGAAGGAATAGCATGTGTAAACCCATGTCTAGCCATGCCTGTGGCAAGCACTACCCCTAGATCTAACAGGTATGGGCACCTTCTTTTTAAAAATTTTTAATTAATTTTATTGAGGTAACATTGGTTATTAAAATTATATAATTCTCAGGTCTACATTATCATTTAACATCTGTATATTCTATTTTGTGTTGACCACCAAAAGTCCAGTTTCCTTCAGCTACCATATATTTGATCCCACTTACCCACTTCACACTCCCCCTAACCCTATATTTGACCCCCTTTATCCCATCTACCCCACCCCACTAGTAACCATTAGTCAATAGCATACTGGTAACCATTATGTTAAAGTCCATGTTCATGAGTCTCTGTCTCTTTGTCCTGCTCATTTGTTGCTTTTACATTTATATACCACATATAAGTGATATCATGTGATTTTCAACTTTTTCTGACTGGCTTATTTCACTTGGCATAATTATCTCCAGATCCATCCATGTCATCACAAATGGCAGTATTTCATCTCTTCTTATGGCTGAGTAATAGTCCATTGTATTTATGTACCACAGCTTCTTTACACAATTATCCGTCATAGGACAGTTCAGATGCTTCCATGTCCTGACCACTGAGAATAATGCTACTATGAACATCGGTGTGCATATATCTTTTCTGATATTGGTTTTCAAGTTTTGGGGGTAAAAACCCAGTAGAGGGATTGCTGGATCATAAGGCAGATCAAAGCTTAGTTTTTTGAGGACCCTCCATACTGTTTTCCATAGTGGCTGTATCAATTAACATTTCCACCAGTGGTATAAGAGTGTTTTTTTTTTCTCTTCATCCTCTCCAACATTTGTTATTACTTGTTCTGTTGATTATAGCTATTCTGATAGGTGTGAGATGGTATCTCATTGTAATTTTGATTTGCATTTTCTTAATAGCTAGTGATGTTGAGCATGTTTTCATATATGTGTTGGCCATTTGTATGTCTTCTAGGGAGAAGTGTCTGTTCAGGACCTCTGCCCATTTTTTGATGGGATTGTTTTGTTGTTGTTATTAAGTTGTATGAGTTCTTTGTATATTATTTTTTTATATTAAGCCCTTATCAAAGATGTTGCTTGCAAATATATTTTTCCATTTGGATATTTCTCTCTTTACCTTGTTGACAATATCTTTTGCTGAACAGAAGGTTTTTAGTTTGATGTAGTCCCATTCATTTATGTTAGCTTTTACTTCTCTTGCCTTGAGGTCAAACTCCTTTAAGTCCAAGGTCCTTGAGTTTAGTTTCTATGTTTTCTTCTATGAATTTTATTGCTTCAGATCTTATATTTAGGTCCTTAATTTATTTTGAGTTGATTTTGGTGTGTGGTGATAGAAAACAGTCTAGTTTCAATTCTTTTTCAGGTAGCTTTCCAATTTTCCCAGCAACATTTATTAAAGAGGCTTTTCTTTCTCCATTATATATTTTTGGCTTGTCAAAATTATTTGCCCATATATGGGTTTACTTCTGGACTCTTGATTCTGTTCCACTGGTCTGTGTGTTTGTTTTGTTGCCAATACCATGCCGTTTTGATTACTGTCACTTTGTAGAATAATTTGAAGTTGGGCACAGTGATGCCTCCAGCCTTGTTCTTTTTTTCTCATGGCTTTGATAATTTGGGGTCTTTTGTGCTTCCATACAAATCTGATGATTTTTTGGTTCTATTTCTTTAAAAAATGCTGATGGGATTTTGATAGGGATTGCATTAAATCTCTATAATGCTTTAGGTAATAAGATCATTTTAACTATGTTGATTCTTTTAATCCAAGAACATGAAATATCTTTTCATTTTTCGGTATCTTCATCAATTTATTTTAATAGGATTGTATAGCTTTCATTATATAGAATCTTGTTTCATTAAATTTATCCCTAGATATTTTATTCTTTTTGTTAAAATTGCAAAAAGAATTATTTTTCCACTTCTTTTTATGACGCTTTATTATTAGAGTATAGGAACGCTATGGACTTTTGAACATTGATTTTGTATACAGAGGCTTTCCTGTATTTGCTTATTGTTTCTAGTAGTGTTCTTGCCGAGTCTTTATGTTTTTTCTATATAGAGAATTATGTCATCCACAAATAGTGAGTCTGACTTTTTTGTTTCCTATTTGGATGCCTTTTATATCTTTCTCTTGCCTGATTGCACTTGCTAAAACCTCCAATGTTATATTCAATAACAGTGGCAATAGTGGACAGCCTTGCCTTGTTGCTGATCTCAGAGGAAAGGCTTTTAGTTTTTCACTGTTAAGTATAGTGTTGGCTGAGGGTTTGTCATAGATGGACTTTATTATGTTAAGGTACTTTCTATACCAATTTTGTTCAGTGTTTTGATCATAAATGGAAACTGTATGTTGTCGAAGGCTTTTCCTGCATCAGTTGATAGGATCATATGATTCTTATTTTTTAATTTGTATATATAGTGTATCACATTAATTGATTTGCATATGTTGAACCATCCTTGTGTCTGTGGGATGAAGCCCACTTGATTGTGGTGTATAATCTTTTTAATATGTTGCTATATTCAGTTCACTAGTATGTTATTTAGGATTTTTGCATCTGTGTTCATGAGAGATATTGGTCTGTAGTTTTCTTTTTTTTGTGTTATCTTTACCAGGTTTAGGTATCAGAGTAATAGTGGCTTCAAAAAATGAGTTGGGAAGTATTGCCTTTTCTTCTATTTTTTGTAAGAGTTTGAAGAGAATAGATATTAAATCTTTGAATGTTTGGTAGAATTCACTGGTGAAGCCATCTGGTCCTGGACTTTTACTTTTTGATAGGTTTGATGATTGTTTCAATTTCCATACTGCTGATAGGTTTATTTAGATTTGCCAGTTCTTCTTGATTCAGTCTAGGAAGATTGTATTTTTTTCTAAGTACTGGTCCATTTTTTTTTTACTTTATTAAATTTGATGTTATTTACTTTTTCATAGTATTCTTGTATGAAACTATGTATTTATGTGATGTCAGTCATAATTTCACTTCTTTCATCCCTGATTTTGTTTGTTTCCTTTCACTTTTTTCTTTAGTGAGTCTAGAGAAGTGTTTGTCAATTTTATTAAACTTCTCAAAGAACCATCTCTCTGTTGCATTTATTATTATTATTATTATTTTGTTTTGTTTTGTTTTGTTTTCAATTTTATTTATTTTTGCTCTATTTTTTTCTGCTGATTTTAGGCTTAATTTGTTCTTCCTTTTTTAGTTTTTCTTTTTTTTTTTAAGATGAAGCATTAGGTTCTTTATTTGGGCTCATTCTTGTTTTTGGATATAGGCCTGTAATGATATGTACTTTCTCTTATGACTGCTCTTGCCGTGTCACAAAAATTTTGATATGTTGTACTATCATTATCATTTGTTTCTCTGTATCTCTTGATCTCTCTTTTTATTTCTTCTCTGACCCAGTTATTCTTCAGTAGCATGTTGTTTAATCTCCGTGTATTTGTGATTCTTCCTGATTTCTTTTTGCAGTTATCTCTAGTTTCAAAGCATTATTGTCAGATAATATGGTGAGTATGATTTCAACTCCCTTATATTTGTTGAGGCTATCTTCATGTCTCAGTATTCTTGAGAATGTTCCATGTGCACTAGAGAAGAAGGTTTAAGAAGCTGTATTGGGATGGAAGGCTCTGTTAATGTCAATTATGCCCAGTTGGTCTAATGTGTCATTTAAGGATGTTATTTCCTTATTGATTTTCTGTTTGGATGATCAGTCCGTATCAGACAATGAGGTATTTAGGTCCCCTACTACAAAATAATGTTTTGGTCTGTTTTCCCCTTTAATTATGTTAATAATAGCTTTACATATTTTGGGTCTCCATGATTGGTAGCATAGATATTAATAAGTATTATGTCTTCATGGTGCATGATTCCATTTATCATTATGAAGTATCCCTAAGTATCTCTCTTTACCTTTTTTTTTGAAGTTTATTCATCTGATATTAATACCATTACTCCTGCTTTTCTCTGAATGCTGTTTGCTTCAAATGTCATTTTCCACCCTTTTACTTTGAGTCTGTATTTGTTTTTGGAGCTGAGATGTGTCTTCAGAAGGTAACGTATGGTTATGTTTTGTTTTTTGATTCATTCTGCAACTCTGTGCCTTTTTATTGATGCATTCAGTCCATTTACATTTAGGGCAATTATTGAAATATGAAATCTTCTTATAGCCATTTTATCTTTTGCTTTCTAGTAGCTTGGTGTTTCCATTACTTCCTTGTCCTTGTGCTTCTGTTTTCTTTATTTTGGTTGGCTTTTGTGGGTTTTGCCTCTGGTCCTTTTTGTTTTATGTTATATACTTCAGCTCTGAATTGTTGGTGTATGGTTACCATTATGAATATGATATTATATATATACATATATATGATATATATATATGATAATATATATATACACATATATATGTATGTATGTACATATATAATATATCATATATATACATATGTATATGTATGTATGTATATATACATATCATACATTTCTTCTGCATATGACTTACCACCATTCCCCTTTCAAATTTGGGTCTTTGAATCCCCCCTTTTAGTCATTGTTATCTCAATTTGTTCCTATATATGCTGAACGTTCATTATTATCTTGTTATAACAACTCTCTTTTTACTATTTCAGCTTATAATGCCCTGTTCTTAGTAAGGGTAGGACTCCTCTGCTTCTATTTGCCCAATAGTCACTTTACTCCTAGTTATATATCTGTTTTGTCATTTTGTTTTAGGTGAACTGACCCTTTTCAGTATTTCCTGTAGTGCAGTCCTCGTAGTGGAGAATTCCTTCAATTTTTGTATGTCTGGAAAAGTCTTAATTTCTTCTTCACTTCTAAAGGAGAGCTTAGCTGGATACATTATTCTAGGCTGGTTATTCCTTTCACTTAATAGTTTAGTCAATTCTATTCCTTTCTGGCTTGTAAGGTTTATGCTGAGAAGTCTAAGAATAACCTAATGAGTCTATCTTTATAAATTGCCATTTTTTTTCTCCTTGCTGCCTTAAGAATTCTTTGTCATTGGTTTTTGATAACTTTAATATAATATATCTTGGAGAAGGCCTTTTTGGGTTAAGATATTTAGGTATTTTGTTGACTTCTTTAAATCCAAGTTCCGGCTCATTTCTTAGATTTGGGAAATTCTCATCCACTATTTATCTGAAAATGCTTTCTAATCCCTCTTCCTTTTCCTTGGCTATGATAATGCCCATTATTCTCATGTTTCCTCTCCTGATGGTCAGCTAGTTTGAATTTCTCTTTCATTAATTTTCATTCTTCAGTTTGTATGTTCTTTCTTCTGCTTTATTTCTAGATTTCTTTTTTTCGATATCATTGATCCTTTTCTTCATTTGGTTGACTCTATTTCCCAAGCTTGTTATTTCATTTTTAACTCTTGTAGTGTGTTCTTCATCTCCAGAAGGTCTATTTGTTCTTGTTTGTTTATTTGTTTTGATGGTTTCGATCTCCCTGCTAAAAAAAAAAAATTATTCTACTCATCTAGTGTTTTTTTTAATTCCTGAAATTGTTGATATGATTCTTTTCAGATCTTACTGAGTTTTTTCAGAAGTACCATCCTGAATTTTCTGTCACATAAGTCGCATATTTCTATGTCTACAAGCTTATTTTCTTGGGATTTTTCTCTTTCTTTCTGAGATGCCTTGTCACTTTCATTATTTATGGTATTTAATGGACTATTTCTCTGTCTGGGCATTAATAGAAGTGTATTCTGTTATTTTTCCAGAAAGAAGATGTATTATATAAAGGTCTGTCTTTAACATGCTGCAAAGGAGGTGTTTTCTTTTGGTTTCCAGTAGGTGGAGTCTAAGCCTCTTGGTTCCCTGCTTTATATAAACCTTAAATGTATTTATTTTCTTATAGATATTTAATCACACTTACTACTCTCAGCTTCAGTTCCTGTTAATGTTAGCAACAGTTTCAATAGTGCTTGCTCAGATTCTCTTGGAGCTCTGTGGGTGATCAGTCTTGGAAGGCATAGTGGGAGGGGCCCTCTGGGTTAGGGGATAGGGGCTGGGGCTCAGCCTCAGTTTTGCAACTGCAGCTGGCAAATATCAGCTGTTGTTCTTCTGCAGTCCCTTCACACTTATCTGCTTTTTGCCCTAATGACTGGGCCCTGCATCCAGCTGATCACAGTGAGCTCACAGCTATCCTAGGCAGAAATTTTCAGGGAACTCACCACACAAACTCACTGCTTCTTCTCCCCTCCCCCTCTTTCTACAGGGAGTTCTGGAAGCTATAAGAGGTAGCTTCTTAATTACTCAGTCCACTGCCCGACACCCAGGGTTCTGATCTGTGGTAGCTCTTATGTTCAGATCCTACACTCAGACTGGTGTGCAGTTTGGGTGTTTTTTTGTTGAGTTTTAGATGTCCAGTTTATTGTTGTTTCAAGGGGAGAGATCTAGGGACATCTCTTAATCTGTGATTGATATGGTCACCTTAAATATCCTTATGTTAATGCCAATAGGCTTTTCTGAACCAGCTATTTTTTTTAAAAGTTGTGAAATGAGAATGAGCTGCTAACAAACATCGGAATGCCTCTTTTGCAGTCTTAAAAATATATTAATTACCATTTATTAAATAAGCTCCAGGCCTTGAGCTGAGTTTTACATGTCCTATTACCATTACTCTTTATAATTCTTACATAAAGCCATATATAGTAAGCACTTTTCATTAATCTTTTTTAACTTACAAATGATGAAACTGAGACTCAGATAAGCTGCATGACAGGTTTCCTCACCTAATTCAGCCTGTTGTATAAAGTTTTACTGGCACACAGTCAAGCCCATTTATTTATATTGCTTTTTTTCCATACAAAAACAGTGGAGTTGAGTGGTTGTGACAAAGACCATATGGCCCACAAAATCTAAATTATTTACAATCTGGGTCTTTACAGAAGACGTTTGCCAACCCCTGTTCTAGATGGAGTAGCCCAGAATTGATTTTAGGCATCTGTGGATGCAGTTTTCCTTTTAGTCGCCTTGCTCTGTTTCCACTCATGTCAAGGTAAAAATTATAGGCAATGTTAATGTCATAAACCAAATACAAAGTCTGGAAACTAAAATGAGCAAAGTGAATACACTTTCCCAATTTCATTGACTGTTTCTGGCTTTAGTATGCATGATTTTTTTATTAGTCTTTATTTAAATAACATATAATGAAGCCCTAAAATAAGTGTGTGTTGGTTTTGCTGGGCTTAGAGAAAACTGAAGTGAGTATAATTTTGACCCTCTCTCAGGATGCTGACAGCTTACAGAAGAATGATTCATACCAGCTATAGAGTGTGATGTTTTAGTAGAAGATTAGCCTGAAATTACAGGACCTCAGAAGATAAAGGAATATTTCTGTGTGAGATGTCTTAAAGGAAGTGGCATCTCGGTTGAGCCAAACAAAAAAAATAGAAAAATAAGAAATATGTTCAGAAAAAAAAAGTGAGTAGTGCAATTTAACAGCAGAGAGGAACATGGTAGGAAAGAATGCTGAGAGGCAGGAAGGAGCTAAGCCTGGAGGACTCTGGGTTCAGAAATGATAGGAACTCAGGAGGCTAGCTGTAGCTGTAGCTACAATGCTACAGTGGTTTGTGATTTTGATAAATTATTTGATGCTCCCAGAGTTCTATTTCCTCATCTTAAAAGAAGGAGTAAGATCAGATAATCTTCCATTATTTCAGGAGGATTTTGAGCAAGGATTTTGAGCAAGGTAGAATCATGAATGGAGCTCCACCTCAGGACAATAGGTACTGGGAAGAAGGAAGCCAGGGCCCAGGTCTTTCTCCCCACATAGGTGACTGAAAGAGGGGCTACCCCTTAATAGAAAAAAATTTTATAAGAAATAACTAGGTTATTATAGAGATACAAAACTAATGTCCTAGACCCTAAAATGGGGTTTCCTTCTTTCTATGGGAAATATTTCAGATAACTTCCCCAGTGACCTTTAGAGAAATGTTGTTTGGAGAGTTTCCATCAGGAGAACATAGGGGCCTCTGAAAGAATTTATGCAGCTTTAAGGAAAAACAGCGTTGATTAGATATCAAGAGGTTACAACTTGGGCCCAGAAAGTAAAGGCTTTTTTTTTTTTTTCTCTTAGGACCTAGAAAGCTCAATAGGAGTGAGATAGGAGAGGAAATGTTTAGGCAAGAATGCAGTCACTACAAATGATGATGCAACCACAGAAAAGGAAACATGTCCGAAAGGAGCAGTTCACTGCCAAAGCCTTATACAAAAGTCATGGAATACCAAGCAGCTGAAAGCCACCTACCCTCCCTAACCCATGGCAGATTTCTTCACAAGAATGAAAGTGCTTTTGTGGCAATGCTCAATTGTACTCTGGATGGGAACTGCAGCTAGAGACAGAAAAGGCAATGTGAAGAATACTCATACTTTCTTTGGGAGGTAGTTACTTTGTACCTTTTTTTTTTTTTTTTTTTTTTTTTAGCTGGAGGTGCCAGAGATTTACCTGAGACCTGAAGCAGGGCTAACCCACCTTCATTTTGGAGCCTGCCTAATTAATACAATAATTTTCAAAATCACTTTGTCTGTGCTGTCATGGAGCAAAGGGCTAGCTTTCAAACAGCTCAAAGAGTAAGGGATTATATTACAGGCTTCTAGACTCTCCAGGTAGCCTGGACTCCTATTTACAGCAGAGAACTTGACTCTTTTTCTCATATTTCCAGGAGAGATTGAAACTGCCAGCTGAAATGCTTGTCTGGATGAGGGAGCGCAGAGCAGGTAATTTTATTCTTGAGTAAAGGGAGTAGGAAAAATGATCTAGAAAGGAGGCTTTGGCCTCAGAGGAAAGACCAGATAGAACCAAGTTGAGTAAACAGACTTCTGAAAGCCCAGGTTAATCAAAGGATGTGGAAAGGCAGCCTTCCACTAGTGGCATGCACATGGCACCTTCACTTGCAGAGGTGCCTGCAGAAGTTGTATAATCCAGGGTTCCCCAACCTTTTTAGCATGAGGGTCTGGTGCTCCTATGAGAATCTAATGCGTGATGATCTGAGGTGGAGCTGAGGTGGTGATGCTAGTGCTGGGGAGCAGCTGCAAATACAAATGAAACTTCACTCAAATGCCCACCTCCTGCTGTGCAGCTTGGTTCCTAACTGGCCATAGACTGGTACTGGTCCATGGCCCACAGGTTGGGGACTGCTGGTATAAGTAATTCAAGAGCAGACATCTTGGACTAGCTACCTTGGTGTAAGTTAAAAACTGATGCAGGATAACTGGACTAATCCCAATCAATTAATAAAACATACTTGGAAAGTAGGAGTAAGAATGGTAAGGTTGCTCAGTGAGAGCTTGACCTATGTGGAAGGAAGAGGCAAGAGAGGCTAGTTTCTCTTCAGTTTAACAGTCAAAAAGAAGAAAGACGAAGGACTCCAAAGATGAAATCTACATTTACACCAAGATGGTGATGTCTCCACTCACAGTTTTTTTGTGTTCTAAGAAAGGATGTAAGGAAATAGTGCAATAGGTCTCTTCCACTTGGCTCAGTGAGGTCTTCCTCTGCCTTGGAACAGGGCAATTTTTTGCTAATTAATTGACCTGCATAGGCATTGTTTACTTGTTGCTTTTTGCCTGTAGACTGCTTCTTCTCTAGTCTTTCATAAATTGTTTTTCTGAGGTAAGAAAAAGCTGTGCTCCTATTTAAATATTACATCAAAATACTGAAATCGCCTTCTAAATTTGACATCCATGCAGACTGAGAAGAATTGATTAGTTTTTGCCTGTTTTTCAGTTGAGAAATCAAAAGTGTAAAAAGTTATTTAGTGAAAAATATTTTTTCCATTTCTGTCCCCATTCTCCTACCTGTCATGCAGATAACTGATGTTTAAATTTGTTTGTTTATTTGTTTGTTTGTTT